>JANZLC010000202.1:31498394-31509785 GCA_026413385.1 Erythroxylum gracilipes
ACTCCATTTTCCCATTCATGTTAGTGAGGTATTAGGTATACGTGATTGTATTGGATCTGTGTTGCACATGACACATGCAATTGATCCTTTTTATTATCGAAAGCTTTGTAGGACGGAATGATGGACTTTCGTTATCTTTATATCAAATATTTTGTTTTTAAACCTAGTCGACTAATTTAGTAGTGTGATTTAACCGAGTTTTTTAAACTAGAGTCAAAACTGCAATTAATATCCGTCCAAGGGGGAGAATGTTGGACAATTTTGTCCTTTTTCATAAAGTTGGACAACTATTAATTGCATTTTTTTGTTTTTTAATAACTTATCGGTTAAGTTATGTAATTTGATCAAGATAAAGATAATAAAGTGACTCAATAATGATCTAAATCAATGAGTCGAAGTCTGGGTGAAAAATAAATCTCAATCAATATGGACCGGATTCATATCGGTCTTATGATAGGGAAGCCTAATATGAATGCTATATATAAAGGTTAAGGTCTCCTGCAGTTGCTCATATATTAATCGTAAGTATAAGAATTTTTTGACCCGTTAGTTTTGAGAAAACTGTAGAAAGATCTTATCCGTGTACCAAAGAACAGTTCCCGTGAAGATAGCGGTAGATTCGCGCTCGTTTTAGCTTCGGAAAGTTTGTTTGAAGTTATGGAATCGAAATTAGGTATTTTCTGCATTTCTTCGTTTCTTGCCTTTTTAAAATTAGGTATTTTTCGTATTTTTTCATTTCTTGTCCTTTCATATTCGATCTGGGATATATAACTAAGGTACTATTATGTATTACACTTTTATGGAAAGGAACAACGTCTCACAGCAAGTTTGTTGAGCTCTCTTACTAGTTACTCAGTTTTGTTGGTCAAGTTACGGAGTTCCTTGCTATAAATCGGTCGATGAATCAAAATTTGGTCCAAGTTTGTGCAGTGAGAATAGGGATTTTGTTTCTGCCGCAGGATTTGAGATGGTAGACCTCATGATACTTGGTGATTTATTAGTCTCCAGTGTTATATATGAGAAGTTTCTACAGGAATTTGAAACTGCTATGGACACCTAACTGCAGATTCATGGAAATGGAACTTTAACTGTTCCTTAATCATCTCTTAGTTATATTGCATGGCAACAATTTTTTTTTTGCATTTACAACCATATCTGTAAAACAGTTGAATCTGTAGTGGAGTTTGTGTTTCATATTATTTTTTTAGGATTTCTCCATTGGTCTCATTAATGTTAGTTTTTATTTGAATAAAGGTATGGCTGAAGAACGTAAAGACAAGACGGTGGTAAGAAAGCATGAGAGAAACGAGCCAAGCTTACCCCACTTACAAATTTATCAAAAACGGAATAAGAAGATACAAAGGCTGAGTCTCCACTAATCAACTTTCATCGCCTCCTTGTGGCTAGAACACAGGAAGCAGCAACCACGATAATTGTCATCGCAATGTAACTCATGTCGTCAAAAACCTCCTGGAACCTCATTTCCTGAAGTTCCCAGATTGTTGAAACGAACAGTCGCACAGCTTCCATCACCACTACCAGGACTTCCATGTATAGCGTATTCCTCGGCTCCAGCTAGAAACTGAGATACTTTAAGTTAAAAGTAATCAACCAACTTATAGCATATTCCTGGACCCAACCAAGATAGTGAACAACCGAAGATTTAAGATGAGTTCAAAGTTGGTGAGTGGTGCAGTGCGAGTACAGCTTGGGATCGTGGCCAATGGAGAATGAGGGTGAATAAATGCTGTTTCCAGGATGCTTCCTCGTCTAAGTTTTCAAGGATACGCAATGCAATTGGTCGCTTTAGTACGATTTATTTCATTTCATATGCATTAGATTATGCTAGTTTGTGTTGATAAATAGGGAAAGTACTGGTCGTGCTAATTTCAGCATTTTGCATATGCTATGAGCGCTTTCAGTGAAGTTGTTTACTTCTATTTTTGTGCAGATTAATAAGGGCTTTTATTATTTGTAAAATCTGAAAAAAGGAAAATATTACAAGAGATTAAAAAACTCAACCGGTGACCTCGGGTTAGCCGTGGGCCAATCTATTGGGTGGACCAAACTGTCGGAAGGCTAGGTTAAACTTAATGCAGATAGAGTTGTTAAGTATGACTAACAGATTGCTACTGTAGGAGGGTTATTAAGGGACTGCCATTGTTAGTGGTATGGTGGATTTATCCACCAGATTGGGAGAGGCTTGCCTCTTGAGGCAGGACTTTGGGGTGTTCAATCGAGTCTCTAACTGACTTGGGGTCTTGGGTATGGACGCCTCATCATTGAATTCGATTCCTTTGAGATTATTAATATTCTCTCTTCTTCTAATATTCCAATGACTAAACAATACTATTTGGTGGCAAATATCCGGGATCTCCTGTGCCAACTTTGAGAAGTACAACTTTAACACGTGTATCGAGAAGGCAATCAGAGTGTAAATAACCTGGCCTCTTTTACAGCATTTGCCAGTCCTGGCCTATACTTTCTCCAAGAGCCCCCAACATTAGTCTGGGCCTACATGCACCGTGATCAACATGAATTTTTGTATCGCAGACACTGTAATAGTTAGGACGGTCGTGTAATTTTTGTTTTCTTTCCCTTGTGAAAAAAACTCAACTGGTTCAGCCAATTTAACCGTAAAAATTTTAAATTATTCAATTTTTCAGTTCGATTTTTAATAACTCTTATTGTTAAAAATTGATCAATTTATTAATTAGTCGTTAATTTTCTTAAATTAATAAATTTTTATAAATTAAAATATACTAATTAATTTTCATTTAATAACATGTTTTAATTAAACATTAAAATATTTGATAATAAAAAATATCTTTTATTCGTATTTCAAAATTTTAATTTTATTTAATATTTAACTAAATTTATATTGATTTAAACTCTAAACTTGTTGAAACTTTTAAATATTGAATAAAATATTCCAAAGTAATTGATGAACATTATTTGACAATTAATATTACAATAAAAAATTGATAATCACGGGACGGGAGGCCACGTAGTGGTCGGTCGTTGACGGGCCCACCAAGGGACAACGTGGAGATTGTAACGGCCAGCCGACAATCTGGAGATTGGCCCATCTATCCTAAGAGGACAAAAACCATGCATAAGCATGAAGCATCCCACCCAATACGACTACGTTTCGCCACACCACCCCTCCGTATTCCCAGCTCTACAGCACGTGCAATAACAGCAACCATTTTCAGACCACAGAATTTGCACTTCCAATTGGCCCAAATCTACCACGCTCTCAAATAGCCCGTGAAGAACCGTAATAGAACAACATCCTGTGCTGTATTCTGTATGTCAATATAATACGTTATCTGAAGATTCGTCTTTGCCATTTTTAAATAAAGCTCGAGGGATTTGGAGTGGTTCAATCCTTGAAATCGTAATACGAAACTCTAATTCTTTGTTTCTCTGATTCTCTCAAATAAGAAAAAGACAAAGATGGGATTATGGGAAGCTTTTCTCAATTGGCTTCGAAGGTAATCTCTAGAAAACGCGAAGTTTGTTTCTTTTTTTTCGTTTTTTTTATGCTCCCATTTTTTATTTTGATCTTGTTATTTTTTGGGGGTTAACCATGGGTAATTGTGTTTTCATGTTTAATTTAAGTTTTTGGTTCTACCTACAATAAAAAAAATCGATGCTCCTTGTTTGATCTCTGCTTTCAATTTTGTGATTTCAGTCTGTTTTTCAAGCAAGAAATGGAGTTGTCTTTGATAGGTCTTCAGAATGCTGGAAAAACATCACTTGTAAATGTTGTTGCTGTAAGTAAAGTTTCTCTCACGAATCGCCTTCTCCTATATATATTTTTTCATGTATTTCTTTCTTATTTGATTCTTTTTAGAGCTGATGGTCAATTTCTTCCAGACAGGTGGATATAGTGAGGATATGATCCCGACTGTGAGTCATCATAACAACTTTTCATTTTATTTTGTTGTCAGAGCATTTCGAAAGTTTTATGTTCTTATAACTTTCAAAATTCTGTTGTTATTTTCTTTTCGTTTGCAGGTAGGGTTTAATATGAGGAAGGTAACAAAAGGAAATGTGACAATAAAGCTGTGGGATCTTGGAGGTCAACCAAGGTTTCGCAGTATGTGGGAAAGATATTGCCGTGCTGTTTCAGCCATTGTGTAAGAATACCTTTCAACTATTTATTTACAAAAATTGTTTGCGATTTTCTTTAAGCATTATGGTCAATCTTCAACTCTCTAATGTACATAAACATTGGGAGCGTGAACCTTCTTGAGTTTTTCTAATGAAAATTGTAGGGTTAACCTGGGAATGTAAGACAAGGATTAACACAAGGTATCCTAGTGAAGCTGCTACATAGTATTTGTGATTTTGGTTTTGTTTTTCCTGATTATTTGTTGCTTTAATCTTCCTTTTCGTCAAATTCAACTCTTTGCTATTGTAATCTGCATTTTTAACAGCAAAGCCCTTGATTTTACCGTGGATAAATGTCCTTCCCTTATTATAAAAACTGCACCTACTTTGCAATTGTCATTCAATGCCATTACTATGGACACATCATCTACATCACTTACTGTGCAAGATCCTTCAGTTTTGTGGGATTGGGTTAGAAGAACCTCTTAGTTCTAGTTTTTTGATTAGTTGTTGGTTCCCCCTAGGATAGTTATTCCTACAAAGCATATATTCTTGAAGAGGTGAATGGCTATTTATAGTCTGCAATGTGAACCTGTTGACATAGGCCTTACTCCTTAATGCGAGATACATTTTGGATTTTGGCCCATTATCATTTTCATTGTTACATATACATCTCTCTCTCTCCCTCTCTCTCTCACACACACACACAAATGTACTTCCCTCTGCATTCTTAAATTTGAAAAGTTTCACCCAGATGAAAATTTTACTTGTAAATTGCCCATTCAGATGTTAAATTTCTTTCTGCTCATCTTGTACATTCAAGCTCTAATTTTCTGTGCTATTGACTATTACTGGTGATATGAGAATGATTTGGCTGTGTGTTACATCTGATTCTTGTATTTGCAGATATGTTGTAGATGCTGCTGACTATGATAACTTACCTGTCTCAAGAAATGAATTACATGACCTTTTAAGTAAGCCCTCGCTAAATGGGATCCCCTTACTGGTACTTGGGAATAAGATAGACAAACCAGGAGCACTGTCTAAACACGAATTTACAGAGCAGATGTAAGTAGCTCCTCAAAATTTACAGTGTCATGCTGGTGTTTATGTCTGTGTTACAGATCAATCTTGTGGGACACTGTACCTCTTTATGATGCCCATGATTTATTTCCAATTGATATATAATTTTTTGTTGCTTAGGGGCCTCAAATCCATCACCGATAGAGAAGTTTGTTGTTTTATGATCTCATGCAAGAACTCCACCAACATTGATACAGTTATTGACTGGCTTGTAAAACATTCGAAATCGAAAAATTAAGTGTGAAATCTTCTAGTTTCTGAGTGGTGATTACTGGAGTGAAGACTGGTTGAAGTGGCTGCTACTGGATCTAACTGGGGTTGTTTATTGTCTGCCATGGTGTCATCTTCTCTTCGTGTTCATTTGAGTTGAAATCGGATATTGGGAATGCTTACTATTGTTACTAGATGCAAACTGGTTTTGAGTTATTGTACAGGTATTAATTGGTGTGATTCCTCCTGGGTGTAAAATCATGCTGACTTATGTCATGGTTTCCAATAAAAAAGGGTATTTTCTTTGTTCTTTGTAAAAATTTGGTTTCATAGCATATAAACATTCAGCTACGTTAGACCTCTAGCATCTGAAAATTACATTAGCAATAGCCTTTTATAGTTAAATGGTGCAGTCAATTTGCTGTTTGCTACGTTACACGGTCACTTAAATGCTTATCAGCTGGTAATAATCATAACGAAAAGCAAGCTTCTTTTGACTCTACCCCAAAAAAGGAAAAGATCCTCTGTTCTAATCCTGTCGTGTAATGTAATTTTAACTATAAAACGTCGTATCGTGAGGATGTGATAGAAATTAATGCTTGTTTATAGGCTAAGGCTAAGTAAAGAATAAAGCAAAATCGTGCTAAGTAGAACCGAACACTTTTCTTTCATTGCTGACTCGAGTCAAACCGAAGGCAGTGCTCTTGCTCTACTCTATCCATTTGTTTGGCGAGAAAACCGAGGAAAAGTGAATGTCGATTTTCGAAGATTCATCTTTTCCGCTGTTTTCCCGTTATCCAAATGGAGCATCTTCGCCTGTAATCGCGTTCAAAGTTATTATCTTTCTCGCCCGTTGTTTATTTCCTGATTGTTGAGTTTAGCTAGGTTTTGTTTCTCTTAACTCTCGTATTTTCCATGTTCAGTTTCAATTTCCCTTTCTTTTATCTCCTGCATTTGTCTCTTTCCCTTTGTTCAAAATAATGATATTTCTGTGATGCTATACTTTTCATGTATACTTTTTGTTTATGGTTTAGGCGTGTTGCGTATTTGTTCAAGTATATGCCTTTATACGTGCTTAAATGTAGAGTTCATCTCCATGTACATGTGCTTGGTATGATTTCAACTGGAACACTTAGTTGGGAGTGCTTGTCTTAGAAATTTATTGTCTATTATTTAATAGTTTTCCTGTAGTCTGATTACCTTTCCCACTCTTTCTGTTTCTCAAGTTTTAAAGCACTGTGTTCAATTGGAATGAATCATTCAGTTAGTATGCTCATGCTCTTATCTCTAGCGAGCTCTAGTAATGGATGTAATGTTTGCAAACCTATGTTGATGTGCTGCTTAACCAAGCCCAAAGTGGAATGCCTATACTCTTTAGCAAGTAGTGAAATTGACTAGGACTGTGCAATTGACGATTCATGGAGTTGGTGAACTTGGATTGCTTTGTGATTTCTACCTATTTTCTGTTGAACAACGCTTGAAAAGAAGTGATAGAACTGCAAAACATGGGATACTTCAATACATGATTGTTTGATGGGGCTGTTTGAGAATCAAACTGTGGACCTTTCATATCCTACGTGAAAGTCATACGATTGGAACATAGGCCATTGATTATTTTCTTTTACTTGTCCTCATCTTCTTCCTTTTATTTTGGCTCTATTACTTTAACTTAGTTCATTTCCTTTGACTTCCATTTTCAACTTGTCGTCTCTTTATGGAGTTTGCTATCTTGCTTCTAAGCTGGAATTTAGACGCAAAGGTAATCCATTTATTTTTTGTGTTAATCTTTTTATTTATTTACTATTTTTTTTTTCAATTTTCAATTTCATTTCCTTTATCTAGTTTGAAACTTAATATGAATGAGCTGAAAATTCTTCATACTTGTAATGCTTCATGCAGAGAAGTTTCTAGTTTTGTCCACCTTTTTACTGATTAATTAAAAAATGAATACACACACACACACACACACACACACACACACATATATTTATGTATGTACATATAAATGATTTATTCTACTTTTTTACTAATTTGTGAAAGTTTTGACATAAAATCTTGGCAGTGAAGTAAGATATGAATATTAAATCCTCTTATCATCTAGTGATTGTTCTTCTCACAAGGTACACCAATTGCATGATTTAAAGTGATATACTGTACCATTCATATATTAATGGGAACTTTTTTTGCGAAGAGATGATAGCTTATTGGGTTATGCCATCAGCTTCTTTTTAATTTTGTGAATGCTTCTTGGTGATAGGAAATATTGTGTGACTTTGGTTCCTTTTTGCCTTTTGATCCCCCTTTTTGTCTCCTTGGACTTGTGTATCTTGGCTGGATTTTGAGAGATTGTTAAAGATTACACTGAATTTTGGAATACTTTGTCATTACTTAGATCGTTGCTTCGTTATTAACATTTTTAGTCATCAAATTGTTAATAATTTGGCTTTGTGATGTACTAAAAATGGTTAATTGCTTAGAGAGCCCTATAATAGAGTTAGGTGCTTATTTATTCTCAACATATCTGATTTCTTTCTATGGCTCTCACGTTGAGTTTCTATGGCATCATGTGCAGCTTGTATGAACACAATGCCATTGTTTGTTTCCCTTCTTTGACCTTTCAATTTTTTTGTGTATGCTGCATTTGTTGCTAAGAGTTGCTGCTTGTGCAAAAATTTTGTGATTAGAAGCATGAAAAGATCAACTATTCTTACAGTGATGTACATGGGCCATTCCAAGAATTGAACTTGGTACCTCTCGTACCCAAAGCAAGAATCATACCACTAGATCAAATGTCCATTTGTTGATTCACATCTTGTTTAATTGGTAAAAAAATGGATTATTCTCCAGATTAACCTTTTAATCAGAAAAATTATAAGAGGAACCTATTCAGCTTTTAGACCTTCAGTCAATTATTAGGTTCTACATTGATTTTATGGTCAGATGGGATGGACTTTAAAAGTATATGTGAATTTGATTTATTGATCTTTAGTTTTATGATTTGTTTGGTAACCTTATAGATTGGTTTCTAAGCTTGAAACTTAAAGTTAATTTTTCATTGTTAATTACTCATTATAAGACTTGTTCTGTATTTTTGAATATCTCTCAAGTAAAATGACTTTATTACCATTAAGCTAACTATTTCACATGAACTCATGTTTAGCTTTTATCAGTATGTCTGCAGTAGTTTGCACTGATATTACTATAGGAATAATGATTATTGGATATGTTCCAATTTTCTGGTTCTTGTTGTTTTTGGTGTGTTCTTTTCATTGTGACTGAACTTGCTTTTAAAAATAAATACAAATGATATAGAAAAGTTGAAATAGGTTGCCCAACGAAGTTACATGTGCACATTGAAATTTTCAAGTGGGGGTGATGCAGTTGACTCTAGGTCAGATCTGACAACCAAAAATTTATCTCTCTTGTTGAAGAAAAAAATTCTATATGATCTTTAAATTGGGGGAAGCAAAAAGAGGTGGGGCATTCCGAGAATCGAACTCGGGACCTCTCGCACCCAAAGCGAGAATCATACCACTAGACCAAATGCCCATGTGTTGATATGCTTCTTGTTTAATTAGTAAAAAAGTGGTTTGTTCTCCAAATTATCCTCTTAATCTGAAAGATTATAAAAGCAAATCTATTATGTTTTTAGACTTATGATCAATTATTAGTTGCTGCATTGACTTTATGGATAGATGGGATGGACTTTAAAAGTGGATCTTAGTTTTGTTTATTTATCTATAGTTTTATGATTTGTTGTGGTCCTTTGGTCACATTAGTTTTAAGCCTGAAATTTAGAGTTAACGTTTCATTGTTAATTTCTCATCATAAGACTTGTTCTATATTTTTGAATCTCTCTCAAGTAAAATGGCTTTGTTACCATTGAGCTAACTATTCCACATGAACTCATGTTTAGCTTTTGTCAGTATGTCTGCAGCAATTTGCATTGATACTACTATAAATAATGTTTGTTGTTTCTGGTTCGTTGTTTTTATTATGACTGAACTTGCTTTTAAAAATGAATACAAATGACATAGAAAAGTTGAAACAGCAACCATGAACTTGCTTTTAAAAATGAATACAAATGACATATAAAAGTTGAAACAGGTTGCTAAATGAAGTCACATGCGTACATTGAAATTTTCATGTGGTAGTGATGCAGTTGACTCTAGGTCATTTCTGACAACCAAAAAAATTCTCTATATATTTAAATTCTGTAAAGCAAAAAGAGGTGGGGCATTCCGAGAATTGAACTCGGGACCTCTCGCACCCAAAGCGAGAATCATACCACTAGACCAAATGCCCGTATATTGATAAGCATCTTGTTTTATTGATAAGAAAGTGGATTGTTCTTAACCTCTTAATCTAAAAGATTATAAGAGCAAACCTATTTTAATTTTTGACTTTTGGTCAATTATTAGGCGCTGCATTGGTTTTATGGTTAGATAGACTTTAAAAGTGGATCTTTGTTTGGTTTATTGATCTGCAGTTTTATAATTTGTTGAGCCCTTTGATGACATTGATTTCTAAGCCTGAAATATGGAGTTAGTTTTTCATTGTTAATTAGTCATTATGGGACATCTTTTACATTTCTGAAAATCTATCAAGTAAAATGGTTTTGTTACTTCTAGGCCAACTATTCCAAATGAACTCATTTTTAGCTTTTATCTGTATGTCTGCAATAATTTGCATTGATATTACTAGGATATGTTTCGATTTTCTGATTCTTGTTGTTTGTGGTTTGTTGTTCTTGTTTGTGACTGAACTTGCTTTAAACATGATTACAAATGATATAAAAAAGTTGAAACAGGTGGCCAAATGAAGCTACATGTGTTAGTTGAGATTTTAATGTGGTAGTGGAGTTGACTATAGTTCAGATCTGAAAATCAAAATACTCTTTTTTTGTTTAAGACCAAAGTGGATATGATCCTTAACTTTTGGGAAGGAAAAAGAGATGGGCCACTCAGAAAATTGAACTCAAGACCTCTCGCACCTGAAGTGAGAATCATACTTATAGACCAAACGCCCTTTGGTTGGAATTAATGTTGATTAGTTTGTGTCTTGTGTTTAGTCAAATTGCTCTCTTGATTCTATAAAGGTTGTCAAATTACACCAATATATTGTTTTGATAGGCTTCTTTTTGTAGTTAGTTTAAGATTGTTCACGAAATTGTGAGCAAAGGGTTGAACATGATCATTCATGTTTATTTCTCTAGATCTCTGCTGTTATTATCCTTTCAATTCACATCTGTAGCCTCATGATACTAGTAAGTTTTATCCTATTTCATTTGGCAGCGGTAGCTGATATGACTGCCTTACCTGTAAGATAAATTTTGCATGCTGCACTGGTATTTCTTGTTATGTTGTAGTTCAAAAGAAGACAGCATAATCATATTTCTGAGATACTCCAGAACAGTTCGTTGATATTAGGACAAGAGTCCAGTACTACCTAAAAGTTGGAAAAAGGCTAAGTTAAGTCAGCCAGTGTTAAGGGTTCTGTTAGAATGTTTATCGATAGAAATATGTACTCATTCTGTCAAATGCTAGTACAAACATGCATCTATGCTGATGTATGGTGTATGTGCATGTAAATGTTGATGATGTCTTGTCTTTAATCCATTTGCATTTGGCTGTTTGTTCCTGATGTAGTGATCTCTCATGAAAGATTCAGTGGTAAGTAAGGTTGACAAAAGGTTCCCTTGGTTTTTCTTCGTCTGAATGGAGCTGGACACAGGTATGCTCCTAGCCTGCTTATCTTGAGATATCAACTCACTGCCTCACTGGTGTGGATCAGATGAGAACACCGGATGTCATGCATATCCAATCTTTTTAATGTTGTATCCATATTTTAACGGTGCCATTGACTTTTTGTCAGTTTTTGCTGATGAAGTATCTTAGTTGTAATTTTTTTGAGAACGTTACATGGTTCCCTTAATTACTTGTAACTGAACTCATGAATGGATGAGGTGTCATTGTTCTG
>JANZLC010000202.1:31530390-31554073 GCA_026413385.1 Erythroxylum gracilipes
AATAAAAATTAAATTATTAGATTACTTTTTTAAATAAAATATAATAATTTTTATGGATATTATTTTAATAAATATTACATAAGATATTAAAATAAAATTAATTAATTAATTAAAAATAATTTATCTTTACGTTTTATCTAATATGTAATTGTTATCAATAATTACAAAAATTACATGATATTAACAACCAAATAAGTTTTTATTTAAAAACAAAAACAAAATACTAAAAATGAAAACTAAAAATCACAACAGAACCAAACGGCTCCTTAGTAGTTTTTAGAAAAACTTAATTAAAGGATAATTCTTAGTATTGATTGTTTCTAGAAAAAAAACATATAAATACCCCATTTGATTATTTTGGAATCTAAGATTAGGTTTTTAATGATTAATTAAAATTTTAAGTATTTGTTGAAGTGTTATGAGATGCTTAAATTGTTGCTAATAATTAACACCATTGATGGCCTGTCAACAAGATGCTTGCTATTATTGAAGCCATCGGCTAGTGGTGATAATCACCACTAACAATGCAATGGCTATGCCTAAGAGAAGTAGCCAATGAGAGGGGAAAGTTCACACTGATGGAGCTAACATTGATAAAAGAGAGATGTAAAGATAGAAGGAGAAGCAGCTAGTGTAAGTTGCAACCGGTTTATTCCTTAGACCATCACTTGTTGATGACAGAAAATAAGGTGGCAATGATAGCTACAACAACAACAAATACAACAATAACAAATCCAATATACAAGGTTCCCATTTTTTTTGAGAGTTGGGGGAAGGATATCAACTATAAGCAACCTTTCCTTTGCATCTTAAAAAGAGGTTGTTTCTATGACTCGAGTGACCTTTTAGTCACAAAAGAGTATTCTTACCAGTTGCTCAAAAACTCGCCATTAAGGTGGTGACGACAGCTAAAAACCAAAAATCTTATTTTAGAAAAATTAAACAATATGCGAAAGATGCACACTTTAAAAGGAGTTACATGTCTCGCATAGAGTGTATGTGTCAGTCAATGCTCAATGCTACATATGCTAAAGAATCTCTCCCCTTTGATTTTTAATTTTAAAAGCTTAAATTTTAATTAATTAGTTTTTCTCAATTAAAATAGCTTAAATTCCTATAAAATCTAGAAAATTATTTTGATTGGAAATTATTTTTTAAAAAGTTATATTTTTATTAGGAATATTTATGGAATTTAATTTAGTTTTTAAGAATTAAATTATTAAATCAATTATTAGAATCAAGCAAAATTTTAAAAGATTATCTTTCATAATTAGAATATGTTAGATATAATTAGTATAATGAGACCTAAAATTTCAAAATTTTGAATCCTTTAATTGTATTAATAGCATATAAAGAGTGTAATTATTGCCTTACTATTATATAAGTATAAAACTAGAATTTTGATTATGGCACAGTGTGTTGAGTAAACTCTAACGCCTTTTAAACGTGAATAGATTTATCTTAAATTAATGGATCTTACGTAAGAAAATATGAGTGATTTAGACGAGCAAACTTATGAATGTATGAATTTACAGTTAAAGTTAGAAATAACATATAAGATATATCTTTGCAAAGAATTGTCACTTAATCTAAGAGTCACATGAGATGTGATTGATAAGAATGTTATCTACGTATTTTAAGTTTAGATGTTATCTACGTATTTTAAGTTTAGTTAAGTTGTTAAGCAAATTCATAATCAATTAAGTTTGAAACGGTTCTTAGCCTAATAAAGAGATGAAAGTAATTTTTCTATATTAGTAGTGAGGGCTATTTATTTGAATAAAATAGTGAGAACAACTAAATATTTTATTTGTCTTTTATTTTATTTTATTTTTGGCATAAATTGATTCTTGCTATTTTATGTCCTTCAAGTTGTTAAATAAAATGAGTAGTAATTTTTCTTGAGGAGCATTACGAATGCTAATATGCTTATTAGACCTAATTTATTAGACTAGTTTCGTAAATTAATAATAATTTTTAAGTAAGAAAAGAAATTGTATGTTCTAAACATTACAATTCCATTGGAGCCCAATATGAATGTAACTTATGAAGTCTGGGAGTAATATCAACATCATATTGACAATGATAAATAAGCTACATATGTGATGTTAGCTATTATATCCCCTAATTCAAAGACAATATAAAAACATAAATGCTTATACTACGACATTAAATCTTAGATAGTTATTTGGTACATAAAGTAAAGTGGAGAGGTACGAGACTTCCAAAGCATTATATCAATATAATACTACAAAAGTGTGCCTTAAAAGGGATCCCAGTTTTGTTCTTATTGTATATTCTTTTAAAAATAAGAAAAAGGATTCTACAAAGAATATAAAATAAAATAAAAGGATTATGCTAAATTAACAAAGCCAATTAATGATGTCAAAAACGATAATAAAAAGAGTACATATTTTTGTAGTGGAGTAAATGGACATTAGAAGAGAGATACCAAAATTATCTTTTTAGTTAATGGAAAAGAAGCTTAAGGATGCTTCATCCTCAAGCATGTTTATGATTGAGATTAATCTTTCAATTTATGTTCCATAATCTTAGGTGTTAGACACTAATTGTGGTTCTCACATTATTAATAATGTCTAATTGTTAATAAGGAGTAGATTATTAAGAAAGCATAAAGTGGACCAATGAGTTAGTAATAGATCAAGGATTACTACATTAGTTGTAAGAACTTGTAATTTAACTTTGACTTCTTGCCTTGTACTAAAACTAAATAATTGTTATTATATTTAAATTATTACAAGAAAAACTGTTTACATTTCTTATTTAGATATGAATGAATTTTTATTATTATGAATAAAAATTGTTCTTTGTACAAAGCTTATGTTTATTATAGATTTATATTACTTATAAATAGTTTATTCACTCAATCATTCTTAGAAGGTCAACTTTCTGGAGTGGTCAACCCACTATTAATAGTTCTTGGAGTTGGAGGAAACTTATTTAGGTTAGAAATATTATTGGGAATCATTTTAGATTTCAAATAGGCAATGGATTTTCTACTCTCTTATGGTAGGACCCTTGGCACCCAAGCGGTATCCTCAAGGATTTCTCAACACCTAGAGCTATTAATGGGTCAGAACTTTCGACGACTACAAAAGTAGCTGACATTATCAGAGACAATACGTGGTGTTGGCAAGGCGCCACAATTGAGACCGTTCATACACTCGAGCCTTTACCATACCAACCGGATGGATCCGAGTCGGATCAACTAGAATGGACTGCCAACCCTACAAGAATTTACACTAATACTTCAGCTTATATCTTGATGAGACCATCTCTTCCAAAAGTACCTTGGCATAATTTAGTGTGGCACAAAGGAGCCAACCCAAGGTATGCCTTTATCTTGTGGCTAGCTGTCCCTAATAAGCTCCAGACAAGGGATCAGCTCCTTTATACTTATATCCCTAATCATTACTCTCTCTGCCACTCAGATAATGAGTCTTCCAACCACATCTTTTTCGAATGTTCCTTCTCTAAATTAGTGTAGTTACACTACCTCACCCACTTTCAGCTCAACACTCCACACTTGCTCAACCTCCAATCTATTCTCCATTGGTTCAATCAACCCCAAGGCCACAGAAACATTGACCTTAACATTTTCCTCATTCTAATTGCTGTTCTTATTTACAACTTATGGTCTGAAAGAAACCTTAGAACCTTCAAAATTGCAGCTATGGAAGAGGGGAACATTATTACTAAAGTGATCTTCCAAGTACTGGAACAGCTCAGCTTAAACACTTAGGGAAGGTAATTGGAGGTTGCTGGCTTGTTTTTCTTTTTCTTGTTTCTTCTTTTATTTGTTATGCAGATCCCCCTATCGGTGTGGGAACGTAACTTATGTATCACTCTTCAACTCTTATTTGATGGGAGCACCAATGCAAGGCCTTGCAGCTGTGATTGGTATCCAACGCTACAAGCTCCATCCCTTTGGCACTTTCTCCATAGGAGAGACACTTCTAGTTGACTAAGCGAGAGCACTAGAACTGATTGAATTATTGCTGGTGTTTGAGTCTTTTATTTCGAAATTTATCTAGTCTTTTATTTAGTCTTTGTGGATGCTGGACATGTTTTAGTCTTGTTTGTGTTTGTTTGGTGGGGGGCACAGGACTAAGGCTCCATATGTTGCTGTAAGTATCCTTGGTCGGGGTTAGAGACTGTCACTTTTGGCAATTTCTCGATGTACATAATTTTTCTTTAATTATAAATTTTCTGAATTATCAAAAAAATAAATGGTTTATATGGATAAGATCTAGAAAAGCCATTTCTTAACAAAAATATAAAGAAAAATAAAATTAGGTGATCAAAATCTATTATGCATTGTAGGTTAGGTCGTCTTAATGAAACTAGAATCACAAAGTTATATAAAGAAGGATATTTAGATCCTTTTGATTAAATACACCATATGAAACTTACGAATCTTGTTTACTAGGTAAGAAGACTAAAGTACCATTTAGTGTAAAAGGAGAATATGCCAATAATTTACTAAAGTTTATACTTCCAGATGTACGTGGTCCTATATCTACTCGTATTGGAGGTAGATAATCATATTTCATTAGATTCACAGATAATCATTCTAGATATGATTATATGCATTTAATAAAACAGAAGTTTGAATCATTTGAAAGGTTCAAAGAATTTTAACTTAAGTTTAAGAAATAAACTAGTAAAAATATTAAGGCACTTAGATCTAATCAAATTAGTGAGTACTTAGACTATGAGTTTCTTGGTTACTTAAAAAGGAAATGGATTCTCTTGTAATGAGCTCCACTTGGAATTTTGCAAAATAATGGAGTATTTATGAGTTATGAAAAACTTCATATTTCCTTTTAGGGATATGCTCGTTAAAATTGTTGCTTAACTTATAAGTAGAGTTTTATCCAAATCGGTTGATAAGATTCTATATAAGATATAAATTAATAATATACCAAAGTTGTCATCTTTAAAAAATTGGGGATATGATGCTTATCTGAAGCATGAAATATCCGATAAGCTTTAAACTAAATCAAATAAGTATACATTTGTTATCATCCTCTTAAGTAAAGTTGATTATCTCAGGACATACTACATTTATATAGGGATAACTCATTGCCAAGGAAAGTTATAGGAGTGGAATAGAATATAGAAAAGTTCAAAAATTATAAAAGCATCAAATAGATCAATAACATGAAGTTGATATACATGATGTATAAATAAGGGTTTAAGAAACACATAGTTCATGATACATTGGGACAATGAGCCTACTAATTTTAAGGAAGCAGTATCTAGCACTGATTCTTTAAAATTACATGAAGCTATGAAAAATAAAATAGAACCTTTGTATATTAACTTAATATGGATTTTAGTGGATTCACCTATTAATATTGTACCTTTTAGATGCAAGTGTATTTTTAAGAGAAAAACCAACATAAATGACAATGTATATTTGTATAAAAAAAAGGCTAGTGGCTAAAGGTTATAGAAAAAAATAAATATCTAATTTTGATGAAATTGTTTTACCAGTAGCAATGCTTAAGTCCATGGGGATCTTATTAGGTATAGTTACATGATTATGACATTTGGAAAATGGATATAAAGACAACATTTGTCAATAGAAATTTCTTTGAAGATATGTATATGACACAATATGAAGGTTTTAAATTCAAGATGTTTCTTAATCAATTATGTAAGTTGTAAAGTCCATTTATAAAATTAAGCAAGATTCACATAGTTGGAATATATATTTTTATGAGATAATTGAAGAATTTGATTTTATCAAAAATATAGATGAGCCTTGTATTTATAAGAAGGTTAGTAAGAGTGCACTCGTTTTTTTAATGCTATACATGGATAACATATTGTTGATTGGACATAACATATCGATGTTTTAATTTGTAAAGATTTGGTTGTCCTCAAAATTATCCATAAAGGATATAGTAAATGTAGCCTATATTATGGGAATAAATATTTATATAGATAGATAAAAAGAAATGGTTGATTAGTTTATCTTAGTCCATATATATAGACAAATTGCAAAAAATTTTATTTTGGGGAATTCCAAAAGAGTATTCTTACACATATCACATAAGATTTCTCTACTGAAGACTATGTGTCTAAAAGATATAAGAAGAGAGATATAAAAATGGATTGTTTTCTATATGCTTTGGCTTTTAGATCAATCATGTATGTGATCCTATAAAAGTGACCAGATGTTTCTTATGCTTTGAGTATAATAAGCATATTTTAAGTCAATTTTGGTCATGGTCATTGCAAATTATAAAAAAATTAAATTACTTTAGAAGAAATATTTGTTTTATTTGATAGAGGAGCTGAACTAAGAGTTTAAGGGTATTCAAATGTAAGGTTTTTTTTCCCTTTGACTTGGAAGTTGCCTATGCAATTCTTTTTATAATTAAGGAGATGACTAAGTAAGCCATCCTTGTATTGGACTTAAAGTTGCAATTTATCCTTAAGACATATAGCCTTTGTCTTGTTATGCATTGTTCCACCCTTAAGGGGCTTTTGTAATACAATTTAAATTTCCAAAACAATAGACTGTAAAGTCTTCATATATTTTAAGGGCAATTTTAATTGAGCATATTTGAGAGGTTATTTTATATAGTATGAATAAAAAACTATCTAGTATTTTTATATTATTACTTAATTTAAGAAATTCAATATTTTTGTCAATTAAAATTCATTCTTCAAGTTAGGATTGTATATGTTGGACGAAATTTTGAATTGTTTCATTATCTTTTTTTTTGTTTAAGATTTCTTAACTCTTATTTATTATAGTTATTTCTTGGTGAAGGCCAGAAAGGTTTATTTGGAAAATTTTTATTTTCTTAAAATTATATAGTGTATTTGTTAGATTTTAGAAGGAAGATGAGGAGGCTTGTGTATTTTGGGTAAGTTTTTCAAAGGATTTGTGTAGTTTAATCAGGTAAACTTCTTTTAATTAAGGGTATTAAATGTTACTTAAAAATTTCAAAGAAAAAATTTAATATTTTATCAACACATGAATATAATTTTTCTTTTTTTTCTCTAAGCACAATTTGTTTCTAAACTATTAATATTTTCTAATATTAAGGATTCATTTTTAAATTCATTATTAGAGAATTCTTGAGAGTTTTTTTAATTAAATATCATTACAATTTTTATTTTTGTAAAATATATCATAATATAAATCTAAAATTCGAATTTTTATTAATCCTACAGTGTGACCCTTTGCCATATTATTCCAAGTTATGTTCTTATAGTTGGAAGAAGGTGAAAGTTTATAACTTTTGTTTTGTTTATAATTTTGGTTTTGTCTATATATTTTTAAATTTTTTTTCTTGTTTTCACATATGAGGATCATTCTTATTTTTGTTACTATATTTTTTGATTTTTTACTAAACTTTCTACAAGTTTTATTGTTGCAAGAAACATCAAATTTTAACAAAAAGATCATAATTATTTTTTTAATTTGAGACCAATTTACAATATAATAGTAAAATTATATGTATATATATATTTAACATCTCTAAATAAAAATATATCGTTATTAAAAAAATTACACATGCAAAATATTAAAGTTATATATATATTTAGTATCTCTAAATAAAAGTAAAACATTATTGCAAACTAATTATACATACATATGTATTAGACGTACGTAAATAATAGTTTGTACATATATGTCTACATATATTTACTTGGACCTATATATAGTATTCATTATATATATATATATATATATAATAATTCACTATAATGCTATATCGATTTTTTTAAAAGTTAAATTTCATTAACTTTGGAAGATTTACAAAATATGTTTACACATAATACAACTCCAAAACCATTACACGATAATTAAGTACCCAAGTGGGCCCATTGTCAACATCACAATTACAATATGGATAGTCCTTATATATGGCAATAACTTACAACCAAGATTCTTGCTTTCAAACCCACATTCCAAAATCTTCATTTGCATGTTTTGGATATAAGGGATCTAGTTTCAATTATGTTGCAAAGAGTGACCAAGGTGAGAAATGGACCAATTCCACTACTATAAGTTCAATTTTATTAAGCATGGTGAGTTAAGGTTAGGTAGATTTCTATAAATTCACACACATATGCTAGTATGTGTTTAGCCCCTTTATGATATGTACATGAATTGCCTTTACTAATTTTGTTGCTCATAAATTAGTTAAGTTTAGTATACAGTAGCTGGAAGTGGTAGGATCAAGTTGCATGTGCCAATCACAAGCTATTTCCTTAGATCATATAAATGTGATAAGATGTTGCAAACAATTTACTGGAACTATAGTGCTTGAACCAAATGGTTTTACGTCCCTTTCTTTCCATATTTAATAAATCATTGCTCCGAATGTTTACTTGAATATGGTATAGTAACATTTAAATTTGAATTGAGCGACCATTCTAAGACTTGGATAAGGTGAGAATAAGGATAAGAATTCTATGCATATTAAGAATATTCCTCCATATGTAGTTAAAGTAATCATAATTAGAAAAATAAATGGTTTAAGGTTTTATAAGTTAGGAATAGGAAATTTAATGGTATGCCTTGCTCCAATCCTATGTTGAGCTACTAGCCATAATATAAATGAATAAGATGGGGAAATTCATGGTCCCAAATCAGCTTATAGTGAGGCATTAACGGGGAATCACCCATTAATAAGTTCTTATAGGAATGAGTTATGAAGTGGGAGGATTTGTCTAATGATCATATGATCAAGTCTTGAACATTAGGATTATAATTAATTGTAACAATAAGATTGACGAACTTTTGTTTACCACTAGCATAGTGGTAAGGACAGAACTAATCATCATTTCTGATAAGAGCCTAGACTTTAGTAATAAGAGGGATAGAGTTCTTGAGAGTTTGTAAACCTGACAATTCAAGATTAGTTTGACTAGGATGTTAATAGTCAAACTAAAAAAAAGTTCTACTTCCATCTTTAATCATATGCTTGATATAAGGATGAACTAATTCTCTCAGTTTCAGAATTTGATTGAAAATCCATGAGTTACCAGGATTGAGCTTATAATTCCAAATACATGTTCCCTTAAGTAGTTGTAAATATGACCATTTCACCTATAAACTCTCATTCTTAGAGTATAGTTTCCAAAACCTCTTCATCAACTTGACTTTACTCACAGTTTGTATGGAAGTAATTCTCAGGCTACCAAACCTTTTAAGCTATCAAACCATTGCCTATTTCACTTTAGGAATCTTATGCTTATTATTAGTACCACTCTATAGAAAGTCCATCAAAGACTTATCTATGTCTTTCATTACTGATTTGGGTAGTGCAGGATGAGATATTCAATAGTTAGATAGGTTGCTCAATATGTTAATTGTAGTCTTCCTCTATAAGATAAGACATTGTTGCACTAGCTTTGTGGTTTTCTGTTGATGGAGTTTAGGAGGGGAAGGCAATCCCTCTTGGATAGCTTCTTTTCAGCCATGGGTTTAAATATTTTAAAAGAGGGATTTGATGAGCCAGACCTTAGGGGAGAGAAGATCCACAACCTGGGTATTATGGCCTACTGAAACTAGTACTGACAACTCTTTATGGCCTACTGAGATAATAAAAGAGCTTTTTTAGGATTGAAACTAGTCCTGACAACTCTTTAAATTCTTTCAAGGTATTTCAGGGCAATTGAAATAAGTTAAGATTAAAAAAACATAGCAACAGTAGGTCATCAATAATTTTTGTATTCTCGTATCTTCAAAAAAAAGTAGGTCATGAACAAAAGAAATCTTAAATAGTTTTAGCTTGGAACATCTGTAATGATACCTAAAGGAATGTTCTTTACTGATTTTAATGGTAGTAAGCCTACGAAACAATTCCATGCATATCATAATTAAAATAGCGTAGGATAGTGAGGTAAGATAGCTCTTGATCCATGAGATGAATATGCAAAGTAAGCCAATGGCTTCCAAAGTTGATATGATAAAGCGATAACTTATCAAATTAAATGCCTTCCAAAAGTCAACTTTGAGGGCATAAATTCTTATAAACACTTTGGTAATATAATATTTGAATAAGTCTTGGGAGATCAAGATGTTGTCATTTATGTTTTTTCCAGGGACATAGACACATTGACTTGGATTAATGAATGATGTCAAAATAGTTTTCAATCTACTAGCCAAACTTTTAGCAATTATCTTATAGACCATATTATAGCAAGCAATGGGTATAGTCATATATGGATTAGGGTTAGGTGTTTTAGGGATTAGACAAAGGTATGTTTTGTTTACTTCTTAGAGTAGCTTTCTTAATCTGAAAAACTCTTTGAAAACTTTAATCACCATATCTCCAGTATGATTCCGAGTAACTTGAAAGAATCTGACATCAAAGCCATTTAGTCCAAGGGCCTTCTTTAGGGGGAAGAAGAAGAGAGTTATCTTGACTTCCTCAGAGGCAACCTCCTTTGTAAGAGCTTCATAAGCTTTAGGTTGAATAAGAAGTCTTAGGGCCTCTTTAAGTTCCTGAGGTAATGGTTGAGTGTCTTGGTGAGAAGCTAGTAAGTTGAAAAAGTGATCAAAAGTAAGTTGCTTTAGATTATCTTGACTAGAGATAAGGACTTCTTCAGGACTTGTAAGAGCAATGATGTTATTTTTGATTTCTTATAGTTTTTATTTTCCTATTAAAGTACTTACAGGGCGTTTGGGCCTACAATCATAAACAAGGAATAAAATGGTGATTCTTTAGGAACAAAATAGATGAGGAATAGAATAGAATATGTATTATTTAGTTTGTTTTATTCCTAAGAATTTCTAATGATGATATAATGCCTATGTTTACTTTGAAAACATAAATTTGGAATGACTAATAAGAAGACCAAAATATTCATTATTCCCCACTAATTACCAAGAAGTGTATGGCCAGAGCGGAGAGGCTGCACCAACTTCTAGAAGCTTCCAGGAAGAGCTTGAAAAAACTGCTAAGCGTGTGCTTAGATCCTCTTCTTCTAAAGTTGTGAGGTGGCTAGAACAAAGTTTTCGGAGAAGAGAAATGAATCTCGCTTTGAGGTATGGTCTTTGTTATCTTATTTTACCAAATAAAGTTCCTCCAAACAGGTTTGGCCTCTGCATCTTTGTATCATAGTGTGGCTATGCTTGTGATCTATTCCATTTATGGGTTATTTTTGATAAGTTATGACTACCTCTTAGAGATTCTCTTCTCAGTATGTACTCCCTATTGCCAAAATCTGAATGGTTTTCTGAGCCACTTACTTGTCCACCACAACGTCGGGAAGGAAGCGAGGTGGATACGATGGGCTTCATTTCCGTCGTATTCTTTTTTAGCAGAGCTTTTTTATAGTCCTATCACCGTTTTTGTTCAGATCTAGGTTTGTTGACGGAAAGCTAACGGATTCAAGTTCGTTTCTTTCCACTGTTCTATTTTGATCGATTGCTTTGGAACAAGCTTAACTTGAACCCTTTTTTTCCTCTCGAATGTTTTTGAGTTTGTTTTAATATTTACAATTTTAATTTTTGCTGGAGGATTATGATTGATCAGGACGAGTTATACCAATGAGGAGAGATCTAGAAGAGTTACAAGCTTTAGCATCGCCTTAGCAGTACATGCAAAAGAGACACTGGGAAAGTTACAAGCTTTTTGGGTGAAAACATGGAGGACGAAGCGCCAGCTTTCACCAGGCTTGGCTTTGGTGTTATATATTAGACGACGACTTGTCCAGGTTTCCTTGTTGTTTACTAATGGCTTTACATGGCTTTGGGCAATCCTCGGTCATTCATCTTGCTACTACTACTGGAGAAGGGAGTTTGGGTGTGAACTTCTTCAGATGCTACCTTGGGAGTTATTGGTCTCGTCTGACAGAGACGTGACATAACAAGTGCAAGATTCGTTTTCCAAAATTTGATGTGCCTTCTTTCTCTTTCTTTGCTAACATAGTCCATCACTTCATGTTATTGATATCTCAAATCTGCCGTTATAAAATCGCAGGATTGTCTTTGTTGAAGGAAACTACGCAATTATATTTTTGTTAGGCCTTAGTCTTCACTCAGGTATGTACGTAGGATTACAAAAGCCCAACCTATAAATATAGGTACGGTTTGTCATTAGTTTATTATTATTTTATTATTTCTTTATTATTATCGTATTTTTATTATCTTGTCATATTTACATGTGGGTCCACTGGAAACAGCTTCTCTACTAAGTAGGGGTAAGGCTGCGTACTATCGGACCCCCCAAACCCTGCTTTAGTACGGGACTTTAGGATATGATGATTATTATTATTATTATTATAATCATCATGATTATTATTATTAGTATTAGTATAGCTAAGTAATTATATGGATTATCATCATCATCATGATTATTATTATTAGCATTAGTATAGCTAAGTAATTATGAGGATTCCTTAAGGATATTTTTGTCTAACAAGTCCTCATTTTTATTCCCAACCTACTTAGAATAGATAAAGATAAGGAAAGGATAAGTTTACTTATTCCCTAAACTCAAGGAATAAGTAAACCATTGGATTATATATTCTGTATGTTTTCTCCAACCAAACAAGGGAATAATCTATTACTAAGAATAGATCAAGAACGAAATGGTGACTCCAGTCAACCAAACATCCCGTTAGAGTTGTTATCCCTTTCTTTTCGCTAATTGGTTTTAGATTTTTTTTCCTGAGTTAAGAATTGTAAGCCTCTAAGGCCAATGTATACTTTCTTAGTTCAATATGCTTTTGAGTCCTAAGGGAAGGGTCTAATGGATTAAAAGATAACTAGTCCTGATATATGCTTAGGTCCTTCAATGCCCTTTCTTTGCACCAATACATTGGATCCTTATTAGTTTCCTATAACTTCTTTAATTTAACTTAACAACTTTAAGCTTGGACATATATATGTAAGCATATGTTCCAATGAAGTAAGCATTTAGTCCATTGCAAAGCACTGAGTTGAAATTTGGATGCTTAATTAAAGAATTGTAAAACTTGAAGTGAGATTTCCTCTTTTTTTATGAGGGGAAAAATGAATGAGCATAAGAGAGTGATTAAAAATTAGACAATTGTCAAAATTGACATGGCTAAAAGGTAGTGAGTCAACTATTATGAGTTTACTAAGCATCTATCAATCTTTTTCTATTGAAACCATTCTCCTTAATGCCTATTGGACCAAGTATAAAATTTGCGTGAGGAATTTAGATCAATTAGTTATAAGTTCCTTCTAAGTTGAGTCAGCTATTCTAAGTTCGGGTTGAGATTTCTTCTATTCCATTGAGATTCGTTAGAGTTTAGGATGTAATTGAAATCACCGATGACTATCTAAGGTAAGGAGCTTATATTAGCCGAATGTCCAAGATCACTCCATAGCTACCTTCTTTCAAAATTCATAATAGAAGTATAGATGACTGTGATCAAAACAGATGAATTGGTCTGCTTTATTAAGAGTTCACAATGAAGAAACTGATTAAAATATTTCCAACTAAGTAGGCTTAGTCTATTAGGGTCAAAAGAGATAACAAATCTTCCATTGTAATGTGCCTCATAATTAATGATAATAGGCCAACTTTTGTCCGAAAATTAAAAGCTTTTTTGGAGTTTAGGGAACTCTATTTTTGTTTAAATAAATCCTACAAATTGATTTTTATTTAAAGAGATTAAATCTTTGATAGAAGATTGCTTAGTGGAGCAGTTAGAGCTCTTAACATTCTAGATAAAAAATTTCGTTAAGGAGGGGGTAAGGTGAGTTTTTTCCTTCTTGTTTTCCTACCAAACTTGGATTTTCCAATTTTTTGTAAAGATTTGAAGTATGATTGCCTTTATTAGCTTCAAAAATTGAGAGAAATAAAGTATTACCTATCCTTGTACCAATAAGATTTGTATTGATTTGCTCAATTGACTGGTACTGATTATGAGGGAAATCTTTGTTAAAAGAAGAAGAAGAACCAGAGGCCACATTGGAGGATTTCTCAGGAGAACCAAAGGCTTTGTTAGAGGATTTATCAAGTAATGTAACCTTTTTAGGGATTGGAGGATTAAGTGCTAGCTCATATGCCTCTTTTGAGGAGTCTAAGTTAATATTCTCAATTGTTTTCTTCTGTTTAGGTCTCTAGGTCTGAACTAATTCCTTTTTCTTTGGCTTTCATAGGTAGGTAACTTTAATATTATCTTCAAACAATTGATTGTTTAGGTTAAGCCTTATGATTCTAATGGAGTCAGGTAACTCAACTTTTAGATTTATTTCCTCACATAATCTAACATGTCTAATTTTTTAGAGGTTGGCCGTATTCTCATCCAAGCTAACAGCTCTACCTAAGGTGCTTGCTATATGGCTAATCCTTTCACCTTATCGGTTAGAGGAACACTATAAAAGAATTATTCTTAAGCTCTTCTTATCTAGTTTGATGCTAGGGTACCATTTAGTTAAAAATAAAGGCCTACCATAAATATGGGGGGTTGTTGACTAGACCTTTGGGATTTGTGGGACCTAAGTAACATAAAAAACTAAAGTTATTTTGGTCTTCAACAACCTTGCTCCAGGTGATTTTATAGGGAGCTTCCACCTAAAAAGTGCTAGGATCTAAGACATTAAAAGGTGTAGCTTCCCCAGGTGTCTTAATGCCAAGAGTTTTTGGAGCAGGGGGGTTGTTGACTAGACCTTTGGGATTTGTGGGACCTATGTAACATAGAGAACCAAAGTTATTTGGGACTTCAACAACCTTGCTCCAGGTGATTTTACAGGGAGCTTCCACCTAAGAAGTGCTAGGATCTAAGATATTAAAAGGTGTAGATTCCCCAGGTGTCTTAATGTCAAGAGTTTTTGGAGCAGAAGATAGGGGAAGAAAGGCATAGTTAGAAGTGAGTGATGGAAGTGATATGGTGGAGGAAGAGATGAGGAAGGCCTCAATTGTAGCTAGAGAGGAGGAAGTGGTTATCATGGATTTTGCCTTTAACAGTAAAAACTAACAGAATACAAGGGCAAGAATTAATTAAAGTAAAAAAATTAGGGTTAAAAGGAAGACCAAGGGAGAAAGGGGGCAAGAAAGAAGTTAGAGAATTGGAAGGCTAGAGAGTTAGTGACATCTAGTTATGCAAAGTTTTCTTTTTCTTTTTTTTTTCATAAATGGTTATAAATATTAAAAACATAAATATATATGTTTATTTTTCTTTGATATTTATACATTTCATATTTATTTTCTCATAAAAAGATATTAAAAACTAAGAAGATATCAAAATTTTAGTTTTTTCATATATTATTTACCATTATTATATCCATGAATCTATATATGAATGGTAGAAATAATCAATTTTAAGTCTTGCAATTCCATAACATTTCAACTCTTTAATTACTTTCTAGCCCCTTCTCTTCCACTACATATTATCATATTTTATAATTATTTTAAGTAACTAATTACAATTTATAATCAAGGATGCACTTACAAATTTACATCATTAATTTTCTTTATTTGATAACTTTTTATATCTCGTGTAGTTAAAATATTATAGGATTGAATTCAATAAGGATTCTCCTTGTTAGAATATTTATAGTAGTAGATTTGTTTTACAAAAAAACAAGCTTATACATGTGGCCACTAGTTTGTGGATTTGTTAAGATAGAAGATTTTGATAATTACTCTTTTTGTATTATTTAGTTTATTGAATTTTTATTATTTATGTTAATTTTATATATTAGGAATACTATAAACTTCAAATATAAAACTTGAGCTTGAGCTTATATTATTAGGAGATATTTGAGTGTGAAAAATTACTTATATCCTAAAGTGAGTTGTAACTAATGATCGCACTAATACACTCCTTTAGTGTAAGTCAATTTCAATATCATATTTTTTAAAATAATACACTCCTTTAGTGTAAATACTTTTGTTCTTTTCATATTTAAGTTTAAGATTAAAAGAAACCTTTTTTTTTACAAGTTCTGAATTTACTATAAATTATGAATTTATAATTTCATTATATAATTTGTATTGTTTTGAAATTTTTAAGAGAATATGCGTTTGATTTAATATATTATTATGTGAATTAGTCATTATACTAGTATCGAGATCATATGCTTTCAACTCTAATAATGAAATGAATTGTCAAAGACTTGAAGTCAGATGATTTTGATTATCGTAGTATAATATGTATTATTTTCAAGTTCTGAATAATTTTTTTAAATCTTTTAGAAAATAAATCAATTTATCATTATTTAATTTAAAATTTATCAAGTAATTAACATTAATTTGTGTAAGCCAATTAGATTATTATTTAGTGAGTTATTTTCATGTTTGAATTTATATTTTATTCTTATATGAATTTTCTTTATTTTTTGTGAAATAATTGGTTCACATTAAAAGGATATAATTTGTCATTTTGGTAGCAAGCATTTTAATTTAGATTTACATATGTGTCTTAGTTATGGTAGCATCAATATTCATTCGATTAAACTACAATTTTATTACATTTTGGAGACCTAAGAATAATTATCCATTGAAAGTGTTCAGTTGTTCTTGGTCATATTTTGTTTTCCATAAGCTTCTTGAAGACGTGATGAAAGAAAAAGAAAACCTTAAAACTTGATGATTAACCTTGAAACGATTGAACATTTTCAAGAGTTGGTGTCCAAAGTCTTAAAACTTTCTGATTTTGTGATTATTTTACTTTCATAGTCGGTTGACCAAGATAAGTAGGAACTGTAGCCTATAGGGGGAGTGATTATTCAACCGTTGACTTGAACATGCACTGTGGCTCCTCTCGCACGTTTTGTAACATTATAACTGAAAGTTTTTAAGGAATTGGTTAGCCGGTGTTCAACAGTTATGCTGTGCTCTCCGTGATTCATTAAAATCTCAGACAACCCTTTCGCATCTGTCTCAGTTTTGGTTGTCTGAGAATTCCACTCGTGCAGCAGCTTATCCACAATATCTCCGGCTGGAGTATTGTTGAAATTTTTGTCCGCTAAGGGTGTTTCGTTGAATCCAGCCATTGCCGGTCCCATAAACATGATAATCCCTTTGACAGCAGGATGACTGTAACCTTCCCTCAGGACTTCTTCCAGGTATTGCGCCTGTCCAAAAGTAGGATCAATAAATCTGAAGCAAGAACTATTATTCTAGATTGCATTTTGAAACCACAATTGTGACAGTCAGATTTGTGCATGTATCAGCTCCAATCATTGCGATAATCTGCAATTGCTGAATTGAATAACAAGTGGCTCACTGATTAAAAACTTGAAAGGAACAAAGACGTTAATGTCGTTGAAAATAGGAGTACCTGATCTGGGTCATTCGCAACGCTCACTTCTGTGAGCCATATTGGCAATCCTGCTGAACCAAGATAGTCTATGGAAGATCTCATGTAAGCTAGATTTGGCTGTCCAAGTCCAAAATGACCTTGCAGGCCAATTCCTGCTGATATTCCCTCGATTCCAGGATATGAAAGCATGTCCTCAAGTTTCTTTATGTAATTGGCAGGACTCACTTTCTCATCACCACAATATTCAATAGTATTATACTCGTTCATGAACATTACTGTGCTTGGATCAAGTTGATATGCTCTCACGTAGAACTCAAAAGAAGCGTTACCGCCCAATTTATCCTCAAAGAAGCTGAAATGTAAATTTTCATTAACTACATCCCATGCAATTAGCTGCCCTTTGTATCTTGAAACCACTGAATTGATTCTCTTTGCTGCAGCTGTTCGCAGTTCGTCTGAAGAAAGATTTACCACCCATTTCGTTTGATACTTTGGATCGTCCCAGAAAACGTTGTGACCCCTGATAAAGATGCCCTTTTCTTTGCAAAATTTAAGCATGGAATCTGCAACTGTATAGTTTTCTTGACCTTGTATTATCTCTGTGCTATACCACTTCATTTCGTTGGTGAAAGTAGTGTACTTGAATCGTGAATCAAACCAATTTTGGTAGTCTGTACTTTCGAGAATATGATGATTCATAGCACATCCAAATGGGAAATCTGATTTGGTTTGTTTTGTAGCGACTATAGCTCCTTCGACTGCAGTTCCATTGGCATAGTTAACTTCAATTCTCACCTTGCTCTTCCTTTCCTACAGGTACAATTTGAGACTATCTTTAGAACTTGATCATGGATTTTACCCAGATAACAATACTGAATTACCTTTGCAATTATAGTTTCTTGGTGGGATTGCCATTGCTCCTTAGTAAACGCCTGTAACGAGACACTATCTATCCATACTTCCGTTCTCCTGTTCTTGCTCTGCGATGGGAAAAATCAAAGAATGCACAATAAGCATACTATGCTTCTAATAATTGGAAATCCATAAAATTTATATGTAAACTACCTCAAATAGGATATCCACAGGGCTTGAATAATTTGCAGTCACACCACCTTTCAGAAAAGACCAGCATCCACTCCTAGCTATAACTTTGCCAGCTCGAATCAGGTCCTTGCCATCGATTCTGAAGACGACAGATACATCCTCACTTCCTTCGTTGACTTGAACCCAAGCTGGAGATGAAGTTTCAATGGAATAAAAATTCTTGGTAAGAGACTGCTAGGTCTTGACTAAGTGAAAATGTTCTGAGTCCAGGGTATAAAAGTCAGATCATGGAAACAGAAATGAAATGATTTAAACTCGAAAAGTAATAAAACTTGTTACCTGAGAAACTATAAATCTGTCTTTGTTCAAGCTGAACCATTTGTGAGAGACCATCTAGTGTCTGTGTTCTGTCTTTGGCAATAATGTATTTGTTTCCATCCTTAGATGTTCCTTCTATTATTGATCCATGTCCAAACACAGTCCACCCATCTATGCCATGATCGAAATCTGGGTTTTTTATTGTACCCCCTCTGTATTGAGCTCTCTGGGGCTCTGTCAAGCACTGTTGGATAAAAGTTTTTGCAAGGAAGGGGGAAAACAAAAAAAGAAGAATAGAGAAAAATGAGACTTTTCACTGCTAGATAATCAAGTTTTCCATAACTGTAGTAGTAGTATAATTTCAGAAATTCAAAGGTTGGACAACTCAGAAAGTCTTGGAAAGTGGTACGGATGCAGAACTATAGACCCATTGAACAAGAATCATGCACGCTTCTGCAGAACATACATTGAGATCACAGATCGGACATTGTGAGTGGGACTGAATTAACTATATGTTAGTAACAGTATCTGAAAATATTTTCAACAAATCAATAACGGATATATTTCTTATGAAATCCATGAATTGGACTTCCAGAAACTATAAAAACAATGACAAACTTGTCTTAAAAGGGATAACATAGATAAGTCAGAAACAATATTCATTTTCATGTAGTTTTGATGTGTCATTAATGAATTATAGTTTTCTTCTTGCCTTTGAAGTTGCAGAATAGTCGTATGAGAAGGCCTGGGTTCTATGGCCTGCATCAGTTTGTGCACAAATGACCCTGAAAACTTTAGTCAACAAATACACAAAGATAAGCTCCTGTACATGCTTTTCATTGACATTTTTCTCGTAAATCCTAAAGGAATGGAGAGCAAATACCATAGGATGTGAAAGAACATAAGAGCATGAAGAAACAAACTTCCGGTGATAGCTTCATTTTTTTTCTCAGCGGCACAAGCAAACAAGCTTTCCCTGAAACAGATGCTGCAATAGAAAGAAGTTTCCAATGTTTAGCAGACGAAATGTTTGAGTTTTCTAGAAATAGTTAAGCATTTTCTGGTGTGCAAAGATAGCTACAAAATAATATAGACAGTACCTCACTGCCTGTGTATGTAAGCAATGAACAGGAAGACAAAAGGATTGTCGACACATGTGAAGCTCTTACCTCAGCTGAATCAGTTCTGTTTCACTCTTTAAAAGCAAATAAAGCTTGTTAAGATTGGAACAATAATATAAGGTATGCCAGACTGTGGACGATGTTAAATGTTATCACTAAAAACTCCAAATATTTCTCCCTTTTGTCCCGTGAACCTATTTGGAGTTACATACGAGTACGGAAACTACCACACTGACTAAACCTACAAGATGTATTAAATAGAAGTGGAGGAAACCAAAGGAACTCCTGAACAAGCTTACGTTATAGAGACAAGGGACAGAATCTCAGCTACTTGCATGCAAGGGAAGTGGCTGTAAGAGTGTAAAGAGGATGGAAGAGTTCTAACATACTCCAAGGCGAACCTATGTAGGCTCTTGTTGAGATTAAGTGTTCCACGGGGTCTAAGCAAAATGCAAGTCTAGACAGTAGGCCCAACAAATGAAGAATTAAGAATTTATTTTTTCCTAAGAAGCACGGACAAGGACACGGACATGGGACACGACACGGACACGGACACGGGGACATACCAACTTCTAAAATTTAGTGGACACAGACACGGCATATATATATTATAAAATTTAAAATTAAGAAAAAAAATCAAAATTCATACTATGATATATATTGATTGATATATTTCAAGACTTCCAACATCTTGATAGTTCATACATATTTGATACTTTATAAACCCCTTTCAAAAAACATGGAGCATATATTCTATGGAGCATATATTCCATTAAACAATGTCCGAGCAGTCTCCAGACGTATCCGAGCTGTGTCTACTGTGTGTCAGTGAGTGTCCAACACTGACACGTGTTCGACACGCGGACACGGCTCCATTTTGTTATGTCTGTGCTACATAGATTTCTAATAATAGTTATCTAAAAACTAAATTTTGGTTCAAATGCAGTCACCAATTAAAATAAAACCTAAAATTAGAGTTTTGTTAATTTGTGAATAGATAAGAAGATTGAGTCAGTATCCTTTACCAATTTACATAGAGAACTTATGCGGTCTGATGCTGAAGACGCTGCTGCATGTGGAGATAGTGACTAATTAAGCACCTACCTAAATTTTTCCATTAATGGACACGACCAAACAAACATCAGATAATGGATATCTTTTCTAACTCTGGCCACTTCCTTAAATTGAATCAAGCATGAAATCCACTATGCATGTCTATCTGAGATGGTGAATTGGTGTGCCAAATCAGCGAACATATTTGAGGAACATAATCGAAGAAAGCATAGGCATATGAAAGACAATAACTAATTAAGAAAATCGGCCAAGTGTTGGTAAACTATGCTCCACTTTCATTATTTTTTTGCAGTCACAGGAATGGATAATCCCCATAATCAAATGTATATGAACTCTACCCATCAACGTCATTGTCCATTTTACCTGTCGCAAGAGGGTTAATTAATGTTTATGATTGATTTAGTGTTTTTAAAGACTTTATTAAGAATTTGAGTTTGTTTAATTGTTAAGACGGCATAAATGGTGATTAAATTGAATAGAATAGAAGAATTTGGAGGAGGAAACATACTAGTTCATTTTGTTGTTAACACTTAATAATATTCATCATCGTAATCATTTTTATATAAATATCTAATTGAGTTCATCCCAGTAGTTAGAAAAAGTTAGGAGAAGTATACACATTTCATAACAAAATGTATACTTGTTTTTTGTGATTGCACTTCATGGACTCGATGTCTAATATAACGTGTGATTGTTTTGTATTATATGATATGTAGTAATGCCTTGTAAGCACACTAATTTGTGTTTATATGATATGCGGAGGTGAGGAACTATTGGATGAGCCCTGTTAGCTAGCTTCAAATTGCAAGATATATCAATCATTTGTCCTTAGTATTTCATTCCCTTAAAGGGATAAAACCTTGGCATGCATAGATTAATTGAATGGAGTGATCAGCAAGTGCCTACCCTAAGTATGTGCATGACATTGTATGGTTGTATAACACCATTTACATGTTGCATGTTATTATGTTTTCTATTTATAAAACATCTGCATGACATGTTAATTTTCTCGACAAGTACCTTAGAGATGGTTGTAGTTTCATTAATATTGATATTAATGGATTGTAGAAAAGAAATTGTGACTAATTTATGTGTATGATCCAAGAAGTATAATTTGGAGGAGAGGAAAGGTTACTTCAAAAGCATCATTTGGAGCCATATTAAGACTTTTAGGGAAAAAGGAAGCTTCAACGTAACATTGTGATGGTTGGTTATTTTAAAGTGGTAGTCTTTATCGAAAAGTGAGGTCTTTAGAAAGTCTTTGGATTCTATATAATAAGCAAAGGCTTTATTACTCCCCAATATTGAAATAGCATACCAACTGCACCACAATCAGGAAAATGATAAGACTCATGCATGACTATTACTTTTGCACAAGTAGTTGTGCTTTCTTCTTAACAAATTACAAAGGCTCAAACAAGCTTAAATCAGCAAAAGGATAAATAATTTCGAAAATCAACATAATAATTTTTACGATCTCCCATTAATATAATTTTGAAATTATTATAATAATAAGGAAGTAAAAGGAAAACAAAATTTAGATTTCCCGTAAAACCTTTTCTTCTTTGAAGCAGAAGGCAGCCAAAAAATTGTTCAATTGTCTAATTTCTAACAATATTCACCTAACAAATAAAAAATTTCCAGTTATTTTATAGAGAAACATACCTATTTATCAATCTAATTATAATTAAAGTTTAACTTAGTTATATAATTATAATTTAACCGTATTAAATGTAAATATTTTATATTTGGAACTTTACAATTTAAGTTTAATTTAATTGAAATTAATTTTTTGACATTAATTACTTTATTTGTGTAACATATTAGCTTCTTAATATGTTGAAATGATTTTAAATTATGATTATAATGAATCAGATAAATTAAAACTCTTTAAACTACCTTTAGTTTTCTAATTAAGTAATTTTGTAATCTTTAATCAAGATTGATATACTCTAAGAGATAATAAATAAATTTGGTCTTCTTAATTTAGTATTTAACCTTTTAAAGTTTTCAATTTAGTAATTGACCTTTCGAAACTTAGGTCAAATGGCTTTGTTATCTATTCGCTAATATAGCTAACGAATTGATATACTAACGTGGCATTTGGTCTACATTAGTCAAAATTTTAACATGGGTTATTCGAGTTTTGAAATTTAAAGACTAAATGTAAAAATGCTAAAAGGTTCGTTGTTTTTTATTTTGTTGTCACACAATATAATCCTTTCATTATTCAATTTTTCAATTAAACATGAGGTGTAGAATTAATTTATACTCTATATAAAATTCAATCATATTTATTCTTTCAAATTAGTAATTTATAATTGATATTTGGAAACAATATTTTCAAATAACAATTCACTTTAGTTAGAGAATTCTCAATTTATTATTAATTAATAGCAATAGAACTTTATTCCTAATTACTTTAAGTTGTTGAATCATTTATTGAATTACTCAACTATCTCAATCAAAGTAATACCAAATAGAATAGGTTATAAATAACATAAAAAATATATAGCACTCCCTCTATAAGTTACTGTAGTAAACTTAAGTCTAATGATTAATTATACAATTAAAATCTTCATTTACAGGTCACTTTAGTAAATTTATTTTCTAATAAGTACTCATACTTTTATTTGAGTATTTATATATTTGTTTATGACAACAATAACATTATTAATAAAAAAAATCATAATATGTACTGTTGGAATTATGTTCATGACCCAATAGTTATGTAATAGATTGAACATTCTTTGTTTTGTGATTATTAACTTTGTTTAATAACATGGAAAATGATTATATTATCATATTATTTTTATTATTTTTATTTTAATATGATAAGTCCTTGATTAAATTTATACACTTGGCATCATAATGGAGATTATGAT
>JANZLC010000202.1:31554173-31580597 GCA_026413385.1 Erythroxylum gracilipes
TTTCTTGTTTATAATTATTTAATTTATTATGAGATAATTTATTAAATAATCTATATGGCATATTATTATATTTTTTGTTAGCATAGAAAATATAATTAATATTGAAATTCTCTTGTACAAAGTAAGTGAATAAAATAAAATAATTTTACTTTATTTTATTTTATAAATAATAATTATTATTTATCAAAAAAAGCAAGCAAAAGGTGTCAAATGATAAGCGTTGGTAGTTTTGTTTTTGGTTATACATTTAAAACCAAAAACGAAACGTTACGTGGTATGTTGTTTCAAGTTTGAAAAAAAGAAACGTTAAAAACACTTACAAAAGAATGAAGAGTGAATAATATACATACTCTCGTTTTTGTGCATGGAAAAAAAAACAAAAGAAAAGAGATAAAATTGTTTTGTTCTATTCTTGAAGAAAGAGTTCTTCAAATTTAACCATAGCTATATTAAGTATTGAAAGCGGGATATATTTTTCGGTGTAGAGTACATAGAGACTTTGTATTTTCAAAGTTCATTACCAATTAATCCTGAAAAATTCTAGGTATTTGTTTTTGCATGTTCTTACTATTAGTATGTTTGTTAAATACAATAGATGAATATATGATTGCATTTTTATTTTTGCTGTATTAGTATGTTTGTTAAATACAATAGATGAATATATAATTGCATTTTTATTTTTGCTGCGTGTGCGGGCCTTCTTGTACTTGCTACTATTCTTTCAATATCCTATCTTAGTATAATTGCAACTGGGAAATGTTTAAGAATATTTATAAATATAATTTAATATAATCATAATTGCACAATAAGTAATCTCGTTTTTTCTCTTAAGCATTAAAAATTAAAAATTTTATAAAAATAAATAATAATTTTATTGAATAAATTAATAATATTATATGTAAATTGGTATCAACCAATTAGTTGTAAGGAGACAAACTAACAAATTATATAGTCCATTATTAACTAGCTTTTGAAGTTATTAAGAGTCGATTTTTAACGGATCTAGTTTCCTTTCTTCCATTGCCTTCAATATGGAGCAATTATGGGATCAATAGCCAAGTAAGTGACACCAAAACAATGAAGTACTCTGTATACGCTACTTTTTTTTTTTTTTTACGTAGCTCATTTTTTATTCCATCATTGCATAAAATAGTTATATAACTTAAAATCATGGTACAAATATAACATTTTTAAAGTAAAAATATTTCTCAAATGAATATAACATAATTAAATTCCATCAATTTCTATTTTCCTTTTAAATATTCAAAATTTGAGAATTAAGATATGAAAATGGTGGGTTATTTTGAAAATGAAGCACAACAAAAAATCTCACCGTCACAAAATAAAAAATATGGTTGGAAAATCAAGATGGGATCTCATCCTGTACACAACAAAATACTATTTTTAATAATTTCATAAACTAATTAATTTAAATTATAACATAACTGACACATAAACATAATAAAGTCTGAGTAAAAATTGTTTCTTATTATCAATTGTTCATATGAACGAATTAACGAAACTTTACAAGTAGTATAGAGAGGGGTAAGTCAAGAGTGTTAGCTCATGTAAAGATTAATCTTATTTATAATATGATATGGAATTTTCAATATTTTAATTTTAATTAAACTTTTAATTAGGATTAGACAAAATATCAATTATGTTCAAATAAGATTCAATATAAAAATATTGGTCCTTATTTATTCAATATTTTATATTTGACCTTAATCAAACTTTACAATCAAGCCTAACTTAATTAAATTATCTTTTCTCTCTTCATCCATTCTTGATCTATTACCTATTACGTTTATAAATATATTGACAATAAATTTAAATTATAAATTATAAATTAAACTTCTTTAATTTTAAATTCTATAATTAAATAATTTATATCTATAAATCGATATTAGAATATAATAACACATTATATCACTTAAATAACACATTATATCACTTAATTAAATAATTTATATCTATAAATCGATATTAGAATATAATAACACATTATATCACTTAAATATTACAAAAGATAAAGTAGTTTTGACTAATATTTTTGTGTATGATTTTTTTTCATATAATTCAATCATTTCATCTAAAACATTTCTATTAACTATAGAGTGTAGAATTAATGTCTATTCTATTTGAGTTCAATCATATTAGTTCTTCATAATTAGTAACTAATTTTTTATTGACATTTGAAAACTATTTTCATGTTGTTATTTTACCTTAGCCAAGGTTTTTCAAATTAATACTAATTGAGAATAACAAAACATTCTCTCTAATCACTTTAGGAATATGAATCTTATATAATCATTCAACTACTTTCATATAATTCATGATATATCTAAATTTTATCAATTGAGCTACCCTACACTATAACTTCTCTTTAAAAAACAAATCTTTAAGAACATTTCTTAAACCTAATCTATAACCAAGAAATGTAGTTCACTACTTAGTATCAACTATACTAAAACAAAGAAAATAATACTCAAAATAATGCGAATATAAGGAAAGCAAGTAATTAATTAAATGTTATAAAAACCTAATAAAGATTAAGACTTTAGTTATTTACTTGATTACTCCCTCTATTTTATTTGGAATAATGACTCTTATTACTATTTTGAAAATACTCCTCTAATTTGTTTAGTGGGCTAAGATTCCATTTAAATTAGTTTTCTTGAGTTTGGGAAACAAACTAATTAAACTTAAATTAAGTAGGCAAAATCCTTATCAATACATCTCAAATGACTCCCAATTCTATCAAGTGAAAACTCCTTATCAAAACATATCTTATATATTATTATTAAATCTTACACTAAATTCATATGATCATAATTTTGTCGTCAAAATAATACAAATTTAGTTAACTGAAAGTCATTGGTATAAGACTAAACATATTCAAATTAAAATAATCTTAAGTTTGTTCAACAAGGCAAACAATAAACATAACTCTAGTTTATTCTTATAACAATAGAAGATAACATTCATATTCTAAACATGAACTTAATATTTTAATGAGGATTTAATTTTTGAATGGTCTCATTAAACATAAATTATATGTGAAAAATCATATATATAAGCATGTAATTTAATATACATAAAATATACAATATATATAAGAAATAAATATAATCAAATTATATACATAAAAATATCAAAAATTATGTCACTCTAGATATTTTTAAAAATTAAAAATAATTATATTAATGTAAAAATGAGCACCAAGAATTAAGATGTATAAAATGTCTAGTGCAAGCTTATCTCATCCCTATAGTTGCTAGTAAAATATCTTTATTGTTGTTTGCATCATAACCCATCACTGGTAATTGTAGCTATATACAACTATCTAATTTTATATTCAGAGTGATGATGGTCTTTCATTATTCAACATAATAAGAAGCAAGTAGCCTCTAGTGTTCTTTAAAATTCATAAGCTACAAGTGATATAAGTTTAATGAGTTACTAGATGTAGCTTGATATTTCTACGAAATTCCTTTAACAAGATTTCTAATTATGTGTTTTAGTTATAAAAGATTCTATGGTTGCATTTCATCCAAAGTCTATAAACAACATAACTTAAGGAGATTTTAAATACAAACCTATCTCTTGGACTTTAGTAAAACATGGCAGTAACATTCCTTTACAATATGCCAATTTGCCTTTGGAGGAGTAAGGTTACTTAGATGAAGGATATATATCCGTATGTTTTTATAAATTGCCACTCAAAAATTAAGTGATCTTAGTTTTCATCCTCCTGATTGCACAAAACATATTGGGATGGAATGTTAAGGAATTTGATTAGTTTTTTAAGAATGTTTAGTTTCCCTTTAAATGCAAGCTATAAATATAAATTAGCCAAAATACATGCATGTTTGAACTACAAAATTTTTGACCAAAGGACCTTGTGAGCTTGAGTTCTTTGTAGGTTTTTGCAAGAGTCATTTATGTTATTGCCTAAAGGTTTTTTATTACAATGAATTTTAATCCCCCTATTAGTTATCAAGTTCATTCCCAAGATGTGGTTAAGTTGTGGAGAGTTAGGCAATAATTGTAGGTGTTGATTTGTTTGTTTAAGTGCCTCTTTCACAGTGCTATTATAAGGGATGACATTCCTAAAAGGAATTAGCTCTATAGAGTTAGTAAATAGGCTAAAATGAGACCAATTATCATGCCAAAAAGTTATGTTTACACTATTACCAACTTTTCTTTTAATTGCATCCTTACATTCCCCTTAACATAAGGATGTTGAACGTAATCCATGAAGTGCTTGCTTTAGGTTGAATATTCCATATGTTTTCATTACTCAAGTAATAAGCATGTATTGATTGTACCTAAAGTGCTTGCTTATCACTTAGTATCCCTCATAATCTCTTTATCATGAATATTTAATTTGTGAGTTTCAATGCTTTGATTCCTAAAGCTCCTTGGTCCGTGGGTAAGTATATTTTAACCCATTTAACCTTTTCTATAGCTCTTTTGTAGAGTCTCATAACTATAAGAAATTATTAAGAAGCTTCTCCACAACTTTGCTAACGTTATTAGCAAATTAAAGATAAAAGGACTAAAAAATATGTACTCTATTAAAACTAAAATTATAGGATAAGCTCTTCTAATTAGTGTGAGATTTTTATTACACCAATTGGCCTCTGAATCTTGTCTAATAAGGGTTAGAACTCTCTATAAGAAGGTCTCTTGGAGGATATAGGAATCCTGAGATATGTGAGTTGAGGGCGCTAAGTTTCAGGTCTGTGATAATTAAAAACCAAACAACATTTTGAAGAGCACATGATAAGATATATATGTAACTTTTGTCTTTATTTATAGATAGTCTATAAAGCAATCTCAAGGATTGTAGAGTTGATTTTGAGAACGCTTATAAAATTAACTTCATCATTAAAATAATATCAGATCATTGAAAAAAGCTAAACTAATGGGGTTTATTATTTTGAATAATGAATGGAACGTAAACTGCTTATCTTGAGAAATGATCTACCTTATGAGTCTAGTAAACACTTCCATCACCAAGGTAAATAAATAAAGAGAAATTACATTTGTTTACCTTAGTCCTTAGGTCCTTTAAAGAGATTAGTTGGATCACCATTAACAATGACACTATAAGAAACCATAGTGAAGCATTACTCAATATGTCTAATAAACATTTGAGGAAAGCCAAAGGTTCTTAAGGTGTCGAAGATGGAATTCCAACTTATTAAATTAAAGACTTTTTAGATATCTATTTTGCTGGAACAATTCTTGTTTACATGTTTTTTATTATAACTCTTAAAAAGTGCTTATACAAGCAAGATATTACTACACAATACATCTTCCTTTAATGAATGCACACCTTGAAGAATTAATATAAGTATGGAGGATGTGTTTTTATCCTATTTTCAATAATCTACTTTAAATTCTTTCATTGAGCTAAAGGCTTAATCTTTGGGATAAGTTAGGTGAATGCTTTTTTTTTTCTTTTTCAACATCCTTCTATTGCTAAAGAATTTAAGTGTAGCTTCTGTTACTATCTTCTTAGCAACTTGTTAAATCTTTTGAAAGAATAATTCATTGACTATTCCTTTGAAGGATTAAGAAAGAATAAGACTACCTTAACTTCTTATTCAATTACTAGTCTAAGTAATATGTACTACTGATTGATATGTTCTTTAATAATTAATTTAAAGATACAAATTAAGGAATTCCCTTCAGTTAAAGTACCTAAGATTTAGAGAATAGGAGAAGGCTTTTCAAAGTAGATCCTCCTGTAAGATAGTAATTGGATTAGTTCCATGTGCTAATGAAACAACACTATTTGAGTTCTTTCTAGATAATAAGGATTTGTGAAAGAAGTTGGAATTTCCATCCTCATTTTTTAACCATAATACTTTTTATCTTTACGGAATAATGGAATTATTGATGAATAAAGCTTGTTCATAATCCTCCAAATCTTCCTTTCATTATGTTAAAGCTGAGGATCAATTGGTAACTAATAAAGTTGAGATTATGTTGAGTTCAATTTCTCTAAGGTATCTCTCATTAACTTTTGAGTGCTCTTGAATTTATTTATGTTAAAGGCTTTCAATTCCTCCTTCACTGAGTTGAGATTCCTTACGTATATAAAGGACTTTATTCCCTTGAATCCCCCTATTAATGCCTCTCAAAATTATTCATAAAATCCCTCTACTTTAATTAACTAGTTGTTGAATCTAAAAATTAACCTTTTAGGGATTTTGATGAACAAGTCTTGAATCACAATTGCTCTATAGTTTGAGGAGTGTCATTGAAGCAAGCTTTGCTTTTAAGAAAAGTGGATAACCAGTCATATTTTATAAGAGCTTAATTAATCTTCTTTCTTATAAATTAACTCCCTTTTTTATTGGATTATGCATATAAATTCCCAATTGTTTTTAGATCTGTCATTTGGATTTTGGCTGCAGATTACCTCAAATCATCTGTATGATTTCTCAAGTTGGAGTTACCCTTCGCCACATATGAATGTATCATGCTATTAAAGTCTCCAAGTAAGATCTATACAACTTTTAAGCCAGTTCTAATTTCCATAATTTTGTTCCATAATGATGTTCTTTGAAAACTTAGATTATAGACATATGTAAATATTATATACAACTTGACCATTTCTTATTTTAGCCTTGCAAAAAGTGTACCATCTAGTTTGCGATTGATGTATTCAGGATCTGCATTTTAATAACATTAAAGAGTAAAATGAACCTACCAATAGGACTTCCTATTGACCTTTCATAAACTTCAATTTCTTATCATTTATATCTTTTAACTTTGTTTGTAAAAGCTCTACTATATAAGAGAGTTATTATTAGTGATAAAATTACTAAGAGCTAGTTGTTTAGAGGGACAATTGATCCCTTTTACAATCAAAACAATAATCTTCATTATTAAAGAATATGGTTAGCACCCTCTCTCTTTCTTTTAGATATCCTCCTTTCATCTTTTTTGAAATCTTATATTGACCTAGAAGTAGATGCTTCACTAGTTTTGTGGTTTAGAGCTAAACTTCTTGATTAAGTGTAGGGAGAGGCAATATCTTTACAGAGTTAGGGGAATCATCTAAATTTTAATTATAACCTTGCTCTGATTCTTTTGAAGGCTTATTCAGTAAGCTCAAGTTATTAATAACTTTTGGAAGTTCCTTTGGGTTATCTGTCTCTTCTTGGTTAAGCTTATCCTCCTTTGTAATTGCTTCATTATTTAATTATATATAAGCATCATTCTTACTATCCTTCTATATTACCGAGTCAGGGGTTTATCATTTAAGATTTGCAATAATTCTTAATAGTCTCCTTTAGTGAATCTCCTTCCTTTAGGCCTACATTTCTCCTTGTTATTTAGTTATTCTAGCCTCTAGAAGTAAGTTAATATAACTACATCCTCAAGTAGCTAATCTTTCTCTCCTATTTGAATGAGAGGAATGGTTTAATCTTCCACTCCTATTTGCATAAGAGGAATGGTGTCAGGTGCTTGATTTTTTAATCCACTAAAACATATACCCTAACACAATTAATCCTCTTGGTTGTTGTTGTGTATTCATTAAGGTAGATATGAACTCCTAGATAATTTAATTTAGATGATTAATGAATTTTTTTTGTGGATTTTTCAGTTTTGGGTGATCAATTGGGTTTCAAAAACCCAACTATTTTAAACATTTTCAATATAGATCATCAAATTATTTCTTATTAGTGGCATAAGGGATATATCAAATATCTAGTTTTCAAGTTTGCAACAATTTTCAATTTTAATTTCAAAGTTAATATCAATAACAATCAAACATATAACTAAGTTATAAAATTAAAGAAGGTTTGGATACCACATTTGAAAAATTAGGACGAGATCTCATCTCGTGCATAACTAAAAAAATAAAAGTTGTTAATAATTTTTTGAAAGCAAAAATCATTTCAATCTATAATATAATTAATCTACAAATATAATGAAGCATAAAATAGAAATTATACCTTATTATAAATCTTAGTCTCTTTTCATGCAGCTCCCTTCGAATCCACATATTAAGTGAAAAATCATATTTAAATAAGCATTCGACTTATACTAATATCTATACGAATGAATTGAGAAAACTCTATAAGTGGTATATAGAGGGGTAAGCTAGGAGTGCTAGCTCTCTTATAGAGCTTATGTCTCTTTATAATAAGATTTGAACCTTTTAGTAATTTAATTGAATTATAATTATAATTTTATGAGAAATTAAAAATTCATTAAAGAATTAAGGGTTTAACATACAGAAGAGGTATGCCACGTGCAATAAGACCCCTTAATATAATGTATCATCTAGACTATTACAAAAACGTCGACGTTAAGAGCAAAGATGAAAGAGTATTGTCATTTTACAATTAGGGTATAACTAATTGTTCCTTTCTCAAAGACTACAGAAGCTTTTCGATTTGGGTAGGTGAGAGGTGAAACTCTAATGGCAAGGATAGCAGCATGATTTTCCAGTTCTTCTTCTCCTTCTTTCTTCGCACATGATGGATCTCATCTTAGGTGAATCTCAACTTCAAAAACACAATGATTCTTTGCATTTTAGGGCATAATGTATCCTTGGTTCCCAACTCTTCAAACATGGCTTACCAATCTCAGGACTCGAATCTGCAGTGAAGGACAAAGGAATCTCATTCAGGTAAGCATCTCAAATTGATTTAGCTCTTTTCGATTGTTGTTTGAACTCATAGAGTGACTCTTTAATTTGATAAGAGGGACTGAGTAGTTTCTTTAACCAAGACTGAGGAGGGAGCAATTATTGAAAAGGACTTTGCTTTTCAACAGGTGAGTCCATATCTCCTGCTTTCCAACAGGTGAGTCCATATCTCCTCTCATAGACGGAGATACATGGGGGCTAGTGGTGCACTGGGCCCCCCAAAATCATAAAAATTAAGTATTTTTTATTTTATATATATATATATATATATATATATATATAATAGGAGCCAAAAATTTAAAATAGGAGGGCCCAAATATTTAAGTTTTTAAATTTTAGAGGGCCCAATATACTTCTGGACTCTAAATAACTCTATCCTTATATATTTGGCTCCGTCACTGTCTCCTCTACCTTGTATTTTCCATAAGTAAAGGCAAGATTAGGTGTTAGTATTCAAGAAATTCTATGTATGAGACCCTTGATTTCTGATTTGTAGTGAGACAAAACACTAGTCATGAATTTCATTAAGTAAGATGGAGTGGGGACTAGATTCTCCATGTGAGAGCTATTCCTCTACTACAGTCAGAGTTCGATTGATTTATAATCAGTTGTTCTCTTATGCTGGCTATAGTGAGCTCTATAAGAGAGAGTAGGGAAACATACTTCTTTTCAAACCTTCTGTTGTTCCTCTCCTTCCAAATTGCTTGAGTGCATGTAGCAACCGAGATTAGTAAAACAGCTCTATCATATTTAGAAACATGTAGATGAGGTAGCTCCAGTAGCATGTTATAGAGTATATTCAAATTAGGATCAGCAACACATAATCTAGAGATTTTTGCCCAAATTTCTTTAGAGAAATCACACTCAAAGAAAAGATGGTCTCTAGATTCTTTCCTTAGATTACATAGAATACATGTCTTTGAGGAAGATAGAAATTGCAGCTTATCCAAAGTGCTAAGTTTGTTCAACATTACTAACCAGAGAAGAAAGCTAATGTTAGGTCTAAGAACCTTGTTCCAAACCATAGAGTACCATTCCATTCTATTAACTATCCCATCCCTTAATTTTTTAGCTTCCTTTATAGTTATTTTTGAAACTGGAATCCCTTTCCATAATAAATATCCCTCTCTCCGAGGCTTGTAAATTGTGGAATAGACAGAAGTCTAATTTCATCCATTGATAATGACCAACTTCCATTTGTAACTATTTCATTGAGCTTAGTATTCTTAGGGAACCTCACCAATAGGGTTCTTGCCAACTGATTTTGAAACAAAGCTCCTTGCTCTGTCCAATTATCATACCATAGGGAAAATCTTTTCCCAGACCTTATTTGACAAGATATATTCTATTAAACTTCATCCTTCATTTTTAGAATTTGGTTAAAGAACAAGTGTAACTACAAATCAGACTAGTGTTCTGTCTCAAAATCAGAAAAGTGTAACTACAAGTGTTCTGTAGTAGAGGAATAGCTCTCATATGAAGAATCTAGTCCCCGCTCCATCTTAAAACAAGTGTAACTACAAATTCATTTTTAGAATTTGGTTAAATAAAGGAGAGGAGGCCCTTTTAATTCCATTCCCGTTGCTGGAGTCAAGGCATTAGAGAGGTGAGAAGCACTTTTTGAAAGGATGAAGTAACTCTTTTGAAGATTAACAAGCAAACCCAATATCTCTTTGAAAGAATTGACAGTGCTCATCAATAGAGAGACTGAGTGGACATTTTCCTTGCTTAGGAGTATGAGATCATTTGCAAAACATAAGGTAGTTAGTGAAATCTTCTTACATTTAGAATGATATTTGAATCTTGGATCCTTAGAAGAGTTATGCTTCAACATTTGAGTAAGAACCTTCATGCAAATTAGGAATAGGTAAAGGGACAGAGGATCCCCTTGCTTAAGTCCTTTTTTTTCCTTTAAACATCTTCATAGGGCTCCCATTTATCATAATTCCGTAGGAAGCAGTAGTAATGCATTCTTGAATCCACCTTAAGAACCTATGAGAAAATTCCATAACCTCCATTGTTTGTAGCAAAAATCTCCAGTTCACATTATCAAAAGTTTTTTGTAGCTCCACTTTGATGGTACATTTATGAGGACTTTTCCTGCGGTTGTACCCTTTCAATAGCTCCTGGACTAGAAGATTATTGTCCCCAGTATCCTTATTGTTCATAAAAGCTCCTTGATTCTCACTGATGAGATAATGTAGAACCTCCTTCAACCTGTTTGCCAAAATCTTTGCAATAATCTTATAGAGAAAGTTTGTACAAGAAATAGGTTTGAATTCACTCCAATAGGACAAATTTGAGCTTTTAGGGACTAAACAGATGAAGGTCTTGTTAATCTCCTTTAGCAGTACCCTTCTTTGAAAGAACTCATGCACAACCTCCTTTACTAACCCCCTACAGTACTCCTAGTTTTTTTATAGAAGAAATCATTCAAACCATCAGGGCCCAGAGCTTTAGAGCCATTCATGACAAACACTACCCTTTTTATTTCTTGGTCTATAACTGACCTAATTAATAAGGAGACCATATGCTCAGGAATTCTTACTGTAACAAACTTTCTAAGATCATCTCCTATATCTGGAGAGGAAGCTACTGAACCTAGAAGGTTTTTATAAAAGTTTATTGCTTCCTTAACTATACCTTTTTACCCAACCACCACCTCTTCAACTTCAGTTTTAATGGAGGTGATTCTATTTATATTCTTCCTAGCTTGCACTGAGTTATAGAAGAACTTTGTACATCTGTCCCCATCCTTTAGCCAGTTAGCTCTAGATCTTTGTTTCAATAATGAGCTTTGGTTATCCACTAGTTCCAAATAGTTTTTTAGAGCTTCCTTTTCATCTGAGGCAAAAAAAAAATATCTGTAGGATTATCCACTAATGAAGTTTGAATTGTGACAATTTATCTCTAGCTTTTTTAATTTCCTTCAAGAGATTCTGTCATCTTTTTGAATTTAGAGATTTTAGTTCTTGTTTATAGACTTGAGCTTTTGGAGGCAGATGAACTGTTTTGTCCCAAAGAAATCATACTCCAACCCCTTCAATATTACCTCTTAAAATCCATATTTTCTAAGAAATTGTTAAATCTGAAAGGATGAAGGATTCTTACAGAGTTAACCAAGTTGTCAATCCTTATAGGAATATGGTCAGAAATTCCAAGGTCTAGGAATTTTGCTGAACTTCCTTAAAAAGAATTTAGCCAGTCCAAATTTACCAAAGAGCTATCCAACTTTTTCCTGATATGCCAAATTGAATTTTATTTGTTAGACTAGGTGAATCTATGTCCTTCAAATTTCATTTGTGAGTTCCACCTCCTACATACAATCATACATATCTAAAGAATAATTATGTAAATTACAATTGCCTTCTACTTCAGATGTGAATAATGTGGTGTTAAAGTCACCACACACTAACCATGGAAAATTTACCGAGGTCTTTAATCTTCTTATAGAATTCCAGAGTTCAGTCCTTTGAAACCCGAGGTTAAAGCCATAAACAAAAGTAGCTAAAACACTAGAGTTTTCCATCTTAAAGTAGATCTTAGTGTGAATAAACTGCTGATTTGTTTCCAGAACATTCACCTCCAAGAAATCACCATCATAAGCAATAATAATCCTACCATAGGCATGGCTTTGGTGGTTTGTTAAAAATTACCATTTCCTACCTAAACAACAAAGCTTATTCAGATTTGCTTTCCTAATTTTAGGTTCCAAAAGAAAAAAAAAACAGAGGATTCTCCTTCAGGACAAAATCCCTTATCTAATTAATCTTGGAAGGGTTATTTATTCCACTTACATTCTATACTATAATAATCGTAGGAGATTGCTTTTACCTTTGGAGCCTTTCCTACTGCTCCTGTTATTTTTCCTAGAAGACACCTATTCAAACTACTTCTCTTGAAGCCCACCATTCAACAGATCAGCCTTTTGTAGGCTTTTTTCATTCTGTTGGGGCTCATAAACTCCTTCATCTAGGTTAGTTTCATTAGTTTCCAGCCCATTCACCCCCTTATCTATTAGAGCATTATTTTGCTCAACCAATGATATCTGACTAGATCCTCTCTTTTTGTCTGAAGCTAGTCTATTTCTTTCATGAATGCTCCCCCCAATTTTAAAAGAATCTTTTTCCTACTGAATTGGTTCAAGATTTTCAGCAACTTGTTCAGCCTCCTCACCATCTTTCTTTTCTTCTGAATCATACTTTTCTATACCCATCACCTTCCAATAGTCTCCTTTAGTGAAGATTTGTCTGGTAGGTTTCCATTCTTTACCTTGAGCTTTAAGAGACGGTTTCCATTGGTATGTTACCATAACTCTATCATCTCTAAGAGAATGCTTATTTGCCAACCTTAAGATAGGAATGCAATCTTTCATTTCTTTAGAAATGTCTATACTCACACACAATCTAGAAAACCCAACTTTTTTCTCAAAGCGGTGTTTTCATCCATATATATAGGTTTCCCCAAATAACTAGCTAGTATACTCAACCTTTTAGTAGTCCAATATTATAAAGGAATATTGTGAGTGTTCACCCATAAAGGAATGTTCTTCATTCTGATTTTTTCTAGTTCCATTCCCAGTTGCCAATTTTAAAGAAATAAGAGGAGTTGAGAGATATACCAAGGGCCTTCTTCAATTACCTTTTCTGTTTCTGATTTTGAAGAGAAAGTGAAGATTATGTTATCCTCCTCAGTGAGCATTACCTCCTTTAAACCTCTTCCTTTCCAATTCCTCTGAGTCTAAGCTTGTATCACTGGAAAAGCAGGTCTTTTGTCCATAAAAAAACCAACTAAAGTAATCTCCCATGTCCTAGCTCCTTCCTATAGAATTCCAAGGTTAGGAGTCACCATTAATTTCCCTTCAATCTCCACATGAGGACTGAAAACCAAAGAAGAATCTGAATTATCTCCCACTACCTGTTTCCATATCTTCCTAGTTCCTCTAATATAATCTCCTTTTGTTGGAACTATCATCTTAAGAGGAAAATCTGAGGTAGAGGGAGAGGTATTTTTAGACAGAGCTGAGAAGGAAAAATGGGTTCTAGAAGATTAGGAGGGGGAGGAGGGTATAACATATAAGTTAGCAGTTTTTAGAGAAGAAGATAATGGAGGAAAATCCGTCTCCATTTTTTAAGGAACCCTAATATGTTGATATTTGAATGTAGGTTATCCAATGGAGGAGCAACTGGAAAGAGGCCAAGAGTAGGTTTTCGAAATGAAGGGAGGTGGGTGTTTTGTGAAATAGTAAAGGTAGCAGGAAAAAATAACAATGACTAGGGTATTCAGATGAAAGAAAGAGGAGTTCAATTCTGGGTTGGGGTTTGGTGGGTGGAAAGAGGTTTGGGAGAAGATAGAGTTTCTGTGAAGCTTAGCTCATTAAAAAAAGGAGCAGAAAAAATAGCAAAAAGACGAGTATTCAGATTTGAGAAGGAAGGAATAGAGGACTGAGATAGGGTTTGGTGGATGGAAGGGTGGGTTAAAGAGAAGCTAGAGTTTCTCTTTCATCTTTTATAATTATAATTTTAGTTAACTTTATTAGAATTATAACTAATCCTAATTATATATCAATGGTGTTCAAATAAGATCCAAATTTTAATATTGGTCCTTGTTATCAAATATTTTATATTTGACTTTAGAGTTTTTTAAACTTTACAATCAAGTCCAACTTGATTAAAACTCATTTTTTATCAAGCCTATTAGGATTTAGGATTAGATAACGTGTACTATTCTTTCTATTATATTAATGTCCAATCTTAATATATGGTAACGATTAAGAATAATTTAGGGATAATATGTAAATTAAATATGAATATAATAATTTTAATCTTATTAAAATTTTATTTGTAAAGTATATTTATCATACAAACTTGTTTTATGTGTTAATTAATTAAACAACATACGATAAATAATGCATTTAATTAATCATGTCACGTATACACTGCCAATTGATTGGCGGTAGAGTATAAATCAAGAAATATTATATCAAAATTTAAATAAATCAAAACACTCTATCATATTAAAATTGGCATTGAATCAAAAGAAAAAATAGAGAAAAATATGAAAAATGAAAAAAGAAGATGACATACATAACACGGAGTAATAATCCACTAGGTAAGTTGGAGAAGCAACGTAATCTCAGAAGCATGATTTGGAGCCACTTTAAGACTTTGAGGGAACATTGAAGAACTGGATGAAGTAGTGGAATGGTCGATTATTTGGACGTGATAGTCTCCATGAAAAAGCGAGATCTCGAAGAAACCATCGGCGTCTGTAGTACCAAGCAAAGGCTTCATAGCTCCCCACTCGTGAAGCAGGCTGTCAACTACGTCACCAGTAGGCAAGTTCCTGAAATTGTTATCAGTTAAGCACATCCTGTAACACCCCTTTGGATCCCATGCTGCCCATATCACTATTCCACAGACTTTTGGGTGAGAGTATGCCTCCCTTAGAATTTGCTCCAAGTATCTTGCCTGCACTGCATGCTATGCTAATCAAAGCTTTCAAAGCCATCAAACAGTCCATGCAATTTAAGAATAAAAATATTGCATTAAGATTTAATTTACCAATTTTAAAATGAGTTAAAATTTTGAAATTTTCATATTTTTATAAAACATGAGACTCATTTTATTAATCAAGTACTATTTAATTTTATTTAATACTAATAAAAGCCATTCTTACTTCATAAATTATTTGAATAATGGAAAGAATTCTATGAGAATAAATATGTTATCTGATAGAAATAAAAGTAATTATGTAATTACCTGATTGGGGCTGCTCTGAACATCAACCTCTGTCAGCCAAATAGGCAAATTAGCAGCAGCAAGAGTATCAATTGAAGCTCTCATGTAAGGAAGGTTTGGAACATCGAAATGCGACTCTAACCCAATCCCCATACGCAAATTCCTGTTACAAGGAAAGCTTTTGATAACTCTTAACATCTGAAGGTACCTGGCTGGTGAAGACAAAGGATCTCTATTGTCTTCAATGGTATTGAACTCGTTCATAAACATTGTGGACTTTCTATCGATCGCATGAGCCAAGCAGTAGAAAATGGATGAAGCCGAAGATCCTATCTTGCTTTCAAGGAGATTAAAATGTAGATTTTCGTTGATAACGTCCCATGCCATAACTTGCTCTTTGTACCTTGACATGATAGAGTATACTCTGCTTTTTGCAGCCTTATAAATTTCAGATGGAGAGAGTGAATTGAGCCAACTAGGTTGGTATTTAGGATCATCCCAAAAAACATTGTGGCCACGAACTTCTATGTTGTGCTGCTGAGCAAACTTAAGCATGGCGTCTGCGACAGAGTAGTTAACGTGTCCCCTTGAGGGTTCGTTGCTGTACCACTTCATTTCGTTCTCGAAGGTTGTAACTGTGAAGGGATTGGAAGTGAACCAATTTTGGTAGGCTGTGTTGGAGAGGATGTTCTTGTTTATGGCACATCCAAATGGGAACCCTGGTCTGTTTTGTTTGATTGAAATGGTTGCATTTGGTAGCGGATTTCCTTGTTTATCAACTGCCTGGATCCTGACCGTGACCTTTCTTGCCTGTCAAGGGACTTGCCATCAGGATATGTAAGGAAGTTATATAGCTAACAGATCGATGAAAATTGCGTACCTCCTCAGTGCTTTGATCTTGATGAGATTTCCATTGCTTTTCAGTGAACGGTTGTAAAGAAACGCTGTCCACCCATATGTCAACTGGTGTTTTTGCTCTATATAGAGGATAAATATATGCTTGTATTAAAAGCCTGAAATGGAATATAGCTCGTAGAAGCTTATGCTTTGAACTATAATTAACAAAAGAATAAGCCCTCAAAACTCAAAAGGGTTTACTCAAAATAGAGATCAACAGGGCCTGATTCATCTGCAGTGAAACCACCTTTGAGCATAGACCAACACTTGGACTCGGCGATCACAGCCCCAGCGTACTTGAAACTATTAGTTGTTTTGAAAATAGCTGTTACATGACTACTTCCTTGGCTCAACTGAATCCATGCTGTTCTAAGACAAAGTCATAGGTTCTCTTGTGAAAATTAATAAGTAACTTGGAACTAAAGTTATGTCCTTTCTTTGGCGATTATGTGCATGCGCTCTGCGTCAATATATATGTCAACAAGCTAATGTAAGAAGCTGAATCAATGAAAAAGAAAAAAGTACCAGAAAAGGTGTAGTGTCTATTCTTTCTCAGGTAGACATTCTGTGAGACACTATCATATGATTGATTTCTGCCATAGGCCACAATGAATTTATTGCCATTCAATTCCCTATGCTCTATTTTGGGAGCTCCAAACGTTGTCCATCCCGTCAGCCCATGGTTCAACTCTGGGTTCACTATTATTCCTCCGCCGTACTGCGGTTTGAATGGACTTCGTAGGCACTGAAAATATTCAGAAACTTAAATTATGCAATAGATCATCGACCTAAGTTCTCATTGGAAATGTGTTTGTGTTTATTTCCTGTGACTTAAGCATGCAACTTTAACAAACCATAAAGACGCTAGTGGAAAACTTGCCTCAACAGTAGCGGTATAGTCGTAGGACAATGCATTAGCCTCCAACCCTCCAAACCTGCAAATAAATGAGTATATCGAACCTGTTAGAAGAAGAATCCACGACAGGCGTAGTAGAAGCATGTCACTAGTTCTCTCCAGTTTCTCCACAGAATCCTGAAATCCAAGTGTTCATGGAATCAGAAGCCATGCACGCATCCTTGGGAAGTGCTTCGAAACACATAAACTACGCGTATGCCTTATGATATTATATGCTCCAGATAGCCATGTTTATGAAGGAAAATAGTAGAGAAAGCCATAAATATATACATTTACCAAGGGAAAGAGAAAGGGTTGAGATCTTGTAGAAGACAGTGACACCACAGTGATTTGGAAGGAAACATATCAATCGCATTTATAGTGAGCGATATACATTGATTGGGTATATTTGGCATTAACGTATATGTAATCATAGAGATTTGTGGTTGTGTATATGTAGAAATTGGAATAGATCTTATCTCTACGTAAAACCCCCCAAGTTCAGCATCATCAATTTCGTCGTCTTCATCAAGTAAACACTGATAAGTTTGGGCCATCTACATTAGACGTAAATACTAATAATAATATATGGTAAGAAATTTCGCATTATACTCTCAAGAAAATATAGAGATGTGTGAGTCCATACATCCGAAAAAGGGAAGGCTTCATACGATATTAATACACCCTACCAGGTAAACAAATGACTTTTCTCTTATAAACTAAGAAAGAGGACACAAGTAAAGCCCCATACACACCAAAGCTACTTGTTTTTGTTTTCTTTCTTGGAGCAAAGAAACAAAATGAGTTGAAAAGAAATCTAAACACGCATTAAGAGAACAGGGATACGTGAGATTCCAAGTTTTCAACCTAACAAACTCTCCAGAACTTGAGGTGATATTTTCAGACTTATGCGACCCCATAGTCATAAGTTTGCGAACCAATTTGCACACATATCATCTCCCTTAAAGCGTGGAAAAATCTGCACTTCCGAAGCTCTTGCCATTACGACAAATAAGTGACATAAGTTCCTCCTGACTCCAATCCCGCCACAAGAATCATATACTCCATAGTTCTGTGCAAAGTAATGAACAGTGCCTATTTTCCACACAAAGGCCACTCTATCATTAATTTTACAGGGAAGTGATTAATTTCTTCTTATTATTACCCCACCAAAATTTTAGAAGCAAATTTGAAAAATTTTTAAAAACTAAAGCTTTATAATTGGGCACGTATCTATAACCATTTTCTCAGATCAGGAGGTAAGTCACAAGCTCGAACTCACGATACATGGGCAGATCGTATGTTATATATTTTATATAGTTCAAAGTGCCGAGCTTGTACGTGCCTTATAATAGAGGGTTTCCAGCCCTTTTGCTTGGAGGAAATTGCAAAGTGATTTTAGATAGACAGGATTTCCCTTGAAAGAGAGGACTCTAGTAGTAGGACCCCGTGCATATATGAAGAACACACACTTCAGGCAAATTTTGCAACCCTATTAGTCAATATCATATAGAAACACCAAGCACAGATGTAGGAGTTTTCGAGCCGACCATTTCTCTAGATCTTGAGTTTAAACTATTTTCTTCTACACCTACAAATACGTATCACTAGTAAATCTGTACAAGTTTTGAATTCATTAAAAATTTGTAGATTTCTAGCAACTTACACTAAACAACTCCTTTGTAAAACTGTTTCGTGATGACGAACAAGAAGGCTAGCCAATGGACTCTGTAAGGAAAAGAATTACTCTGCCAAGTGTTGAACAAGTTGGGAACAATCAGCAATTTTAGAATGAACACAAAAATTCTAATACCTTCGTTTAAAACCATTTTTTCGTTGAGAACTCAGAATGGATCTTTTCCATTAGATGAATGAACACAAAAATTAAAAAGAAACAATAAAAGCCATAAAACCTGCAAAAAGCTTGAATGGTACGAGTAAAGCTTCTTTGGACTTCAAAGACTTTTGGGAGTTTGTTAGCAATTGTCATTAAGGAAACCAGCGGGCTTGTTCATATACCTTGTGATAACATCGTATGAACAATTGGAGGATACTGTTATTGTTGCACTACTTACAACCTCTACAACAAGTTTAAAATGATTAGTAAAGCAGAAAGAAATAAAACTTGAATTGAGAAAACAAAGCACAGGATAGACCCAATACTGCTACTACTAAACGAGCAATTACACTTTCCTCCTCACAAACAGTAAAGCTAAGCTCAATCCGATATGGAGTACAGATAGTTGGGTACTAGCTAATTAATCAATCAATTAATGTACAACCAAAAGGCCTTTCAGGTAGCCGGAAGTCAAATTTTGGAAGCCTGTAGTTTCCTCCATTGCCTTCAAAGTGGAGTAACGAAGGGATTGATGGTGCCAAGCAAGTGATACCAAAGCATACTTATGCCTCAAGATAACCTTTTGCCTCCAAGTAACGTATCACTTTTTCAGCCATTTCGTACGGGGAAGCACAGTCTCCTACTTTGCATTTCAGTACAATCTACAAAAGCATCAGATGAAGAGAATGAAAACTAGTTGAAAGCCTAGACGAAAAGTAACTCCAAAGTTGAAATGTTGAATAGTCATAACAATAACAGCAAAATTACATTCAGATCGATTGTCATCAAAAGTTAATCAGATGCACTCAATATTTCCTTCTTCAAACCTAGTCCCCATAAATCTATTGATGCAAAAGAATTTGATGTTTATAAAAAATAAAAAGAGGAGAAGTTAGTCAATCACAAACTTTAATTTGGTAGAATAAGATTGAGAATTGAATTGACAATAAAAACTGAAATTTAAATTACTTTAAAATTCTTTATTAGGTTAGGAAATAGTAATAAATTAAACATGTTATTCTAGTTTTAAATATAATGTCCTAGTTGTTTAGGAATTAAACTTATAGAACCTTTATTACAATATACTTTAAATCTTTTAGGAACCTTTTCTTATAAGTATATAGATTTTAAAAACTTATCTATAGATATGCGTGTACTCAGCCTTTAAATAACAATTAACAACATATCATGGATTTTCTTCTACAATTTTGAGTTTTTAACTAAAAGATGTGATAATTTCTTTTAGGAGTAATTCTTAAATCCCATGAGTGATTCCTAATTTTCTACCTTCATTATTTGTTTTCCTCACTATATTCTAACAATTCTAACCTAAAGTTCTAGCAACTAAAACCCTAAATTCTATTCATATTAAACCTAAAATCCAGTCATATAAAACCCTAAATTTTAGTCTAAAATTTACAACAATCAAACCTTAAAGACCCAATTATACCAAATATGAAATTTCAACATTACAAGTTGAAATTCAGACTTGAAACTTGATATTCCAAAAGCCTAATATTAGTAGTATTTCCTAAATTTTGAGTTTAGCTACTAGTTAATATTTTTCTATTTGTCCTATATCAATTTAATATCAGAACTTTGGTTCACAATGGCGATACGTAGTGGGAGGGCATATAGAAAAATATTTAGCGGCCAAAAGTGAGATGAAATACTTATGAAAGTTATAGAACGATTGGACTTTAATGACCCTCGATCACAAGATGCTCCAACAACTAGTCCGAAAGACATCAGATAACAAATTACACCGGATGTTAAGGGTTGAGAAACTGAAATCCAAGATGAAGAGGCTGAAACTAATCAACAACACACAACACAAGGGTAAATCTTTATTGAAAAATCATGCACTTTGATTCCTTAAATTTAACGGGCATTACCTCAAACAAAGTGTTTGTTATGGGTGGTGAAACTATTGACACTTCTCCTTCAACTCATTAATTAAAAATCTTCAAGCCTACATGTAGCAGGTGCTCAAAGCCTTAATGACGTAGAGAGTTTGGCAATTGAAGATGATCATGACATGGAGAGTTTGACAGTGGGGAATGACGAAAGGATTAAAGTTGAAGAAAAACATAACAAAGTGGATTCTTTGGCGAACCTTAAAGTTGAAACACACTTAAACAACAAGTTGAAATGCTTGAACAAGAGGTTCGCGCACGTGAACAACAGATTGAAACCTGAATAACAAATCAAAATACAAGACTAATAGACTAAAACAATCGGGCAACAGGTTGAAAGAATAGGATAGTAAGCTAAATAATGGAACAGGGAGGTGATGAAGGTGAAGTAAACTTGAATGAAGATGTGAAATTAACACAACATATGAATAAAAGGGAAGTTGCGAGTGCACTTGCAAAGTCAAATTTCAATAATGATAGAAAGTTAAATGATTTGATTACAAGAAGCAACAATATTTATGTTCTTGATGCCTATATGATAGAGAAGCCATTTGGTTTTATCATGAAACCATCTACAAATATAATGGTTAACACTTATGATGTTGTGCACACTATTAAACTATTCTTTAAATGGGTTACACATATCCATAGATTACATTTAACCATTATCTTTGATCACGAAGTGAAGTCTATGACCTATTCTTGGAGAACTCTATAGAAAACATTGAACATTAAGCTTCAATTTTCAAACTCTTTCTATTTCTAAACTGATGGACAAACGAAGGTGGTTAATAGAAACATAGGGGACTTGTTTGTTTAGTTGGAGATAATGTGAATAATTGGGTTACGACAAAATTTGTATAGAACTATGTTATAATAGATTAATGAATAAGAGTCCTTTTGAGATAGTTTCAAGAGTTCAACCAAGGAAGCCTATTGATCTAGTTCCTTTAACACAAAAAATACGAGTTAGTGTTAAAGCCCAAAGTTTTGCACAACACATGAGGGATATCTTTGATAAAGTACAAAAAAAGAAAATAACAACTTGACTAATAAAGAACATGTTGACCAATATTGTCAATTGATGAAATTCAATAAAGGGGATATAATGATGGTAAGGATTCATCCAAAATATTTCCCAAATGGAAAATATAAAGAAACTTTATTCGCGCCGTGCTAAATCTTATAAAATCCTTAAGAAGATAAGTGCTAATCTCATATCTTGGAATCCCCAAGTGACATAGGAATTAGTCCCATCTCCAATGTCGCGAACTTAACTATTTATCATGAATATGATGATACACAGTCTCCTACTGCAACTATTAAGAATTCTGGCTATTCCCCATCTTAAAGAGTAGATAGATGATGTTCTTGACGAACATAGCCATAAGAGTTGGAGGATATCGACAGTTTCTTTTCAAGTGGAGAGGAAAATCAATTTCTGACAGTATTTGGATTTTAGAATCTGAATTTCAAAAATTGAATCCAGATTTATATGATCGATATTTTCACATTCTATGGCGAAGTCAACTTCACATAAGCTAGGGAGAATTGATCCAAAAGGGCTTAAAGTCCATAAAAGAAATAAAAGAGAAAAAAAATTAGTCAACTACAAGCTTTAATTTGGTAGGATAAAGATTAAGCAATGAGTTGATAGCAAAGACAATAAGGGAGGAAATTTAGATTATGTTAAGATTCCTTATTAGATAAGAAGTAATAGTAAATTAAATATGTTACTGTAATTCTAAATATGTTATCCTAGTTGTTTAAGACTTAAATTTATAGAATTTTTATTATAACAGAGTTTAAATTTGTTACGAACTGTCCTATTAGAATAAGGGCTCTAAGAACTTATCTATGAATATATGTGTACTTAGCCCTTCAATAACAACATATCCTGAATTTTCTTTCACGAATTTGAGTTTCCAACTAAAAGGTGTGATACTTTCTTATAAGAATGATCCTTAGACCCTAAGAATGATTCCTAGTTCCCTACCTCCATTGTTTGTGTTCCTCACTAAATTCCAGGAATTCTAATCTAAAGTTCCAGCAACCAAAACCTTAAAATTTAGCCATATTAAGCCTTGAAATCTTAGCCTATATTTTCCAGCAATCAAACCCTAATGACCTAGCTATACCAAATCTGAAATATCAGCATTCCAAGCTGAAATCTAGACCTGAAACTTGATATTCCAGCAACCTAATATCAGCAATATTTCCCAAATTTTGTGAATTTAGCTACTAGTTAATATTTCCTCCATTTGTCCCATATCATCCATGCTTCCGTGTAGCAAATTCAAATCAAACTGGTTGCTGGAAATATTTTCAGGAACCAGAAAACCCTAAAATTTTCATGTTTATGTTTATGAATTTGACAATTTTCAATGAACACAAACACATCCAGAAATGGCAATTCAAATGGCCCTTTACAGCCACGCTTATCTTTACACATTTTTCATAAGGAGTCAAAAATTGGATCTAGATTTTAAGTAACATCAATATGTTGTGAGAAGACTTATGCAGATGTCAAGATGCCTAGAAGATATCTTTGAGCACTTGTGTCATCCATAGACTTGTGTTTTTTGCATCTGTTATCATACTTTACCTCACTATCTTGTGGTCGCTCATATGGATCATCAATGCCAGTAAAGCCTGTAAAAGAGAGGACCATATCACAATCTTAAAAAAAGCAGGTTCCATGGCATTATTTAAGACATTCGATCATAAATTGCGAATTCATTGCTCCAAACAAATTCTTCAATGCAACATCTCAATACCCACAACTTTGCATGTTTTGGATTTAAAAGGTGCAATGAGGCCAAATTGCCTCTCCCATCAAGATTCCTTCCGAGAAATCTTACTGATGTTCACCATTGAAGGCAAAATCAGTGTAGTATGGATTTGCAACAATGATCAGACCTCACATGATAAACCTAAATAAGTAACTTTGCTAAGAGCTATTTGATAAGAAATCAAAACAGGTGTCACATATACTATCAAGATTTGACAAAGTTTTGGATACTCATTATTAAAACTCATAAGGTGTGAAGAATATAATAAGAATGCAAATTATTAAACTTGAAATAGGCAATAACTTTTCACCAACCATCACCAAGTTGTACTTATCAACTTGCAACATTCTATATTAAGCAAAGAGAACTAATAGATTGCACAACATCACCTTCTGCAGGATCTAGGATCTTGTAAAAGGATAACTATCAACAAGGGAAATCCAAAGAAACAACAAGGGATGTGAAAAATGACTCATGATAAAAAAAAAAAAAGACATTTCATGATCTGTAGGAATACCTTTAATCTTCCCTTCACGAGCAAGCTTATAAAGTCCCTTAGGATCTCTAGCCTCGCATATTTCAAGTGGCACATCCATGAAAACCTTTTATAGGTAAGGTTAATCAGTTCAATCGTAACTAGTAACATATATCTCGAAACATTTATGATGTTCGATATCCTATTAATTAAACAACAATAAATGACTAGAATAAAAAAGTAAGCCACAGTTATGGTAAGAAAAATTTTCATAAACAAATCATAATCTACAGAAGGACCAACCTCAATGAAATCCCCCTTCGGTAACCTTGCACGACATGCTTCTCGATCTCTTTGGTATGGAGAAATGAGGCATGCAATGCATATTACTCCAGCATCCGCAAATAGTTTTGCCACCTCACCTAAACAAATGAGAACAAATAAGAAAAAAAATTGTAAAATGCTTTCTATTGTCCAAAGGGCCGAAAATGCAAATATTGCATTGCTTAGGTGACATCAGCATTGACAATCATATTGCCGACAATTTAATGCATCCCGTATTGCAACCATTGGAAGCAACTAATATAGTACATACCAACTCTTCTAATGTTCTCTGCACGATCTTCTGCCTTAAAACTAAGATCACGATTGAGGCCATGTCTGACATTATCTCCGTCAAGAATATAAGACAACTTTCCTCTTTGGCACAAAATTTGACTTAATGCGCATGCCACAGTGCTCTTACCTGCAAGTTTTTCCAAAAACATAACAAGAACTGTAAAGAGCTGAACCGATCATGAGCAGTGGTGCCCATCTGAAATTGCAAACAGATAACACACACATTGTTCATTTCAAATTTCAACAACATTTCATGCAAACCCAAAAAAGAAACATCATAAATAGATAATCACAATAACAGAAGGAAAATAGCGGAGCAAATAACCTGAACCGCTGAGACCAGTGATCCATAAGACACAACCCTTTTGATTCAGTAAGCTCTGCCTTTCAGCTTTTCCAACTGAGCACTCGTGCCACTTCACATTTGTCGAATTCCCTACTGTAGACAAGGAGCTGGGATTCCCATTTTTCCCTATCCCGAACAACCCGCCAAAATGAGAGAGTAAATAGATATCCCAATCCCATCAAAACTCATTTCTCATGAACGAAAATACCTTGTTAAGATTAGAAAGCAAACCAAGAAAAAGAAACGAAAGGCAAGATTATCATATACCAAAAAGAAGGAAGCAAGTACCTTGAACCTCATTAGCCAGCTTCAAGTCCAAGCACGACCCATTAGGACCAACAGTCTTCCCTTTCCCGTTCACATTCACTCGCAAATGTGACCCTTCCATGGCCTTAATTGGCAAAAATCTCTTTTGCATCACACAAATTATATGATCGCCATCGCTGTAGCTCCCTAGCCCCACTCTCTGCGTCCTAATTCCTGGTACCGGTTTCAACCCAATCGCATTCATCTTCCCAGGAGCCAATTAATTTAATTGATCAACCAGAATTTAGCAGGCGGATAAATTCAAAAGAAAGTGATAGAAAGAGAGGCGGAGGCAAAAGTTGAAAAGGTACAAAGGAGAGAAATAGAAGGCGTACTTAAAGAGAGGTTAAATTAGTGGCTGAACTCTGAAATCGTGAAAGAAAAGGCAGAGAGGTTCACAGATTAGGAGGAAGAAAGCCTAGCTGGCCACCTTACTTGATGGTCATGATCCAGGTCCGGTCCCCAGGAATGAAACCAAATACTGACGCTGCGTTTGCTTAGCGTCTGAGGACGCGAGGACGGATGACGAGGACAGAAATTTTTGTCCTCTTGTGTGTTTGCTTACCGAGGACAGAAATTTTTGTTCCGTCCTCAGAGGACGAAGACAGAAATTTCTGTTCTTCTCAAAACATAGGTACGAAAATTCTTGTCCTATGGACAAGAATTTGAAATGTCAAAAATAGCCTCATCTTTCCAAACCTAACACCATAATAATATTAATTAATATTATTAATTACTTATAATTAATTAATTATAAGTAATAATATATAATAAATAATAGTATTAATAATATATAATATATAATATTAATTAATAATATTATTAATATTATTAATTAATTATAAGTAATAATATTATTATTATATTATTAATTAATATTATATATTATATATTATTAATATTATTATATATTATATATTATTAA
>JANZLC010000202.1:31580697-31594772 GCA_026413385.1 Erythroxylum gracilipes
AATTATATTGTTGTTAATTAATTATTAATAATATTTTAATTAATAGTCTTTGGAATCCAATCAAGTGAAGCACAAGAGAGTGAGAAATGAAGTAGCCCAAAGAATGAAAGAGTAAAAGAGATGAATGTCTGGTTATAAACTCATAGCAAACAACAATTTTTTATTTAAAGGTGTCTTCCTCAAACTTTAATGTAATTGAATTCCTATACTTGAAGGAGCGAATTCAATTTATAAAAATGATGGATTTCAATTACATGCATGAATTGAATTCATCCCATTTTTATGTTTCCAAACAACTAAGCATTGAATTCAATTCACTCCTTTCCAAACACCCCCTAAGTATTAGGAGTTAACTGCTTTTAATTTTGGCTGCACCAAAAATATATATTTTATCAAAATTAAGAATACAAAATTATTTTAAATTTTGGTATTTATCAATACCAATTGATACTAATTGTGGTATGATATTCACAATATTGCTATTAATTCAATTTTTAGAAATCTAATCTTACTTAAAATAATTAAGACTAGGTTAAAAAAAGATCAAATAAAAAAGAAATTAAAAATGATTAAAATTTATGAATTTATTGAAATAAAATTATCTGCAATTTTTTGCTACGATAAAGATAACTTAAGTTTTAAAAAATTATATGAGTAGAAATATGAAAATGTTTTTAAATAAATTATGCCAATTAAAGAAATAAGAAATTGTATAAAAATATAAATAAATTAAATATATAATATATAATTATTTTAAATTAAGGAATCTATATTTAAAAGATCAAAGTCTCATAAAAGTTGGGAAATCCACCTAATAAATTGAAGGCGTGCCAAATATATAACGCAAATTATATTTTTAATTGAACTTGAAAACGTATATAAATATATAATTTGGATCGCATCAAATCAAATATAATTATTTATTTCCTATTCGTGAGGCGGCGGAATTACATATTTGCCTCTCAATTTTCCCTCTCTCCTACAGTCCTACTCCTTGTCCAGTCCTGCTCCTGCAAGGATTTCGAGTCCAAAGATCTTAGAGAGATGGAGAAATGTGAAACGTCTTCCGAAGGAGGGGGGTCTGGACTCAAGCCAAGGCCGTGGCAATCTTATCACACAGCTTTCACCAATGCGAAAGCAGGTAATCCAAACCTGAAAGTTGTTACCTTTGCTTTTCTTTTTTTAAAGGTTATGATGTCTGTCTTTCCTACACTCTTTGATTTTAGGACGGCCCAGATCTAGACCCAGTATTGATTTGGTTTTGAGACTTTCATTTTCACGTCACTTGATCAGTGATTCACCTCTTTTGTGAATTGCTGTTAACTTATTTTTGTCAAATTTGTTGATTTTTTGTTACGCAGTGGTGCGTTTTGACTTAATTGAGGATGTGGATCGCTAAAAAACCAATCTTGATATGTTTAAATTTTGTTTAGAATAGGATATTGCCGAGACTTTAAAATCTTGTTGATTTCTTGTGTTCTTGTCCTGGAGAAGTACTTGTGATAACTTATTACTGAGTAGCTTTCCCACCTTTGTTAGTGGAGGCGTACTTGTGATAACTTATTACTGAGTAGCTTTCCCACCTTTGTTAGTGGAGGCATGGTGTTACTCCTTTAGGACTTCTTTCTGATGATGGTATGTTGATATATGTTTTAGGTATGGATGGAGTAGATAAGGAGAAAGTACAGAGAGTAGTGTACGAGATGAGCAAGGGATCAAAGTATTTTGAAAACGAGGAAAGAAAAGAGGAAATGATGAGGCAGAAGATAGAGCAAATGCGTGCACAATGTGCAAAGCTTACAACAGCTGATATTTCTCACTATCAGATGGTAAAACTGATTATTTATTGTTTTGTTCTACTAATTGCCTTATCCATTGCCAACTCTATTTCTAGTCTGAATTAATAACTACCATTATAGCTTGAAACGTATATGTGAATCTTGTATATCTAAGGGAAGAGCCGAGGTGTGGGACAAGGTTTTTCTATCTTTTTTCTTTGTGCATTAACTCATAAGTGTTCTGCAGAGAATAATGTTTGCATTATCTTCTCAATGATGAACTGCTAAAAAGTGTATAATAACGCTGGATTACATTTGGTCCATTCATAAAGATATCTTGTGGTCTAAAGATGTATAACTAAGATAATCATTCTGCCTCACTAATTTTATTTCTGTTGTGAAAAGCAGTGATGTCTTATTGCATAATTGACTTGAAGGAATTGTAAGATTCTTTTGCACTTTATCTGACCGTCTTAAGTCTTAGACTAGACTGCGTGCTAATTTTTTTAATGCAGAAATGCAACTTGGACTTGACATTGTTTATTCTGTATCATTGTAAATATTTTTTCAAGTATATTGCTACTTATTGTTCACAATATTCACAGTTAGCAGATAAAAGCATTTTGGATCTTGAAAGCACACGCGACCTGTCTAGAATTTGGCTACATGTAGATATGGATGCTTTCTATGCAGCTGTTGAAACATTGAGCAATCCTTCGCTAAAGGGAAAGCCAATGGCTGTTGGCGGTATGTCTATGATCTCCACTGCTAATTACGAGGTTGAGTTTTCTGCTCTAAATTTAAGATCTTTTTTCTTTTCCCCTTTTTCTGCTCCATTTTCATGTGCCACATATAAAGATTCACATTCCTTAGTAATGATAGCTATAGTCTTTGAAAAAAAATGTTAGGCACGGAGGTTTGGAGTTCGTGCTGCAATGCCTGGTTTTATTGCAAGAAAGTTATGTCCGGAGTTGATCTTTGTTCCCACAGATTTCAAGAAATACACTTTTTACAGTGATTTAACTAGAAAAGGTTAGTTAAAGGGCCTCAAATTCAGATTTGGAATGCAGTGTGTCATCTGATGCAAATACTTTGACTTGCTCATACTTATTTGTAGTTTTCCAGAAATATGATCCTAATTTCATGGCTACCAGTTTGGATGAAGCGTACCTTGATATAACTGATGTTTGCAAAGAAAGAGACATGACTGGTGGAGAAGTATGTTGATACATTTTTGTTCATTAACATTAAACATTTTCTTCCCCAAATGCATTGACAGTTTCTTTTTTCTGTCATGAAAGATTGCTGAAGAACTCAGAGCTGGTGTTTACAAAGAAAGTGGTCTAACATGTAGTGCTGGTGTTGCTCCAAACCGCTTACTTGCCAAGGTTCTTTTGGCTATTACACTGAAATGATTCTTGCATATATTACTTATGTAATGCACTCTTTCCTAATTTGTGCGAGATGGAAGATGTTGGGTTACTAGGTCACGTTTTGTAGAAGATAGATTATTTAGAATTGATGGGGGTTAAATATCTGGAGGTAAACTATGGAGAAGACTTTGCGGTTTATTGAGAGCAAACGATACGAACTAGCTAAGCTGAAATGAGGGCATTACATGTTTAATGTTAAATCAATTAGAAATTTTGAAGGAGCCAATACACCACTCCAAAGTGGTAGTAACTTTGTTGTTACCAAATATGAAGAAGCTATTATAATTGTACATACTGTCCCGTGATTGCCCACATCATGGTGCATAGTTACTGGTCAGACATAAAGTAAGAAAGTAGGTCAAACAATTTGAAGGTATGCTAGGTTAACTGAGGAGAAATTCAAATAATTTGAAGTTATGCAAGATTAACTGATGAGAAATTTAAGTCTTCAGAAACATAACATCGCAGCCCCCCAATCCCCCGCTTGTTTCAAATAGAAAATAAAAGAACTCAAATTGGATTAATGGTCAGGGGAAGTAAAAAAAAAAAAGAGAGAGAGCAAAGTATAGATAGGTGCAATGATTAATGAGTTTACCTTGTTTAGCATTTGAAAGGACTATTTTGGCACTGAATCATATATGCCTCCCCAGGTTTGCTCTGATATTAATAAGCCCAATGGACAGTTTGTTTTGCCAAATAACCAGATGGCTGTCATGACATTTATATCTTCACTTCCTGTAAGAAAGGTATTGATGCCTTGAGCTTTGGCTCATATTTTGGAATAGCATTTTCAAGATATTGTAATCATCAGTTTCTTATTTTATGTTTTCTCTTGATTGAAACTTATTCAATTATCTATGAAGATTGGAGGCATTGGTAAGGTCACCGAACATATTTTAAGGGATGTTTTAGAAATAAACACCTGCGAGGAGATGCTGCAAAAAGGAGCCCTCATCTGTGCACTATTCTCTCAATCAACAGCAGGTAATATCATTGATTTGTCTTTTCCTATGATTCATGGTTGTCAAAACTACATGACATCTGCGTGCATAATTGGAGATTATAGGGTAAAAAACTTGGATCTCCCCTATGATTTCATTTATTTCAAAAAGACTCTCATATGGTTTCAAATTACAAAAAAAAAGTTGTGGTGTTAAAAAAATATTAAAGTAGAACCTTTTGCTGAGTTCTGTTGAGTTATTTTAAAGCAAACTGTTATTTTAAATGACCATTAAGCATGTGACAAAGTATGCATGAGTTCTCTAACCTAACTTTAATAAGGAATTCTATTAAAATAACCCAACAGAAATTTGGTAAAAGGTCATTTTTTAGTATTTCTAATTACCACAAAGTAATATTTTGGTAATTTTAAACCAGAAGAGTGTTTTCTTGGAATAAGTAAAAATGTAAGAGAAGTTTATATCTTTTATCCGAGATTATATTATTATTTCAAGTGGCCAATGGAGATTCTAAAATCTTAGCAACAATTCCTATGGAAGAAGAAACCTGAGTAGGAGTTTTTGAGTTAGTCACTATGCAGTAGAACATTAAGAGAAGGTTAATATTTTTTGCAATAGCTTGAATCAAAGAGGCCATTCCTGGGGTGAACTTTTAGTACATCAACTTCTTTTTTCTATATCCATTTATCAAACTTATCCAAATAAGCTTGAACCACATGCTTATATAAACTGGCTATAATATTTGGTCAGTTCCTAATTTTTTTATAATACATTGCAGAATTTTTCCTTTCTGTTGGACTGGGGCTTGGGAAGACAAGTACTCCTGAAGTTGGTGTTCGCAAAAGTATAAGTAGTGAGAGGACATTTTCAGCCACAGATGACAAGATATTTCTTTATCAGAAATTAGGTGATCAATCCACTACATTCATTGTGATAAGGGCTTACAGACCATTCTATGCTCTCAAATGAAGCAGCACTTTCCTCTCTTAGCTTTTTTTTTTTTTTTCTTTTTCCTTATGGATTGCAAACCTTTTAAAAGGTTTTCAAATCATCAAATGAATAATATATATATAAGTCCATGGTATTGCTTGACAGTTAAGCCTTTTTGAACTTTATTTCAGCCGATATTGCCGAGATGCTTTGTGCTGACATGCAGAAAGAAGGTCTTTGTGGTCGAACATTAACCCTCAAATTGAAAACTGCATCTTTTGAGGTAGTGTATGATGCTTTTGTTTCTGTTCATTGTCTGAATGTTAAATTAAGGTGAATTACAATGTGTAATTGATGGAATAAGGTTTAACTTCTGGGTTTCCAGTGATGCTCCTCCATTAATCTTTTTGGATAATAAGATTAGGATTGAAGTTTTGGAAGCAATTGTGCATATACATGGAATCACAAAAGGGATATTGCACCTTTTAGATCCCTGCAAACAGCTCCTGTGAATTATACCAGCTAGATATTGCTAGGTACACTAACACATTCGCTTGCTTAAAATTACCAAAACTTTTCTATCACAGCAGAAAAAGGCCATCCGCAATAGATGATATAAACAAGAAAGTTGGGTGTTGAATTGTGGCTAATTTTCTTAACACAGAGTATCTTTGTTGCAAACACTACCAGTATGGTATGGTGATGATTTAAAGGTTTTTCTTTCTAGATAAGGAGACATATCTGCGATTTTGGTTTTTTTTCTTAGTTCATGTTGTAAAAGGAAAACTCGAGGTATGAATATCACCGTAACACTTTGTCATATTAGTAAAAAGAAAGTAATTGTCAATGGTTAGACACTTGCAAAACCAATTAAAATTTCATGCTCTCTTTTCTGTCTAAATTATCTGTGTTTGATTTTATATTTATTTGCTAACATTATGAGCCTGTTATTGGGCTCCTATTAAGGATTATTGAATGTAATTTTCTTTCTGAAACTTTTTGACATTACTTAATCATTAGGTTCGAACCAGAGCTGTTACTTTGCAAAAGTATATTCACTCAAAGAAGGATATTTTGAAATATGCATCAAAGCTGCTCACGGCTGAACTTCCCATCTCGTTGAGATTGATAGGTAATATACTATCTTCATTCTTTGAACTAGTCTTTTCTGTTATGAACATGCTGAAATTTGACAGTTTTACGTTGCCAAGTATATGTGCCTTTTATAAGACTGTATGGATATGCTTGTTAGCATGAACTTTTGATGTAGAGGCAATGGATGAACTTCATTATACACCTCATATAGCTCGTCAATGACAATGCATTTACACCATCCAGGCCTCCGAATATCTCATTTCAATGAACACGAAATTGGTACTCCATTTGATCCGACACAGACAACTCTTACCAATTTCATTCTCTCAAGAGATGTGTCCAGGAAAATATTGGGTGATCAAGCATCCTTGCACAATGAAATTTGTGCTAAAGTTTCCATCGATAGTTCAGAAATTTCTTGCTCTATTGATAGCTGTGAGACTGATCATTATGAAATTAGAGATCTAGAAGACAATGATCTACAGGATCTGGATGACCACTGCCGTGGCATTTCTTCTAATGACCTTGATGTGAAGAAAACTTATGAGACTAGCAATGGAACTTTAGAGAAGGTAACATCAAGAACCGGGAGTGATCTACGATATTGACTGAAATTAAATACAATCTTGCTCTTTGAACCTTTTTTGCCCCTTACGGTCTTTGAATATTTTTACTATACTATTAGCTCAATTATGCCTTTTGACCTTTGCCTAGGTGAAGACTAGGGATACCATGAGGTCTGGATCACTCTCAGAACCTTGTCAAACCGAGTTGTCAAAGTCAAGGGAATTAGAATCTTCAGTCCTTCAGTTAGAGAGGAGTGAAGAAGACCAAGTAAACAAGGCTGTCACTAACGGGGCTGAGATCTTCTGGGTGGATGAATACAAGTGCTCAATATGTGGCATTGAAATCCCACCAGATTTTTTAGAGGAAAGATTAGAACACTCAGATTTCCATCTTGCAGAGAGGATTCAAAAGGAGGAATCTGCATTTGACTCAAGAACTCCTGTGCGGATGCAAAGGTGCAGTTTATGCATTTACATTAACTATGTTTCTACACTGAACAGTAGGGGAAACTCTTCTTATGCCGAGGCAAAGGTCTGCTGTTTATGCATTTCCACTAACTATGTTTATCCTCATTCCATTGAACAGTAGGGGGAAGCCTCTTCTGCATCCATAACCATCTCAACTTATTGCTAGTCTCAGCTAGAACTATGCAGAACCCTAGCTTAAACTTTTCCAATCTATTTCAGCTACTTAAATACATTTAATTGAAAAAATGTGTTGCACCGAATTTCATAATTCTGATTACCTGTTGTTCAGCATCAATTTTCTGAATTACATGAACGAATCTACATTTGGCTTAACGCAGCCATCAACTCTTTTCAGGAGCCTCCCGAAGGAACATCCCTCAGGCCAAAGCTCACAAAAGAGGCGCAAGCCATCTGCAAAAGAACAAAGGCATATTCCCATAGACATGTTCTTTGTCAAGAGCAACCAGAATTTCTAGCATTGCATGCTTATGATGTTCCAGTCCTGTCTATTTTATATGAGCGTATGTAAAATTACAAATTGTTAAGCAAATTTTATGATAAGTCATAAACCACATTACCCTGTAAATGATAGTCAATAACTCAAAAAACAAGAAAATATCCAATAATGAAGGTTGCCCCCATCAATTCTATCATTTTATTCCTTAATTTTCTGTTCCATCGATTGTGTATGATTAACTAACCAGTGACTCGTCTGGTTGGTAATTGCCATACAACCACTTCAGACTTGATACAAGTGCTTGTGAACGAAAATAGCCCACGTCACCCAGTTTCAACTTATAACAGTATCGTTCATCCCTTCCAAACCAACATCGATCCTGCTTCTCCATCTTCATCTCCCTCTCTTCAGATGTTGGATTCTCAGTTCTTTACTCACTATACAAATTTAGCTGTTTGTCAACCAAAGAGTCTATCGGATGAGCAATTTTGACAGTGCTCGACTATGGAACTAACATCCATAACTTCAAGCTCCCAACTTCCGTTGCCACATGCAATTACACTAACAAGAACCCAAATCACTTCTTCAGTCACACGCAGTTCTCGCTTTCCATCTTCTGCCCAAACGACAGTAAAAGCCCACTTAAGTTCAGACCAGGCGACCGCCATTAGACCTCAGAATGGAAGTAATAACGATTTGAAGGAGAAAGCCCTACCTACGATGAGTGATATATTGGCCTCATCCAAGGCTCAGAAACTTGATCTCAAGCTCCACACATTGGGACCCTTTTTCAGAATCACAGTCACGAGTCTGGAGACCAATAACGAGCTTGGGAGAGCAGAGGGACTAATAAGGGTATGGTTGAGAGGGAAGGTTCTTCATCTGGACTCAATGAGACTGAAAAGAGAGACATTGGGCATGGAGAAATCGATTTTTGGTATTGGTTTGTTCATTGGTGCTGTTGCTATTCGACATGGATATGAGTGTGGGTGTAAAACGGCAGAATTGCTGGCCATTAACGACTCCGATCTTTACCATACCAAGGTTCTTACATGTTCATGTTAATGTTAGCATTCTCGTGTGATAGTAACGTCGTCTCATCTGATGGTTATTAACTGTCTCTCCCCTTGTTTGTTAAATGCTAGCTTGTCAGGTTTTATGGAAGAATAGGATTCAAGGCTGTGCACGAAGTGACTGGCTCAACATTTGGAGACCTTGCCCACATGTTGGTTTGGGGAGGAATTGGAACAAGAATGGACGCTGATGTCAAAGAGCTGATGCTAAAATGGTGCACCAGGTTCAAACAGCAAGCTTGAGATAAATTTATGTCGGCTGTGCTTACCATTTTCTAAATGATCCAGTCCAGCTAGTGTCATAGTAATGCCATTTTCTAGTTGCACCGTCACTTTCAGCTGAATCTGTATGGAGAAACTGTAAACATTGTGGATAATCTTGTGGTGAAGTCAACATTCTTCTCCTGCAGAACTGAGAATTTGTGAGTAGAAGAAGGTGTTTGGATGACTTTTATGTTATCACGTTCTCTTGAACATAATCATGCCAATGGAGACATAAAACCGACTTGAATCGAAAGAAGCAAAAAGAAATTTAATTATGTTGGAAAATTTTACAGAATGAGATTCCATGCACAATAAAAGAAAAATCAAAATTTTGTTCTTCAATTTTCTGAAAATTATTATTACTTTAACTTTTACAACGTAATTAATGGGAAGGATAAATCATAAAAAGTTCATTTAGTCAAGTACTTGATCTTAAAGTTTGAGAATATGAGTTAATTATTAATCAATATACTTTGGATTTAAAATACCATAAAGTATATAGATAATAACTACATATTAACTTATAAATAATGTTTAGTTATTAAATTATTATTTTAATAAAATTTTACTAATAGTTATTTATTTATTTATTTTGAAACAAGCCAATTTTTAATAGCATCAAATCAGAATGTAGGGACAATCCCAACCACAACGGCTAGCATTTAAATGTGAGACCCTTGCTAAGTTATGAGCCTTCACATTGGCTTGTCGATGAACCCAACAGACCTTGATTTCAGATCTAGCATTTAATAATTCTTTACATTCAAAGATAACTCTACCAAATTCAGTCCAGTCATCATTACAATTATTAATAGCAGAAACTAGTTTTGGGCGTCTAAGTAAAAAGCCCATCGACTATGACAAAGAGGCAATACCCAAGTTAATGTCTCTCGAAGTGCTACAGCTTCAACCACATCTGAGTTACAACACCTTTCAAAATGACCAGATATTGACCTCGCGAAGTTTCCTTCCCCATCTTGGTGCACAACGCCATTGGCGACATCTACAAAGCACAACCAATTCAGTTGTGTCTCATCTCTCAGACCTTCCACTACCCCACTCCCCTCCACTTGATGGGCTTGTATGGTTTTGTGCATATTGGCTTGTTGCCAATCATTAATATAGCCTAACGACATGCAATACAGAACAAAAGAGGAGTACCTTTTGGCTGCCAAATCCGATCATTATGTGCCTGCCATAGTTTCGAAGCTAATGAGCACCATTGAACTATAAGTGCCGCCGGCTCCTTCTTACACACTTCCACAAACCACTAGTTAAAACCCACCCCCACACGCACAATACTACCACCTCCCCAAAGAGACCACACTGCTCGAGCCTCCTCACAAAAAGGTAGAGCATGGTCAACATCCTCCACTTCCTCGCAATGGACACAACCAACACTGATGCTCATATGCCTTTGTACCAGCTTGCAATACGTGAGTAAAAATGTCTCTCAAAGCTCTCAACAAAAAGTTTTAAGCTTAGGAGGCATGACCAGTTTCCATAATTTCCCCCAGAAATCACATTCCACTCTCCCATGCACCCTTCCCGCGTAATTCAGACTCAACTGGTAACCCGACTTTGCTGTATAACAACCATCCTAGGAATACTTCCATATACAACAATCATCATAGTGTTTTCTCCCCACCGGAATGGTCAAGATGGTTCGAATATCCTCAGTTGAAAATAATTCCAGCATCATATTCGGATTCCATCTCCCCCCATTCGGATGACACAAGTCCTTTATCATCAAGTTACCAAACGTGGCATCACCCCCCACTACACAGAATTCCCCATTTGCTCTAAGAAGCTAAGGTTCATCTAGCACCGAATGTTTCTCCCATTCCCAACAGACCAACGAAAGTCATACTTCACCACATCGCACACTTGAAGAATACCTCTCCAAGTGAAGCTTGGATTGGATCCCAATCTAGCTGACAAAACATTTTTCCTGGAAAATATTTGGCTTTGTAAATCCGATATAGAAGAATATCAGTATGACGAAGAAGTTGCCATACTTGCTTTCCTAAAAGTGCAACATTGAATTAGTGTAGCTCTCGAAAGCCTAAGCCACCATCTTCCTTTCGCACACACATACGCTCTCATGAGAACCAATGAATATTCCTCCTCCCATCTGCCTTGCTCCCCTACCAAAAAGAATTCATCATCCATTGAATCTCATTACATGTAGAGATTGGTAGCATAAAGACACTCATACAATATGATAGGATGGCTTGTGCCACAAATTTAAGCACGATCTCCTTCCTGGCCCTAGTAATATTTATTAATAAACATTTTACAAGATAATAACATAAAATTATTTTCTTAATTGCTTCATAAATTTAATTTATTTTTAAGTTTTATCTAATATTTGAATTTTCAGTAATAAAAATATAATTGTATTAATATTAAAAATTAAATAAAATTTTATTTTTGTTTTGAAAAATAGAAACTAAAAATTAAAACGAAAATTAAAGTTTACAATAAAAATAAAAATTGCAAAATATAACACTGAAAGCACAATTTCTTGAATCGAAAGGTCAAAGCTCACACATGGAACATCAAGATTAGACACAGACAATAAAGTCAAGCAAGCACCATTAATCTAATCAGATGGTCCGAACGCCGTGTTATAAACAACAACAAATAAACGTCACAATCGTGTTAGAATCTGTGTAGTAGCATTCTTGTCCTTTGATGGCAAACTACCTCTCTATCCACTACAGTAAGCAAGAGATACGGTGCAAGAGCAACAAAACCCTTTTCGGCTACTGCCATTCTCTTTTTAGTCCATCTTCTTTAGCCCACAACCATGTCTCGACGAGAACTAGAGAGGGGGCGAGATCGAGACACCGATTCTAATACCAAGAGACGGCGTTCCGGTTTTGACAACAGAGAATCTAGGTACCTTGAGTTCAGATTTTGGTTGGTTTTGATTCAGGTGCATAAAGGTGCTTCGTTTATATGTTTCTGGTTTCTGTAATGTGCGTAGACTAGATACTCCATAATTTACCCGGAAATGTTTGCTTATTCGTGTGACATCTAATTGTTTGTTTTACTCGAAGATATTCGAGTTAGATATTTACAGATTCTGTTGGTGTTTCTGAGGTATGACATAGTGTTCCATCATATGTTTCTCTTCTCTGCAATTGCATGTTTTAGTGCCTGATTAAGAGGGTCTAAAATCGTGACACTGACTTGTCGAATAACACTTTGATAATATCATATATATGAGAATTTAAGAACAACTCCTTGATAATACCATATATAAGAGGATTTGCGTTTTCCTCGTAAGGCAGGCGCTGATTTTTATTTAGAATATTTGTAGCTTGCAGTTACATGATTAAAAGATTATTGACCACTTTAATTGTTGCATGGATTATCTTCTTGGCTTCTTGCCATTTGGTTTTAGTCCAAAGAGGTTTAGGAGGGATGGAAAGCCAGAGATAGAGAGAGTAAGCGAAACTAATCCGGAAAGTAAAGACCATACTGATCGAGATCAAATGAACCACCGCCGGCTGCAAGATGCATTACCTCTCGTGGCTCCAACTGAGCTTTATTCTAAAATTGAATCTGGCCTTGCGGCGGAAAATTTCGACAAAAAAATGAGTGAACAAAATGAAGGGGTAAAAAGACTTTATGATCCAACTGAAGTGCCTCGGTCAAGATCTTATTTTCAGGTTCTTGTCTCCTTTTTTTCCTAAACATTCATTTCATCCCTTTTCTTTTAGTCTCTAGCCTAGGTTTTCCAAGAATTTACGGTGATCTATTGGGAACCTTCAAATATTTTAGTATTTTGGTCCAGTTGCTTACTATAGTTGAAATTCTCAACAACTTACACATTTTGTGCAAGTTCAACAATTGGATGATTATCTTATTAAATAAGAAACACCAAGCACCTGAAGTGTAGTAGCTATTAATTCCACGCTTGAGTGCAAGGGGTGTTTAAGTTGTTGGTTTGAATAAAACCCTTTGTGGGCCATGGTTTTGGAGGCTTGAAGTTGTCCATTCTATTTGTGGGATTGTTGCTTGGATGAACATGGTGAAATCTAGTTTAGAATTGTGAGAAAATTGTGCTGTTACATTATAAACGAACAACTCGGGATTTGTATGTCAAACTCAAAGAGAGACAGAGAATATATCACCTTAACAAGCTCCCACACTAATTTTTTTCCTTATAAACCTTTTATGTGAGCAAGCTATGGTGACTTTGGAAGCTCACATGTTTGGTCAAAGCCCATTTACATTTCAAAATGTTTATTTGCTTAATCAAATGACAATCCTTATGTTGATTTTAATTAGATGGTTTTCATTCTATGTATAGGAATCTTTTTACTGGATTGATGGAGCATGGTTGATCCATGACTTCAAAGCCTCCTTGTACATAACAATCTTGGGCTTGCCTGTGCATGTCTTTTTAATAGCACAATGAGCGTGGTAGTATCGGGTAAGTTGGTCGAAGCTTTGGTCGAAGAGCAACTGGTGAGTCCCTAATTCATTGAGGAGTTCTCTCAGTTTTCATTGACTCTTGTTACCATCCATGACCATTTCAACTTTAATCTTTTTTGCATCTAGCATTTGTTGTTTGTTGGATTACTTTTGATGCCTTGTATTGCGGAATGCTCTAGGTAATTGTAGAAGGATATTGGTTTGTTGCTTTCTTTTCAATGTTATTAAATATGTGCTTCCATTTTATACAATTCTCTCCCTTTTTAGTATATTCTCCATGCGACTTTCACTCTTAGCCATGTTAGGTTGTCGCCATTTCAAGCCAAGTGTATTTTTTCCAATAGTCAGGAACATTATAATGTTTTGGAATGAAACTTAGAGTTATATGTTAAATGTTATCTAATGTAATAGGGAAATAGGTGATTGAGAACCTATTGCATGCCTGCTAGTTTGAATGTAATCTTTGCTTATGTACTTTGTGTAGAAAATTCCATAATAATAGATAGAATCCCATATTAATAGATAATCCCTTAATTAAGGGATTATCCTTATAGAGTATCCTTAGCTGTAATATCTAGCTATATTAGGATATTTCCAAATAAG
>JANZLC010000202.1:31596906-31607747 GCA_026413385.1 Erythroxylum gracilipes
AGATTCATAACAAACTATAACAAACTAAGTATCTGGCAGTACCCCCTTTCCCATCTTGCCCCTACGGATGTAGGTTTAGATGGGCTTAGTGGGCTGTATACTAACAGGCTGGGTGTTAACAATTTCTATCTTGCATCCCTTAGGTATAGGTAATGGTTGAAAGAGACCTAGTTAAGTTGATGAATCTATCTTTTTTCTCTGACATATCAAACATTTTTTTGATGGGATTCCTGACAAATTTGGCTAACCCTTTCCAATAAAATAGGTTTTGTAGCCTTTTCGTAGTGAGACACTTGAAAGCTCCCTTGTGCCTCATCATTCTCTATGGAGACCCACTTGGCCTCAATTTTGGATTAAACCCCACTACCATTCTCTTTCCATCTCAACAACCCTTCTCTCCATTTATAACCTTTGGATCTTACCAGTCTAGCTTCCAAACTTTTAATGAGGACTTAAATTGAAGAATCTTGTTTTCAACTCTTGTTGGTTTCTTCCATTAAGCCTGTATGTACTTGAGAGATTGAGAGATTGAAATTGCTAGCAGCTAATTACCCCCCAAAAAAAATTCTAGCAGCTAAGTGATGGTGAGCCTTGATAAAGCATCAGTTGGCAGCATGCTCTTTGCCACTCCTGTAATGCTGCTCCAAAGTCGTATATTAGCAATTTAGACAACGAAGTCTTTTGGAATGGAGTGGTGACACTTTGTTCTAGTAGATATTTAAGGATTTTATGGTCTGTTTGCACAATGAATGATCTTCCATTGAGATAATGGTGTCAATGTTTGATATGGCTTTATTCACAACCAAGAATTCCTTTTCATAAGTAGACAATCCTCTGTGCTTAACTGCCAACACCTTGCTTAAGAAGGCTATAGAATGTTCACTTGTTCTAAGACCGTGCCAATTCCCCATTCTACTTGCATCAACCGCATTTTCAAATGATTTGGAAAAATTAGGTTGTGAAAGGGCATGTGCAAATACAGTTGCCCTTTTCAGATCCTCGAATGCCTATTGTGCTTCTGTAAACCCAAGCTGGTCGTGTTTTGTTTCTTCAGCAATTTTGTTAGGGTATTAGCTAATTCTCCCTAATGTAATCTATGGTAGTAACCAGTGCACCCAAACAACTCCTGAATTCCTTTAATGTTCTAGGTGGGGGCCAATTCCTTTAATGTTCTAGGTGGTGGCCAATACTAAATGGTGTTCACCTAGAGATTGAATAGCCCAAATAATCCACATGCCTTGCTCCAAAAACACACTTGCTTCCTTTAACAAAACTGATTCTCCTGAAGTATTTTCATAGTTCTGTCAATGCCCTCCAAATGTAGTTGTAAAGAACTGTTGTAGATTAAAATATCGTCAAAGAACACCAATATAAATAGCCTTAAGAAGGGTTTGAAGATGTCATTCATCAAACTTTGAAAGGTTGAAGGGCCATTGGTTAAGCCAAAAGGCATAACCAAGAACTCATAATGCCTTTCATGTGTCCGAAAAGATGTTTTGGGTGTATCTCAAGGGTGCATCCTTATTTGGTGATATTCTAACCTTAGATTAAGCTTAAACTACGAGTTAGAACCATGCAACTCATCTAATAGTTCTTCAATAAGTGGAATTGGAAACTTGTCCTTAATAATATGCTTATTTTACTCCCTTTAGTTTGTGCACTTTCTCCATGAATTATCCTTCTTCTTAACAAGGACTCCATGAATTGATGCATAAGGCTCAATGCTATGACCAATAAACCTTAACTCCTAACCCATGAATAAAGATAGGGTCTAATAATATTAACAGCTTCTACCCCCTCCTTGAAGTGAATTTTGTGGTTTTGCTTACTGTTGGGAGGTAATTGATTAAGCTCTTGGAACACTGATGCTTAACCAGCCAAGACCCCATTGATTTAACCAAAAGCACTCAACTGATCCTTTTTAATGTTTAACTTGTTGTAATTGACATTCAATTGGTTATGTCAATTGTAGCATATACAGCAGCCCTCTCCTTGAATTTTTGAGCATTTTATGAGATCCCTTTCCTGAAATCACAATGGAATTTTGCTGGGATTTCCACTAAGAGTAACCACATGATTATTCCACTTGAAAGTTCTTTTCCTAAAGTTGTACAACACATCATCAAGGCTAACCAGCCATTGCATTCCAAGCAGTACATCATAACCGCTCAATGCTATTACCAAGGCATTTGTGGTAGACTCATTTCCTGCATAGACTGTATAAGATTCATACAACATTGATTACATTGATTACATTCCTGCTTCAATCCTTCTTAATGTAATTTGAGAAAAATAGGTTCTGGACCTTCCTCCACAGATTCTTCTTCCTCCACAGATTCTTCCTCCCCCTCCATCATATACAAGTGCAATTATATTTTCTTACAATTATGAGTTGGTGCGTATCTCTTATAACACAAAAAACAAAAGACCCTTGGTCCTTTTTTCATCAAACTCTTAACTACTAACATGCTTGGACACTCTGTTAGTTCTCAATTGAGTCAGCTTGTTGACTTGATTACTTGGTCCGCGTAACATTCCCTTTGATTGATTAAGCTTATTGTGATGGTTCTTTGGGGGGTGATCCTCAGACCAGGGAGCCATTATTTGAGTTACCTCAACAATGAGGTAACTTGGTACTGCCTCCTCTATTTTGATGTGCACTTAAATTGTTTGCCACCAACGCTTCCTATTTTCTAGCAAGAACATAAGCTTGTTGAAGGGTTATTGGATCTAGCAGATTCACCATCTGTTCTGACCCTAGTTTTAGCCCCTTCGCAAAAAATCCCACCGAATAATTCTCTGTTAGTGACAGATGATTTGAGTAACAATCAAATTTTAGACAGTATTCCCATACTATTCTCTCTTGTCTCAATTCCTTTAAATCACCTACTGGATCTTTGAAAATATCCTTATCGAATTGTTGTTTGATAGTGGTTGCAAATTCCTCCCATTCGGTTGGCTCCACCTTTTGTTCAATTCTTCAAGTAAAGATGGTAGCACTCTTGTGCTTGTTCCTCCAAATGCATGGTTACCGTTCCCACCTTTAGGTGATCGATTGTTAGTTGAGAACAAAGATTGCTCACACTTGTATAACTATGCCTTAACATGAGCTCCATCAAATGCGGAACAATTGATTCTACTGAATCTGGTCGGTATGGTGTGATTGTCATTCTCGTTAGACTTGTAGGTGTCCCTTGATTCATTCCAAATTTCTGCATGAATTAACATAGATTGGAGCTACATCATCTCACACGCTTGCTTCGTTATTCTCGTTAGAGGCCCTTGGGATGGCTCCCATATTTTCCTTGCCACCTGTAGATGTCCCTTGTTTCACTCCAAATTTCTGAACGAATTAAGTGAACATAAATTTGAGCTCCATCATCTCATGCTCTTGCTCATCTGTTCTCTTTTTGAGTTTCCAATAGGATCTCATACCTGGCTTGTGTTTCCACCGAGGTTTGAATATTTTCTTCAATCAGGCGCAGCTTTACTCTTCTAGTTCCTTTTGCTATAGTTTCTCCAGTGCTAAGGTTCGATTGCTCTGATACCAAAAGTTTTGGTTGAATTTGCCCTTTAATAATTTAGTCACTCCTAAAGAAGAACAATCGAGAAGAGAAGAATAAGAGAACGATAAAGAGAGAAACTAGAGATAGAGAGAAACAATTGTGTTCTCTTATGGCCAGAGGAGATCCATTACACTTTGCATACTTTTGTTGTTCTCAGAAACTTATATAAATGGTGCTTATAGGTAAAATTTGTAAATACAAATGTTGTCGTGCTATTTAAATTTGGCTGCGATCTATTTAAGTTTGGCTCTTCTTTCCCATGATTATCGTCGCTTATTATCCGCAACAATTTCTCATATATTCCTTTTGAATCACAATCATTTAATTCTTTCTTTTGGAAATTGTAGAGCATAGATCCAAGAATTTGAAGGATGACCAAGACAAAAGGACAACAAACAAATTGGGAACCCTCGATTCGCGGCAAAGAGAGCAGAAATCAGAATCGAATGATCACAATGGAATGTGGGGCCATGATGGTTTTCTAAAACTGGAGACTGAACCTCCATCACCTGCGAGAAAAAGACCTCCCTTTAGGGAGAAAAAGGTACCCATGGACAACACCAACAATGACCAAGTTACTGCTAATCCTGTAAGGGTGGGCCACTCAGTACGGCCCGTGTCTGGTGGTGAGAAAAGAGATGAAAGAGACCAGAATCCCCGGTATTCAGACAAATCTGAGAGGTCATTTTCTGGTAATAGGGGTGAAGCACAAAGACACAGCCTTCTGCCTAGAGAAAGGTATAGAGGTGGAGGTAGCATCAGCAGCAATTACAGGGGAAGAGACAGACTCAGTGAAAAGCAAGGTTACCGCCCTAGGGGTAGAGGAGAGAAGTGGAAGCATGATTTGTTTGATGAAGCTAATAAGAGCCAATCCATAAAGAACGAAGAGGATCAGATTGCAAAAGTTGAAGCACTCTTGGCTTCATAGGAGCAGTGTTTTAGTTTTTATGAATGTGTTCAGCGTTTGCTGGGATCCTTGACAAAAATGTTAGAATTTTATGTTCAATATTTAACCTTTTTCTGACAAAAATGTTAGAATTTTATATTCTTTTTCTGAATATATTTTGTTCTCAAGGGTTGTCAAAATTGGATGATGATGTGCTCTTGGTAATGCAACTTCGATGAATTTGTTTCTTATTTGACATCATGAATTTTCTTTTTGTTACAAAAACCGAGCCAGGTGATCATAGGCTGGAAAGGATATTGCCAATCGGAACCAAAGCTCGTTGGCATTAAATTTGAGATTGTTCAAAGCATTGCATGTGTTGTGGATGAATTCTGACTCAATGTTATAAATGCAAGTTCTGGCCGTCCTCATAATCCAAGGTTTGTTTTCCTTCAGCATTATGGGTCTACTTCCATTATGTTGCTACAAAGATACCTGTCCCAATAAGTTATAAACCATTCTGGTGATGTACTGGTAGTTATTGGACAAAACTAAAATACAATTCTGATCCAAGTTCCTCAAATGCCCAATATGGTTAACTGAATAATTGCCACCAAAAACATGGTTTATCTTGACGGACCAAGATCTTCAATGTCACTTAATGCATCCAACGTCTTATCAGATGAATTCACCACCAATTGACCACAAGCACCACTTATGTCTTGGCCCATTTGCTTGCGAATTGTAGTCCGTATGTTGTATGTACCTCTAAGAGTTTTCTGGAATCTTGACACTTTTTCTTCACCACTAGTTCTGTATCGACTCAAACTGCCAATTGAGTTGAAAGGTATCAAGTTCACTACCTGCTTGGAAATTAACAAATACGTGAGTATTCATTTCTCTTGCAAGCAAAGAAATGCATTCAAATATGCATTGACATCAGTAAATAAAAAACAGGCAGGTCGCACTGCACTACGAGTTGCATAAGAACTGCGCAAAGTCGGAGATGTTTTGAACTGACAACTGAAAGAAAAACAATCGATGTAACAGGATCAAAACAAGCACAATTGAACGTGTGCCTGTCATCAGTTAGCTCAACTTCATAGACATTGCAAATTGAAACCAGCTATCAGACCATGGTGTTGTCACTTCAAGAGGTTCCACATCTTACAAGTAACATATGTATCAAACCAACCATTGGACCATCGTCTGATGATCTATAAATCATAGTTTTGATTTCCTCCTTGTGTTTCAATCTTAGATCATCACATATTTTGCTAGCATCAGTAAAACTAATTACCTTAGATTCCGTTCTTGAACCCAAGTATGGATAAGACTATAAAATAAAAACTTGAACTTGATACCAAAATTGCATATTTTGACAAATTATGTGAAAAGCTGAATCAAAAAAGAATTGGGTAATAATATTCATGAACAAAGAGATATCAGAGAAAAACGTATATTGGTCAGAGTAGAGCAGAAATTTTGCAACCAAAAGGGAAAAAGTACATTATGTGACAACTTTTTACTGGACACTCAAAACTCCACCCATAAACACACAACGGTTATTGGAAGAAGAAAATATTTGTCTAAATTAGTGAAAATTACATTAATACCCCTTGCATTACCCATTATTTTAATGCTTCATAGGCTTCTCATACATAATTGACGCAGTTTGCCATCAAGATATTCATTGGTGCACATATAAGATCACCTTATGGATTCAAAGGTCAGTAAAGTAGTATATAGCTTGAAACATAATTCCATTTTCTGCAATCAGGTTTGAATTTTTGAGCGCTCACCACTTCAAATGACTCTAATAATTTTCCCAACTGATGGGCATGCTGCTCTTCATCATTGATCGCATCAAGCATTATGTACTCGACGAAAATTTTCTGTTTACTGTGGATTAAGACAATACTAGATATCTTATGCAACAATTCCCAGAAAACACAAGTAGATCTTTAACTGCAGAAACTTGAAGAATGAGCATATGCACCTGTTCTTTTGATATACTTGTAAAGTATCCATAAGCTTTTCTAAAGGAAAAGCCCTAGCAGCAGGCATAATATGGCAGCGTATATCTTGAACTGGTGCATGCAATGAGACTGCCAAGTTCAAACCTGGTAGATCTTTCTGAAGCTTATTAATTGCATGAATAACCCCAACCTACAAAAGAATATATTTTCCAGAATATGCTTGTAAGTCACTTTGTCCCGCATTCATGAACCAATTTTAAATTTCAATTTATCCCTGATTATTGAACTATGCTTGCGAAAGTGGTTGACCATGACAACAATTCATTCATAGACTAGCAATTGAAACAGTAATGAACTGATTTTGCATTAAATCACACCATTTTCATTCAAAATTTCAACCGACACATTTCCTATTCTTCTTTTTTTAACTTTTTTTTGAGGAAAGGTGGTGGGGTATGCAAGGAGCCAAGATTATAAAATTTAAGTGAAATAGTAAAGTATGTACAGTTGAGACGGTAATTCTTTTTGTTGACAGCCTAAATGGGGATCCCAACATAATACGAATCGCTTCGACCACAGCAGTATAGTTATTCAAAGGTTCTCCCATCCCCTGATAAACAAAAGAAACAGAAATTAATATTTTTAGCCACATCGCTAGATTGACAAGTACACAGACAATAAAGGATAAGATGAAACAAAGAAATGAAAAAAGGACTTAGAATCAATTGTTTGTGTTATATATAGGTACTCATGTTTGACATTCAATCTTTATAAGCTTGTGCCCAGACGTAAATGGATAATAAAAAACAAAGAAATGAAAACTTTAACCGTAATTCAGTCACATATTCTTGCTGCTGAAATAAATGAGGTCTCCTTTTTGTTTCACAAAACCATCACAGAGATCACCAATTCAATTGCCAACATTCTCAAAAGAGACTAAAAGGAACCAATTCATTATTGAAGTTGGCCCTTACAGCCATTAGTGGAACCCTCTCCACATTATGAAAAGGTGTTTTGCATACCATCTTAATGAGTCCTGAAGAAGGAGGTCATTGTAGGACATTCTATCTGATCAACAGTTAGCTCAATGCACGTTGAAGAGAGAGCTTAAAATGCATAAGGCAAGTCATAAAACAAAGCATTGTCAGGCTGAAAGGTGAAATGCCCTTACCATGAAAACAACATTCCGTATCTCTGAAAAATGAGAAGCATGCACTAATTGTTCAACAATCTCACCCGAGGATAGGTTGTTTTTAAACCCCATACTTCCAGTCGCACAAAACTTACAGCCCATCTTACAACCAACCTGTAACAAACAAAAAAGTTGGGAAAGACATCTATATATAACCTGTGTAATAGATGATATATCTTGGTCAACAGTAAACACAGAACAAATTATTAATACTCTTGGAATGATGATAGTGATAGAATTCCTTGTTGCCCAAAGTTGGATTCACACATGCAAGAGCAGAAATTAACTGCCATGAAGATTATAAGATACCTGTGACGATATGCATAGCGTTGACCTTGGCCCACCAGAACGAGGTTTTCCACCGTATTTGCCCAGCCGAGTGTCATATCTCATAATTACAGCCTCCACGAATTCTCCATTCTAAAGATCATTCAAAAGAGGCAGGATAATAAGTAGCAGCCACACATAAAGAACCATCCTTTGCACATGTGAGCATGCACTCTCTTTCTGTAACTGTACCAGTGTTTACAATAGAATCATATAAAGATGTGTATTTAGCTAACATAAACCCTAATTGACGATCAAAAATAGATTCCCAAGGTAGGATGCAGATAAAAAAAGCCAAGAGAAGTTCTTAAATGAGCATTAAAACATGCAAAAAGTCTACCATCATTTTAGAAAGCACTAGCACTAGATAACCACCCATAAACAACAGACATTCAAACTCAAGTTCCCTTTATAGTGTCTCTAAGGAAAGCACAAAATTGAACCGAATTTATAAAATTAAACAATCCTACCTAATCATACATCGGCTAATCTTTCGTCTGACTTCCATAGTATTAATCATATATTGGCCAGTCTTTCGTCTCACTCCCATAGTATTAATCATATGTTGGCCAATATTTTATCTCACTTTCATATTATAAATTGTGTAAGAGGAGTACCTGGAGCTTGATGAGAAGCTTAGTCGTGACCTCATCACTAGAATCAATGACAGAGTGCACATTAGAAGTTAAAGTTTTGAACTTTGAACGCAGAAGTGGATATGCAGACAAAGGCAAACTGGGTATTTCATCCCATTCCAGATTAGGATTCTTAATCACATACCTATCATCCACAATAAGAGACAATCAGCATAAATCAACCAATAGAGTGAAAAGCAAAAAGACATGTAATCAAATTTGTAAAAAGTCAAAACTTTCACACACTTCCAAATGACGGGGATGAAGTTGATGTTAATTCCTGACTTCTCAAAGTTGTCTCTGAGATGGGCAGCGTCAAAAATCGACCGTGCGGACATCCTTGCGGAGTTCTGCGAGTGCAGATGCTAGATGTCTCCTCTTCATACGAGACAACGTTATTGCGTAGTTTTCCAGTTTGGTTTACACTCTCCCGGGACAAGGCTATCTTTCATATAATTTTTTAAAGATAAATGAGTTAAAAGGGAAAAGTTTTTACATATATTTCAACATATATATTAAAAGAATCCAAACATTTCACATATATTTAAAAAGGACTCTATTAAACTCAGGTTGGTGTTGAGTTAGTAAAGGATTCTCCTGGTTTAAGTGAGGTCATGAGTTCCAACCGTCCTCATGTATTCAGCTATTTAAAACTTGGAGCCAGAGTTTTGCCTCCTGCAAGGGACTTATCCGGTTCGAGCGAGGATTAGCTTGAGTGTAAATTGCTTAAAGGTGTCTTTTCATAGTTGGGACCCTCTTAAAACACCTCATGGGAAACAAAAAAAAGAATTATATTATTTTACAAATATTTATCAAAAGCTCCTACTAAAAAAATATAATTAATAACTTTATTTTTTTGATGAACCCTTATCACATGTGTAAGGCATATGAGCCCCCTAGGGTTGTCAAGTTAGTAGAGTAGGAGAGAATGGAGCCAAAAGGTTATATGCTCAAATCTCCCTATTTACACTCTCTTGATCGAGTTTGTCGTATAGGATTTATTTAGTGTGAAGTATCTAGTTGGCGTGATTTTTAGGTTATTGCATCAATTCGAAAATTTATTCAGTACGCATTTTAAAAATAACAGTTGTAGGTTTCTCTGTTTTAAAAAAAAAGTATATGGCATATGACAAGTGAGCCCAAAATAAAAAAATTTGCAGCTCTAAGTGTTTTTTTTTGGATGACAATGTATGGGAGTTTGATATCAGATGTTGCCTCCTAAGGTGGTTGCTAATCATTTGAATTCCACTCGTCGTTTTATGGAGAAACTCTATTCTGCTAGCTAGCGAATTCTATTCAAACAGACTATGTCGAAGGACTTGGTTCATCGACTACAAATTCATTAAGTTGTGTGATTATTCACTTCATTTCTCTTGGTTCATCAACTACATGTTCATTAAGTTGTGTGATTATTCACTTCATTTCTTCTAATAGTATGCGAAGACAAGTCCCTGTTGTAAAAGCTTGAGAGCAACTCGATAACTCTTTGCCTCAGTAACCTGGAATTGAGTCATATAACATCCTACTATTTGTAAGAAAGCATGGCTAAGAATACGAGTAGAGCTAAAATTGAAGCTACACTAGCAATCAAGAAGAGACCTTAGAAAATTTTGATACCAAGACTATTGGATGAAAGAAAGTTGTTTGGATCTAGATAACTTGCTTATCTGCCAAACCATTGTTTCTCCTTCTGTCATGCCTAGAATTGCCCTGGAAACATCACTTACTAGTGGGGAACCTCCAGGAAACACATAAAATAATGGTACATAGTTTGAATAATAAACCAAACCCATATCAAAAAATAAATACAATATGAGAGAGATGAATTTACAAAGACAAGACCATCGATGTTAAATTTAAGGCTTAGCATTGATATATTTGGAGCAATACTTTGCTAGAAATAGTTTTACATATTTGGAGCAACTAGTAGAGTTAATTATCAAGTTACAGAAATAGCTTCTTTCTAAAAATAAAAAGAAAAGATTGCGTATATTATAACCCTCTTCAAATCAATGTTATGAATACCGTACCGGATTCGGTACCGGATTGGGCTCTGGAACGGAACTGTACCAGTACCGATCGGTACCGGGTACCGTTTCGGGCTATTTTTTAAATTTATAAAATAGTCCCTAAACTTTTTAAAAATTACAAAATAGTCCATATTGATATATTATACAGCTGTACTGTATACTTTACTAGTTTACTGTTTACATCAACCATGCTTTCAAAAATCTTAATAATAAATAATAATGACAA
>JANZLC010000202.1:31632276-31656913 GCA_026413385.1 Erythroxylum gracilipes
TTGGCTACTCCCCACATGCACCACCGCAGTAGAAATAGGGAGACCAAGAGGAAGAGGAGTATTTTGGAAGGCGTGCCAAAATTGGGAGGCCACTGTCTGAACTTAATTCTCATCTAAAGGGCGACGCAATATGGTGACTGGTTTCCTCGAAGAATGCTTCTCAATCGCCGGCGTCTGAAATGAAAACTCTGTATTGGATGTAGGTGTTATGTCAGTCGATGAACTCAACTCATTACAGACAGGCATCTTAGATTGGGAAAAGGGATTGCTAGTGGTCTGGGCCACGTCTTTCCTCTTGGGTTGCCTTACAGTGGATCCACTAGCCTTACCAACTTCAAAGTTATAAGCTGGTGGACTTTCCTCTTCATGGCCCAAGTCAGCAAAGGCCCGTAAGCTAGCAGCATCGTAATCACTATCGTTCAAAGGGGAGTAACGGTTAGCATAATGGCTTGAGATTTTGGGGGCAGAATCTGATTGCCTATTCCTTTGATTTCGCCGAAGTTTTTTCTCTACAACCATCCAGGCGCCTAATCCGAGATTATGGGCTTGATTGGCGTTATCACTCTTGTGCATAGTCTGATTCACCGTTACACCACCACCCATGGCTGTCGCTACTGGTTGGGCCTCCTGATCCTGACTTACTTCAGCTGCTAACGTAACAGGGCACACATTCTACTTATGCCCATACTTTCCACACTTGAAACAAATAGTATGGAGACCTTCGTACTCCACATTATATGTACGCCCATCAACCTCAATTTGCCCAATTAGAGGTTTAGCTAGATCAACATCAACACAAACCCTTGCAAAATGCCCCCGATTTGCAAGGCTGGTATTCCTGTCAACTTTAATCGGTTGACCCACTCCAGAAGCTAATGCCATCAACAAATCTTCATCATAGCATTGAACCGATACGTCAGGGAAACGAACCCACACAAAAGTAGTATCAATAGAGGCATGAATGACAGAGAAGTTTGGTGTCCATGGACGAACTGTAAGGTAGTGATCAAAAATCAACCAAGGGCCGCCCCAATAACATTATCAAAATCAGATTTTAAATCAAATTTGATCAAGTAGTAATCATGACCAATATCTAGAACATCAAAGCCACCACAAGGAGACCATAATTGCTCAATCTTTGTGTAGAGAACTCTGAACGAAATTGTGCACCCTAGTAACTGCACTACCACTGATTGGCGCCATGGATTCTCCATTCGTGCTAAGTAATTGGGGTCAACCTGAAACGTAGGAAAACCCTGATCACCATCCTTAAAACCCTTTTTCACTAAACCTGCAGCAATAAGATCGATGGGCACTTTGTCTTGGGAAGCATATGCACGCTCTTTATCTCTTTCCCGATTCAGAACTTTATCCTTCCAGGAAGTAAATCCCGTGCCAACCCCTGGTCTTGAGGCTGAAGGACCCATAGGAGGCGGATGTCGCTAATGATCCGTTGGTTTATCTGGTGGTCTGGTCTTTTTGGTTGGTCTAGGGTCATTGGGAGAGAGGCGTTCACGAAGGTTTTGGCTCATTCTTTTAGCATCTAACGAAAGTTTAGAATTTTCAGTAGGAGTAGCTCACTCAAGTTGATGATAAAATATAAAAAAAACCTGTGCATTAAGTTACCAGACAATTTAAAAAGCACTCTAATTAAAAACCCTCCTCTCATGCTATATTATGCTGTGCGTTTGCGTTTTCTCAAAAACGCCTACCAGCGTTAAATGAATGTTAGTGCATTAGATTTTTTTAAAATAAACATTTGTGCTCCAATTTAGTTTTAGAAATTTTTCTTTTTGGCTCAAAAATATATCAATAAATCTAACCTAGCAGTCAACTCAAATTGAACACAAATTAAGCATTTTATCATAAAAATAGGATTGAAATCACATGTAAATGTATAGGAAATTATAAAAAAATTCATCCCTATCAGTTAGTTTCGAGCATTTGGTTGCAAGTGTTTCGTGCCAAATAATGGAAAAGACAACTTTGAAAAGTTAGATGAGAGATTAGATGAAGTTATTTTCTTGGGCTACAATATTGCTAGTAAAAGCTATTTTCTTTTAAACTATTTTTTATGTGTGACTCATTAGCTTCCTAATATGTTAACAATGATTATAAATTATAATTAAATAAATTAAAACTTCTTTTACTTTATATTTAATTCTCTAATTAAATAATTTATAATCATAGATTAAGATTGACATCTAGCAATATGTCATGACCACTTAAATATTAGGAATGTCAAAACGAATTGACTCAACCTATTAATGAATGGTTATGATGTATAATTTAATTCTTTCATCATCCAGTACACCAACTGGAGATAAAGTATAGATGTAGTGTCTATTCTATTTAACTCCAATCATGTTCATTCTTACTAATCAGTAATTGATTTATAATTGATATTTAAAAATACCTTTTGAAATCTCAATTCATTTTATGCCAGAGAATTCCTTTATTCACTACCAATTAAGGACAATGAAATATTTTATCTAATTACTTTAGAGTGATGAATCCTTTATTGACTTATTCAACTATCTCACTTTAGAGTGATGAATCCTTTATTGACTTATTCAACTATCTCCATATAGTTTATATTGTATTTAAGTACTACTGATTGAGCTACCTAAATAAAATACGTCATAAGTAGCATTAAAATATAATAATTTTTACATAAGATACCTTGTTAATTTAAAGTCTAATGATCAATGATAAAATCATCATGATGAAGAAATCTACAGACACGCAAGTTATATTCCATTTGGAATCCTTGTAATCATGTCAGTTTAGTGAACTTATTCTCTAATAAGCACCCATATGCTTGTTTAGGTATCGTCATACTTTAATTTATAAGATCAATTACTTTCTTCATAAGAAAGAAATATATCGTGTGCTAGTTTTACCATTTCATTAATATACTATTTTAATGAAACTATAACTAAAAACAATTTAGAAATAATACATAAATGCAAGTTGAATATTTTAATTATAATTTTAAGTATACAATAATTATTCTAAGAATTTTATCTTTATTATTAAAGCATCAAATATAATTGACTTAATACCTAAATATAAATAATACGTTTATTAATTAAAATAATAATATCATAAATAAAATTATAATTAACCGGTTGACTGAAAGGATATAAACTAACATTGATTAGATATAAGGATATCCCAAATGTATTGATTAAGAATAATGTTCTACAGTAAGATCGTGGCATTTTCGTGCGCTGGCTCTTGTTGATACAAATCATGAATTACGCTAAGCCAACACGCAAGAATTCTGGATGTGAATGCCAGCCTCCAAGACTCAGCCGATTAGTCCAAAAGTAGTTCAGGCCGAAACCCACCGATGAGATGCTGGTATGTTGCATCCAAAGGGCGTTACTAAATATTATCTTGTTTGACCTTCCATCTAATGTGCGATTTTCAATAGTTACCATCTTCCATTAGTTTTATGTATTACAGTATACGTTGCATGCGTGGGTATTAATTTTTAATGGCCAGTGTGTACTGGGAAGTACGTACAAAACCAGATAACTGTCATTTCTGACTGGGAAGTAATTTGAGTTATAAGATAGGCATAACAACTCCTAGCCCTAATTCTTGACGCTTACCAAATCAATTTAGTGTATATCATCAATTCGTTAGAAACTGTAACATATGCACATATAATTAATCAATTGTTTTACGACCTAGCTGGCTTTTTTTGACGTTGAAGGGCTAAGATTCTGTGGATTAACAGCGGGGTAGTCCACTGGAAATTTTTGTCCTATAAATGTCAACATAACACCAACATCTTCAATCTCAGGATGGGAGGTTTCTGTGAAAAGAAAGTGGTCTAAAGGATGGATAAAGAATAGTTTCACTTCAATTTGATTATGGTTTTGGGATGTTGAAAGTCAACCAATAATCTTTTGCTTTTGCTTACATGGAACGTGGCCTCTCTTTGTGTTTGACCGTATATAATCTGATTCTTGATCATTATTAGATTAATCAATACTGAATGTTGAGCATATAAGCCCAGCTATCTATCCTATAAGGAATATTTTGTGAATCTTATATGCATGTTCTTATATATATTTTTGATAGATTTTAATCATCTTTTATTTAAAATAATTCGCATTGATGAGTTAATAAACTTATTTTATTTTTTAAATTTAATTAATACCATTACGTGTGACATCAAGTTTAAGCCAAATTTTATAAGTTTTCACATATGATCATACCTTAACTAATTTATTTCTACAAAATAAGTTGTGAATAACTTTTCTATATAAGTAAATAAATCTCTTGCTTTGAGGTTCATATTCTTTCCTTTAGATTTTTTTTAATCTACAGCTTTCATGGGAACAAATAGACTATTTGAAACTATTCTCAACAATCCATACTTTCGACCATTAAGAGAAATTCCATTTAATTTTTTTAAAAACCATAGTCATTACTATTAGAAAAATGGGTTATGCTAATATTTTGTCCCTCTTGATTGTACGAGGATAATGATGAACCTAAGTAAGCCATGCGATCTTTACTTTAGAACTTTGTTTGAAATACTACCTTAACAGACTTGATCTGGTACAACTTATTAGTTCTTCATGGCATTCAAGAGGGAGGTGAATTGAATATTGATAAATTTAAATTATTATTTCTCTTCTAATGAATTGTAATTAAACAAAAACTTAATATAAATCAATAGCACAATTAAAGAATAACTTAAAGAGTATAAGGAAGAAGAAAGGCAAACCAATTTATAGTGATCCGACAAACAACTCTTACTTATATTTATTCTCTAAGATACCTCATTACTAGCTTTATTGTTGTTTGAGGTAAAATGTTATTGTTATATATGACTTGGAGATAGAATGTTGTTGTTGCTACATTATGACATTATACTAGAAGAAGCTATATTTCCTACAACAACAAAAGGATATAATAAAAGAATTGTTTAAATTGTAAAGATATATATTAGAGTGTATGTATACTTGAAGGTATAAAGAAATTTCAAACTTGCATTACTAGTTTCATTGTTATTTGAGGTAAAATGATATTGTTGGCTAATAATTGAATTTCTTCCATTAACTGACTGATCTGGTTAAATTTGCATATTGTTATGTTCTAAAATTTTTCTAACAACCACTTTCTTCTCTTTGTTTCTACCAGATGCTATAATGTTGTGGATATTTATAAGAAAAAATAGACATCATATAAAAAAAGGCAAATATAACATATATGAAATAGAACAAAGAAAACTCATCATTAGTAACAAATATAACATATATGAAATATAATAAAGGAAAATATCATGTTTGGTGATCATTGAATTTTTACTCCTCATGAAGCCTCGATACTTTATCCTTATCAACTTTTATGCATACTTGTTTATTTTCATTCAGAACACCTATGACCTATGCCATAATGTCCTTATAAATATCCTATACTTGATCTTACCTTATTATCAATATAAGTTATTAGGATCGAAACGGAAAGACAATTAGTTGCAGAGCTCCTTTCTTACCTAAAACCTCTCCGTATCTCTAAGCTTGTTAGATCTTATATTGACCTCCCACTTCAACTGCTCTAGAGTATTGATATACCTTTTTAAATAACATCTCATTTTAAAAGTATATAGATATTCACATAATCTTGTCAACAACCAAATATGTTCATACTTTAAGGAATAAACTTTAGTAATTTTGTTTAAATTATTCAAAATTTATTTTCTTATTCTTTCAATCACTGTTTTGTTGACTTGTGATTCCAATTATAACATTATTTATGATGTATAGATTTAAGTTATAAATCAAATTAAGGTAACATTGTCACCAAACTTATTTTCACATACATTATCAATATCTATTCTAAAATAAAATATTTATGCTTACCAGTTACCTACCATTTCTCTTCTATGAAAATTTTATATCTTTAATACAGAGGATATGTTAATTTGACAATAGCTTTTAGCTTCTTTTATAGAGTTTAAGGATAAAGATGTAAATGACAAAACTTTTACATTTTTTTATGCATAACTATGTTAGAAGTACCTCTTAATTAAACAACAATTGTGCACAAATTATAGTTACTACCATTAAATTCTATAAAATATGTCACCATATTTTTCAAAAAATAACTACTACATTTAATAATAAATATCAATGTATACTACTATAATATACATATAATAGCACCGCCTATATAAAATATATGACCATATTATCCTAAACATATTACAATATTATTATAAATGTACCACTTTATTATAAAAAGTTTACCACTACATAATATAAATTTTTTTACTACATTTTACAAAATATCCTACAATAAAGAAACCTATAATTATTTTTTTAAAAAAAATGAATAAATTCCATTAAACATAGTAAAGCTATTCTAACATTACAACACTACTACATTTCTATGATACAGAAAGATCTTACATCACTTAACTAATCTAACAAAAAAGATAGGATCATAAAATTTTATAGATTTACAAGTGCCATATGTTCTTTAATTTAGTAGAAATGTTGTTATGAGCATTTTTAACTATTGTTGTAGCCTTAATCCAATTGATAATGTCCTTTGCTAGCTGGTTTATGCTTGTTTCTTCACCTCTATAAAATCTCCTATTTTTTCTTTCCATAGGGAATAAATTGTCGCAGTGAATGCTGCCTTGAAGATTACTCCATTATGTTTTTGAACTTTATCCATCCTAGTGATCAAAATCATTGTTTCATGTCAATCACAAGTTTAGGAGTATTCTACCAACATAAGCATGAATCTACTCCAAACTGATATGGAATACATGCATTGAAAGAACATATGATCTTTATCTTCCTCAGCATCTTTGCACACAATGCATTGAATTATAAGAACCAAACCACCTGTTCTTGGTTTCGAGTTTGTTCTTAATTGCCAACCATGTAATTGATTCACCTTTAAGGGTGAGAGGGTCTTTCCACAATAAATTAGACTAGTGAACATTCTCTTTGTGAGGTTGAAAGATTTCACTACAAGATTTGTTAGTAAACACCCCTCTAGAGTTTGCTAACCATCTGATACTATCATCTCTATGTCAAGGAGTGATTTGGGCATAATACTCAAGTAAGGTGGTGGAACCTCTAAATTTTCCTGACCACAAGCCATTTTGAATGAGTGAAGAGGCTTTGGCATTGAGTGGAAGTCTATTCCTAAGCGGAGAGATCTCATTCCTTTACCCTAGTGGAATGTATTTTGCCAAATTATCATACCATAGCCAAATGATTTCTCCATTCCAAGCTTGTATTTTATGTAGAGGTAGATAGTGTTTTTCAAGTTCATCATGTGAATGAAACACCATGAAGTGTCCCTAGTAATTTATAGGTACCAAAATCTTTGATCTCTAAGATAATTTTCATGAATCCATTTGATCTATATAATTCTCGTCAATGTGCAATCTCCGTATCCTTTTATAAGTATAGGGATTAATACAATTCCTAATCCCCCCTTGTCTCTTTGGAATTGTTATGTCACTCCATTTGATTTTGGCCCCTTTTAAGTTTCCTATTTTTCTTGAATAAAGAAAAGCTTTAGTGATTTGATCAAGTTCCTTGATAACCTTTCTAGGTAAGATACTATAAGTTGCCAGTGAATATGCATACTAGTAAGTACTGAGATTATTAGTTTAACTTTTGTAGCAAATGAGAGAAACCTATTTTGACAAGCATTGATCCTGATCTTGTACTTCTAAATAAGGGGAATGCAATCTGAGTACTTGGGCTTAGCATGTGAGATAGCAACACCAAAATATTTAAAGGGTAAAGAATGAGACTGCAAACCTGAAATTCTGCTTAGTTCATCTACATTGCTGACATCCCTTAAAGAAATAAGTTACTTTTCTCTACATTGATTCTTAGCCCTGACCATTATGAGAAGGTTTTAAATATTTCCACTAGGATCCTGAAAGTCTGCAAATCAGATCCACTCATCAATATCAAGTCATCTACAAACATCAAATATGTGAGATTGGATACTTTACACTTGTGATGAAACAAAAATCTTACATTGGCACTTGTTAGTAGGAACACCATTAACAACGATACTGAGAGATGAAGTTTTGATACATAACATGATCCTTGCTATGAATTTCACGGGGAAACCAAGTGCTTCCATGCAAGAACTTCCAACTCATTGTATCAAAAGCCTTGTAAAAATAAAATTTCCATAGGCAACTGTTGATCCTCCTACCTGAATTATGTTCCTTAAGCAACTAAACCTCCCAAAAGGTTAAAGTAAATTTTAAATTAAAGATTTCGGCACATTACATGAAAAGGTAATAGGAGAAAAGCACTCATGTAGAGGTTTTATTGATTGATTCATATTTTATTTCATAGGATGTGTTTCATTACCAATAAGCACATTTTCCATGTGCTCAGCAATACCATCTGATTTAGGAGTTCTTATAACTATGTGGTGTAAAACTATTTCATAACTTCCATATAAATCATTAAATTCTCCTCTCTGTAATTTCAAATTGTTAAAAGTTTTGAGATATTTATTTTTCTAGTTTGATTTTTCAACTAGATCCTTCCATTAGTAAAGATATTGTTTTTACATTTTAGAAAATAAATTCACCTTTCAAAAATAGTCATCAATGAAAATATGTACTAAACATCATCTTTCAAAGCAACTTAGCCTATTCCCAAAGATATAAATTGTAGTGACCAATACTTTTAATTCTATGAATAATTGAAATAAAGAAAGCTTTTTGTTCTTTCTAAAGGTGCAATATTAACATAAGTTTAATTTTGATACACTCTACTCGCTTATAATCCTCTCTTAATAAGGTAATATATTTCTTGCTCATATGTCATTATTTCATATATCATAACTTGGTACCATCATAATTTATAAAAGAAAATGTAGTTATTGAAAATATTCATGTAATAGAATTTCCATCCAAAACTTTTAAAGTACAAATAGTATCCAAAATCCATTTATGATGAAGTATAAACTTTGCATCAGTCATTATGAGAATATTTTCTACAAACTCTTTATATAATCCAACGGCTTCAAGGGGTTTATAATCATCAACCTTGCCGATTGTAATAATCAGCCTTACGTACCCTTTTTATTATAATAGTGATAAGTCAAAATCTTGATTTTGAATTTTGACTGTAGTGGTACTTTGGAGGTGTGTTTGAATTTTTTTCGGTAAATTTACCAAAAACAATCAGGCTTTGATGTTTACATTAAATAATATTACTATAAAATTTTTGTTAATAACCTCTCTTAAAAATAAAGATGATTTAACATCTTTTAGAGTGGAAGTCTCTGTATCATCAATTAAAGTTATTCTAAGTTGATTGTATGACGACAGTAATGGCTTTACCATCCTCATCTAATCTTCGCGTTTCTTAAACTAGAAAATTAAATTTAATAGAAGTAGCTTACACCATTTGTAACATGAGCAATGTTATTTTATACTAGTGAGGATCTTTGATAAATGCGATCTCTGACTTTTGCCATCAACACTTTGTTTTTGATAACCTCTCTTAAAAGTAAAGATGATTTAACATCTTTTAGAGTGCAGATAGCCTCTATATCATAAATTAAGTTATTCTAATTTGATTGTATGATGACAGTAATGGCTTTGTCATCCTTATCTAATCTTCATGCTTCAGAAAATTAGATTGAATAGAAGTACCTTCCACCATTCGTAACATGATCAATGTTATTTTATGATCAACTTACTAGTGAGGAAATAAGCAGGATTAAATACAATGACATTGTTTTCTTTTCATGGAGTTACTCTCGTAACACTTCATTGGACAAGCATAACTGAATGGAAAAGAAACTGTTTTCAGTATTCTGTACAATAAGCAATAAAAACACATACTTAAATTCAAATTTCGTAGAATTAAATAAGGTCGTTTTAATTTTTCATTTATCATCAAATATTCAATTTTTTAATTTTATTTAAATAAAGTTTTTAAAATTTTATAAGTTATTTGTTAATGTTAGATTGTTCAATTTGATTTATGTTTTATTATTTAAAAAGAATATAGGAGTTCATAAATATTTGTAGATATATTTACATAACCATTATTATCAATATAAATTATTTATCAATATAAAACATAGTTAATAGGAAATATATGGCACCGAAATAATGGCTACCCAATTTTATTCACGTTTATATCTTATGCACATGCAAGGTGGTTCACGTTGGCTTAAACTACTGCTTCCAAGATATGTTCCAACTACCTGTAGACTTTTTGTGCATAACATTTAGAAATAAACAATAAAGACAATCCATGTGCTGGCCACGAAACAATAGAAAAATATTTATATGCCGACCACTAATAATAAACAATAAAAAGGAAGTCATGTGTGCCAAAAGAAAAAACATGATAAAAATTTATTCGATTCCTTCCAAAGTAACTTGGCCGAAGTGACATGAATAATTGACAGTCGTATTTTACATTAATAAAATAGAATTGCTTATATATACAATTTATGTTTTGTGAATCATGTTGTTTGCTATTAGCTTAAGTTTTAATAGTGGAATTGCGTAGATATTGGCGACCTTTGACCATTATTTGACACTCAAGATGACATAACAAGGTAAAAACTTACGAGTTGGCAAGGGAAACGAACATTGTTGATAAGTTGGCATGCAAGGGTGCACATTGGCATAGATCTTCAACAAGACACAAAGATTCCAATGTGAGACTAAAAGATAGCTTGAGATAGATCTTAAGTTAAAGGTTAGCCGGATCACAAACATAAGGAAGGCACTTGAGAGCTCTAAGAATTTAATGTGTGCTCAAATAGACTAACCATGAATAATATACTTGAATATAGATCAAAAGGAAATGCTTTGGGCTTAGATGACTCATTATCATTGAATATAGATCAAAAGGAAATCTTGGATGATATGGCATATGGGATCATAGAAGATATACATTAGCTTTAAAAGATAAAGACCGTATGGAAGTATCATCTGAAGATAGTGGAGTTCTTCATGGATATAGATGTATCTTTCCTAACTAAATGTAGTATCTTATCTTATTAGCTGTGATATAGCTAAATCATATCAAATAGAGTCTTATTTGGATAGGGGTGTCGTCCAATTTGTTAGTGTGGTATCATTTGATAAGGATAGAGGTGATCTAATTAGTTGAGGTCAATTAAAATTCTGAATTATATAGTTAGAGGTGCTATAAATAGCTTATTTAAGTCTTTCCCCAAAATAGAGAACAAAGATAGAGAGGAAGGGAATACATTAAGAGATAGCATTCATTTGTATACTTTTGCGGAAATAATAAAAGTTAGTTTTTATCGTAGCTCTTGTGTAACGTCCTAATATCTCATGTTAGGGGCTAGGACCTCGGAACTAATGTATACTGAGAAGTTAGAAGTACATTTCATACATCATATGGCAAAACATGTGAATATTTATTTTTGGCTCATTAAAATAATGGTACATGCATTCATTGACATTTTTGGGTATAATTGATTTATAAATGCGATTAAAATGTGAATTATGGATCATTTGTGTTGAAAATTTATGTGGAAAGTATTATGATTATTTCAGAATTTTTTGTGAATTTTAGAAATTTTCCAAAAATTTGGGGTATTTTAGACTAGAAAAATAGACAAATGAGAGTGTGACACATGGAAGCCTCACATGCATGACAAATGAATTCCATGCATAGGTGCCACGTGTATGTTAAAAAAAAAGAAGAGAAGAAGAACAAGTCTTCAGCTCTCTCTCGGTGTTTTCACTAAACAAAATCGAAACTAACAAGAGTTCAACTAAAGAACTTTTTCTATTATGGTGCATGGATCATAACGTCTAAGTTTGTACCTCCATCCATATCTTTAATACAATTATTGCTTCTCTAAGAAAGAGAAACAATAATTTAGGCATAGGGTACTTGGTCACGACCATTGCAGAGTACTATGGTGTTAATTGCAATGGACTAACTATTTATCATCCTGAGTTTCTTAACGCTCGTCATTTGATGAGAGTTGAAATCTTGAAGTCCCATAATATAGAACTATGAGATATCAATGCTAAATCTCATGTTAAGAATAGGGCAGGACAGGCTAATTCGAGGTCGTCACTGCCACAATAAGAGGAGGACTCAACCAGTGAGAAGTTAGAAAAGGAAGAACAAACGGGATGGGAGAAGGTAATGGAAGCAGTCTCACACACTAACAAAGCCATTTCTGAAAATGCCAAGGTGTTGAAGGAGATGGTTAGAGAACAAAGATACTAAAGTTAGGACATACGACGTATTTGCAGATATTTCGAGGCTCAAGGTGTTCGATTACCACCTTCGACACCATCACCACCTCAATCATCATGACAGGTTCTACACTCTAACCCTTGTCTTTTATTTTATTATTATTTTCAATTGTTCTCTTGTTTCTCTTGTTTCGTTATTTTATTCCCACCTTATATATTGTTTGTTCGTTCTTCTCACATTGAGGATAATGTGTTGTCCAAGTGTAGGGAGGGTTGTATGCATTATATGTGCTTTTTATTTGAATGTAAATTTTGCATGTTGTATGTTAGTTTTGTTTAGGATTGCATGGTGTGATTTATGTCAATGTGTCAATGGCTAACACTTAACTGAATCAATTTAGCTTTGAACATAGTCTTTTAGGTTACGAAGATTTATTAGCTTGTAAAATTAGTGTTCTAGGTTGTTTCAGTCAAATATGCAGGTTAATTAGGATATGATGTTAGTTCATTCACTCTAGAATTTACCACATTCATTTATAATTTTAGGTTAATCGAATACATAGTATTGTTAGTATCTTTTCATGAGAATGATTATCTAAAAAAAGAGGTAGGCAATAAAATAAAATAAAAATATGTGTTTTGATTAATTAATAACTATTACGCTGGCCCTTTTTGAAATAAATCGGGTTATGAATAGAGCTAGTAGTTAGTTGAGAATGTGATGTAGATAAGTAATCAGGGGACAATCATCACAAATGTTTTCCTTCGCATCAAAAGGCTATAATGACATTCCAACCAAACTGTTTAATAAAAACATGGCCTAGTTGAGTAACTAGGGGACATTCATCACAAATGTTTGCTTTTGCATCAAAAGGCTATGTTAATGTCAATTAAAAGTAACAAAAATAGTGCATTGGTTAATAAATCCTACTGATCTTAGTGAATAGCTCAAATTTTCACAAAAAACTACTTAAGGATTGTTACAATTTTGATTGACCGAGTAATTCTCAATGTTTTTATAAGTTATAGGAGTGAATGAGTTTGACATTAAGGTCGTGATTAGTACGTATATTTGGTCTGAAATGCTTAGACACAAATTTCACAAGTTAATAAATAAGAACAACTTAAGGAATCATGTTTGTAGTTAAATTTGTTTTGTGAAGTTTAATGTCATTGATCCATTATTGCATATGTGTGTGTTTTGTTATTTGTGTTTGGTGTGTTTTTTCTTACTTGTTTTGTCTTGCTTGAGAACAAGTAAAAGTTTAAGTGTGGGGATATTGATAGTGGTAGATTGCATAATGTTTTAGTGGGTAATTTAGTATGTGTTTAGTTGTTAAATTGAATAATTAGTGCACGTCTAGGTTAGGATTGTGTTATTTAGTTAAACATTTGTGTTTGATTGTTTTATGGGTTAGAGCATATCATTGAGCTTAAATTTTGTGTATTAAAGGTGCCTTGATGTGTTTGTTAGTATTTCAAGTCAAATCTAGAAGAATGGAGGAGATTCGTAGGAAACTCGGGGCAAAACCAAACAATGTAATAGATCACACAAATAATCTTATCGAGAATTTAGATCAAGAGAGATCTCGTGTGAGGACCTGGTTATCAATTAGAGGGCTTAATTTGATTGTAATTGTTCGTTTTTGTTAATTGAAACATTGCAAATTCCATAATTCAATTAAGAGTTATAATTTAGGGTTTAATGAATATAACTCGAGAAAGAGTAATCCATCTTTCGAAAGTCTAGGACCGATACCGTATTAACTTAAAGTAGTCATGTTAGCATTTGATGATAGGATAAATTCCCCTTCTTATATTCGGCTAATCTTCCTTTTGTGATTTCCATTATTAATTTAGTGGTGCTCACTTTGATTACCTTTGTGTGTTAATTTTACATTTTTATTCTAATCAATCATCTTCACGTGTTTACTTTTCTGGCAATTTTTATTTCCCTTTTAATAATTCTTTAGGCCTTAGATAATTAGAATTAGTTTAGTTTAACAACTCCTCGAGGGACCGGCACCTCACAAACCTGCGACCTGTGCACTTGCAATATTTTGAGAGTTTTAAATAGATTAAAACTTGCCTCAACAAAGATGACACTTCTTAGTCATCGATTTGAGATTTTGGAGGCACAGATCCAACAATTATGAAATCAAATAACAGACTTGATGAAGGTATACCAAAATTCTAGATTGGAGATCACAATCATAAGATGTTTCGTTGCAATATAGGATGTTGGGCATGTCGAAAGCACTTTGGTGAAGGTGCCATAGCCTTAAGTTTTTTATAGTAAGCAAAGTGTCAAAGAGCTCGAACATTTTTTGTGATACATAGAGCAATGCTTTATAGCGGTAAAGGTATTCAATTTAGAGAAGGTGTCGATCATGACTATGTGTATGGTGGAGGATACAAAGATATAGTAGAGAACTAGATCCGACGATGACATCAGTGCAAGTAGACCTCCTATTGACATTTGAGAGAAGATGAAGAAGGAGCTAAAGGACCAGTTCCTCCCCAACAACACTTCATGGCTCGTAAAGGAAGCTTTAAAGAGGTTAAAGCAAGACACATTGATGTGGGAACATGTCAGGAAATTCATATATTTGATGTCAGACTTGTAAAATATGTCTAAGGAAGACAAGTTGTTCAACTTTATAAGCAACTTGTAAGGTTGGGAAAAAATAGAGCTTCAAAGACAGAATAAGAAAGACCTCCCAAGCTCGATAGTGGTTGCGAATGTCTTGGTAGATCTCCAAATGCCACAATCAATTCGAACTAGCAACAAAGGCAAAAAGAATGATGGGATATAGAATGACTCATAGAAAGGCAAAAAGAAGGTATAGAATCTTCTTAATGTAAGTCTATGAAACAAACAAAACATGATATTATTGTTTCATTTGTGAAAAGACATATTTTGCTCATGAATGCCTAAAAAGAAAGGTGGGTGAAGAGCAAAGGAATTCTAAGGTTAGGAAGGAACAAGAAAAAGGAGAGGATGTGTAATAGCCCACTTCACAGAAGAAGTCTGTCTTAATAATTATGCTTTGTTTGGAGCAATGGGCCTTATAAAGGAGCATTTAAACAAAAGCAAGGACAAACCTAATGATGAAGTAAAATGGTACATTAGAGATGTGCCGATAAATAAGGAGTCTTAGAGAAAATCATATTTGGAGGAGTGCCCATGGATTATTTCAACAAGGGTGTCGAGTTTTTCTAGTGATAGTGGTTTGTTAGACTCATAAGTCCTAATAGGGAATCGTATAGGCATTGGTGGGCCTTAACTAATGTTTAACATTCAGGATGACAGAATAATGAAAAGACTTGTTAGTGGGCTAGGAAAACCTGTATTATCGATGAGTTGGCATGCATTGGCGCATATTGACAAGGATCTTTGACGATATACACAAATTCAGACGTGAGCCAAAAGATAATTTGAGATAGACCGTAGCTTGAAGGTTAGCTGGATCACATACATTAGGGAGGCATATGGGAGCTTTAAGAACTTAATATGCGCTCAAGTAAATGGACCATGACTAATAGACTTGATATGGGTAACCATTAGACTGGACTAGTGTGTTATAAAAGCTTTGGGCTTAGATGACTCATCAGTAATGGATAGAGATTAAGAGGAGATCTTGGATAATGAGACAAATAAGATCGCAATAGATATACATCAACACTAAAAGATAATGATCAAGTGGGAGGTTCATGTGAAGATAGTGAAGTTCTTCATAGATATGGATGTATTTTTTTTAACTAAATGTAATCTCTTATCTTGTTAGTTGTGATGTAGCTAAATCCTATTTGGATAGGGGTATCATCTAATTTGTTATTGTGATGTAATCTAATAACGATAAAGATAATCTAGTTAGTTCAATTCAATTAGGATTCTAAATTATAATGCTAGAGATGCCTATAAATAGCTTATTTGAGCCTTATCCCAAAATAGGGAACAACGATAGAGAGGACGGGAATATATCTAAAGAAAGCATTCCTTTGTATGCTTTTTGGAGAGTAATAAAGGTTGATTTTTACTATAACTCTTGTGTGTTAATTATTGCTTATAATTATTTAATACTTTCATAGTATTCTTAGTTAGAGTGTGAAAGTTAAACACTTTAAGAATTGCGAGGTATTCGAGAACAAAGTTTTGTTGATCAACAATTACATGATAAGACAGATTTTTACTTAAACAGACCTAAGTGAGATTGTCGAGCAAAAGAGCAGGTGTGAGGCAGTATAAGCTTGATGACTTATTTGTCAACGTTAGATTGTTCAATTTAATTTATAATTTTAAATACAATTTAACTTATTTTTTATTATTTAAAAAGAGTAGATATAATTACATGATCATTATTATATTATAATTTATATTGATTAAACTATTTGGTTGGGTTGGCCATATTGGGCTTGGGCTCGGTCATAACAACCCGTGGGCCGATCGATCCATATTCTCCAAAGCCCATCAGCAGGAGAAACCTTTCCATGCAGAGGTAGAAGACTACGTAAAGACCTAACCCTAACATCCATCTCATATATAAGGTAAGATCTCATCGTGAGGAAGGTACGTACAATCATAACCCTAGCCACTCTCTGCATTCAGCATCCTCACCTTCACAAAAAGACTAACTTGAGCGTCGGAGGGGCTAATCGGGACACAACCCCCGACGTGCCTTCTTTGTTTTGCAGGGATCTCAACGTCGAAGTCAACACAGGAAGCAGTCAAAACATGGATCTAAACGGCAACGTGCAGTTCCGCCAGAATCCGACAGAACCAATTATAAAATTAAATTAGTTTATTATTTTATTATCAGAGTCACGAGTCATAAATTATAGGTATTTGAAATTTAACTTTAGGTTAATTTTAAAATTAAAATTCATAAAAATACGCCTAATTTTTTGTATGGTATTGAGGAGGACAACGAAACGGAATTTTTATCAAGAGTTTGTCCTCATCCAAATAAGGGCACCAAAAATTATAGTAAATGCATAAGAAGTACTTATCATATTAAAAGAAAATGCATCATATAAGTAATGGGTCTTCTTCTCTCTCAAGCCTTCTTCACACAGACTAAAGACTCAATTGGGCTGGATGGTAGGACTTTTTGTAAAGTTTGAGCTTGTTTCGAACCCTTTGTAGTCCAAAATATTGAATTTATTTAAAGTCCAAATTTATTTTAACTCGGATAAGATCTATTAACTTTATAATGGGTCGAAACCAAATTCATATCATTTGTCATTCCTGCAATTTAATCGTTCCTTGAAACTTAATTATATAAAGCATAATTTTATCTTAACATTTTATAAAATTTTAAGTCATTGTTATTATTTCTAGCACTATTTGTTATTCTAATGTTATTAAACCGATACTAATTACATTTTGAATAAAATATTAAAGTGATGACATAGATAACAATAAAATTTTATTTAAATATTTTTATAAAATATTAATGTAAAAATCACTCTTTTATTTAATATTTAACTAACATGTGACCTGATAGTATAAATAATAAGAAGGATTTACTTATTTTAATATAATATTAAGGAATTATCTAGTCTTTGTTCTTTATATAGCCAACAAAACACCGAGAATGTTTAAATGGTATCCAATGAGAAAATTTTGTACTGGCTTAATACTATCGGTAGGTATTGAGTCTTTCATTTAGTGTGAGCTTTTTAGTGACTGATAAAGTTATTTTTTTTATGATCATAAATTTAACTTTAAATCACAAAAATAGTTTATTTGTAAAAATATAAAGGAAATGCTCCATATATTATAACTCTTCCTAAATTCCCGGCAAAGCAAGAGCCTCGTGAATTTTTAGAACTAAATTTGTGTTAAATTTAAAATATCTTCTAAATAAAATAATAATTATTTAAACATAAAAATAATGACTTTACAAAATTGTCTATAATTTATTTGATAAATAATAAATAATAAAAATAAAAATATATTAAATAAATTTTTTATGTAGTTTAACGTATACGAAGTGACTATATATTAAAAAACTAAATATATTAGTTTAACATAATTTAAATATATTTAATAATTAAAAATATTTATATATTTAATACTAATAATGTATATATTTTCAGTATATGCATGTAAAAATATGATAATAACTTTTAAAATATGTAAACATAACATTTGAAATTAAATTCACTTATTGTAAGTGCATATATTTTTACTTTATATTATTTTTAGTTTATATAGAGTTAAACGATCTTTTCTTATATTAATTATTATGACTATTATTTATATGAGAAATATATAAAAAATAATATTAATACGAATAAAAAGATAGTTGTTATATTAAATTTATGTTATTATAATTTATTGAGACATGGTTGAAGTAAAATTAAAAATTATATAACATAATATATTGATGGATTATTTTACAATTTTATCAATTTATAAATTATTTTATAATTTTAAAAAATATTCAAAATAATATATGATATTGGCTGATATTAGTATCGTATTGTACCATACCAAAATTAAATCTAGTACGAAATTTGGTACGATATTCGTAACATTGACTTTTGCACAATAATTCAAAATTACTTTATCTTTTTCTTAGTCTATTTCACTTGTTTCAAATCACTACCTCTAACATGTTCCTGCTAGGCTTGGTAGTGTACTAAGCCGATCTCGGGATCTGGCATGACCCTTTTTTTAATTTTGAAAATATTTTTATTTTTAAAAATATTTTTATATAAAATTTTGAACTTAATAAGTTGAAACTAAATTCATTTTTAAAGGAAGTGAACAAAAAATATTATATATGAGAAATCCAATTTTCATTTAATTAGCATAATTTCTTAGTGACAAATGAGTTTTTTAATGAATTTGTATATTAAATGTATATAAAATGATAAATTGAATAAATTGAAACTAAATTCATGTTCAAAGGAAGTGAATAAAAAAATTATATATGAGAAATGCAACATTCATTTAAGTAGTACAATTGCTTAATAAAAAATGAGTTTTTTAGTGAATGTATATATTAAATGTGCAATACATAAATTCATTTAAAAAACTCATGTGCTAAATAAATGAATGTTGCATTTCTCATATATAATCTTTTTTGTTTACTTCTTTTAAAAATGAATTTAGTTTTAACTTATTCATTTTATCAAAACATACATAAAATGAATAATTTAAAACTAAATTCATTTTTAAAGGAAGTGAACAAAAAATATATTATATATGAGAAATGTAACATTCATTTAATTAGCTTAATTACTTAATGAAAAATGAGTTCTTTTTAATGAATACATATTTTAAACATATATAAAATCATAAAATAAATAAGTTGAAACTAAATTTATTTTTAAAAGAAGTGAACAAAAAAGATTATATCATCAAAACAAAAGAGTACAATCACGCTAATATTATTCAAAAAAAATTAATGATACAATTTACAAAATGTTGAAACGAAATTATCAACTAATGATAGAGACTTGAAGAGTGGAGACTGAAAACTGGAGAATAGATATTGAAGTTGAGAATCTACAACAAAAAAACGTAAGGTAAATAATTATATCTTCAATTACAAAAAACTAATGCAATCACATGAAAAATAAGTAATTCTAGAAACAAAGATTAAAGATAATAAACTTGTAGTATAGAAAATGAGATAGCTAATCGATATAATTAGGATCATCAATAGTTTGCACAACATCATATGAATGTAAAAACATTAGTATATAAATAATATCTAGTACTATAATAATTGCATTAAATGAATATTAAGTAGATAATGATAATTAATAAAAAATTAAACATACCTTCATCATCAAATATATTATCGAAATGTTTTTTAGATGAATAATTTGTCACCTCCGCATCAATACCTGTGGTTGTATTAATATAAAAGTTATTAAAAAAAGATAAGATAACATTATAAAAATAAACAAAATTGATATATCAAAAAGAAAAGACTTTACTCTCAATATCTTCATCATCAAACCAACTTCGGGCACACATAAAGGCTTGCACATTACTAGGATAAAGGCGAGCACGATGAGAACTAACAACTAGACCGCTGATACTAAAAGTAGATTCTAAAGCAACAATAAATGATGAAATTGTTAATAGGTCTCGTGTAATTACTTGCATGATCGAGAAATTATTTCCATGGTTCTTCCACCATTGCAATGCATCGAACTCCACACCTTAAACTTTGGCTACAAAATCTTTTGTCAAATATTTTTCCAACTCTATCATAATATAAGAACTCCCCACCCTTTTTACTTTCATGAATTTTGTAAATGAGAGTATCAAACTGCTTTTAGAAGATGATACCGAACCTAAACTTGAAGTTAGAGCTGAACAACTTGAACTACTGCAATCCTAAATTTTGTCCAATTTAAGTTTATAATCATTAAAGAAATTATATCAGAATTGTTTAATGACATCAACATGCTCTTAAGCTCAATCACTGTACAACATGTTATATATAAGGTTAACTACTTTCATCTTATATCTCGGTTCCAACATAGATATGACTACTATAGTATGACCAACCATGTACTAGCTAGTAAGAATTGAGCTTCCCTGTTATCTGATCTACCAGAATCCAGGTCACCTTATTGGAATTAAACATCCAATTAAACAAAGCTTTCTTTATCTAGTACATATTGGTAAAGTAACTGTGTAAAGTTGGATATTTTGTTCCCGAGAACAATTTAGCAGTATTATAAATATTTCCAACTTTGTATAAAGTTCTTTAGCCAACTCCCATTTCTCTTCTATAGGGGTCAAGTATACTAAGGATCTTTTGTTTCAACCTGGTAAGCACCTCAACGTATAGGATTGTCAACACCAAAATCTTGAAGGTTAAATTCCATCTAGTAGGCCAATCTAATACCAACTTCTTCATCCTCAAAATGGATAGTTACTATGTATTTTCCTCAAACTTTTTAACTCTTTTAGGTATTGCACTCTAATATACTACATTATCCATAATCAAATCTACTTCTTCCTTTATCATCTTTAACCCGTCCTTCATAAACAAATTCATAATGTGTGTAAAAAATACAAATGGAATAACTTCCCACCAACCTACAAGCTTCTAACTTATAACTTATTATTCAACTTTTCAATTAACGTACATTCGTGCTTCAATTGTCGGTTGTTATGGTGGATAACATGGTGTCAATATTCTAATATATTAAACAATAGATCAATATAATTTCTAACCTTTCGCTTATATGTGGTGTTAGCACTAAATGAACCTACCATTTAGAAATATAAACAAATATTAATCATAACATAATAAAAAATAAGTGTAATAATATTAAAGAACATGATTTACTTTAGTAGTCTATTATGTACAGTCGTCATTGTCAATATAATGTACTATCACTGCCATATAACCTTTCTTTTAGTTATCGACTATCCACATGTTTGTTATGATGGCAACTATCCTTTAATACTTGACAACATTTTTAAAATCTTTCTTAAAGGTATTCTAATTTGGGATCTTGAAGGTCAGTTGCAGTGAGGTGAGAAACATCCTAAATCTTTTGCTATCAATTAAAGTGAGTGGATGTTCATCCCTAATAATCATACTAGCTATAAAAAAACATTGATATATTGTTGTCATAAGCTATAGTAGTCATTTCATTCTTCTCTCTCATTAGGTTAGGAGTCAAAAATGTTCGATCTCTTGATACGATCTTCTTTATATTACACAAATCCAAATATCTCCTTAAACGAGAAGATCCACCTTTTGAACTCCCTGCTAATATCTTGTGATAATATTTACATTCGGCCTTCTTTACTCCATCCATGATCTAGTCTTGTTGAATTGATTCCAACCATCACTTCTATCTTCACTTCATATCAGATTAGAAGCATTTGTTTGTATAATTTCCTCTATCGGATTAAAACTCTCCATTGAAGTAATATGCTCATTCATTTGAAACTATCCATATATATGTCTATACAAGTTATTCATTAACATATACAAGTATACATATACTTTAATGATGATGATGACATCATCTACATAGACTACATTAAGATGCTATTAAAGAAGCCACCTAATCACTCGAATCTACATGTATTAATTAATGGTTATCTAGAATTGACATAATAAAGCTAACAAGTTCTTTTTAATGGTTACTCAAATCTCAGCATCACCACCTTCACACTAATAATGTTTATATAAAAATCATCCACAGATGTATAAGATTAGAGATTTCTTTCTACATCGAAGATGTACGAACTTTATCTTTTGAAATTTATCTTTTTCTATATGTTGAAAAAAATTCTTTATTGCTAATAGTTAAATCAGTTGCAATATATGATAGTTTGATCCAATTGTGTCAACCTTGTTAAACTAAGTTTGATAATGGAAAAAGGCCAACATGAATTATAGGCATACCCTACCTGTACTAGCCTTTCAGGGAGACCAGTGTATGAGACACATTTACTAAGTAAGTTGAAGTAAATGAACCATTGTTTTGATTACTAACCTAATTAACAGCAAAAAAAAAAACTATGTAGAATAAAGGCACCACTTTGATTAGAAAAGATACTATGATTTACAATCTGTTTCAAGTAATGTAAAATTTTCTTAGTCGTTGTATAATGAAATTCTGTATATTTCCTTCATAAACTGAACAAGTTGATTTACCACAAAATAAATATTAGGACATGTAAAAGAGAAATACTGAAGTGAATTAATTACATGATGATATTTAGTATGATCAGTGTGTGGAAAGCCATCATATAAATAAAGCGATAATTGAGATAAGATTTTGTAAATGCTTTAATGTAGTGATTAAAATATATACATGTAAAAGAAAAGGATGAAAAATCTTTGAATAAAGGTTTGCAACTTGCAAGTAGAAAACAAAAGCAATATACTCCATAGAACAAGAATATATATTTATTACATAAATGGAAGAGAAAAAGATAAAAGACAGAATAAGGAAAAGTGTTGAGTGATTTTAAGCCTAAAAATTAGCTTAGATTTATTTAATCGTTAGATGGTTCTAACTACAGGATGGTAGCACTATAAAGAGCAACAAACTCAGTCTTTATAGATTGCCAAATAAAAAATGAAAGAAACATAATGCATTCATTTTCTTCCTTACATAATAATTAAAATGTATCTTTTGTATCATATTAACAACCATACAAAGTGTGACAACCATCAAACAAAAATAAAACTAGAAAATGACTTTAACTCTTGTTCATATAAGTAGTTTCACACTGTCTCCTCTCAACTGCCACCATTATATCAAGCAAACGAGTTTATGTAATTGCAAAAGTTAAAAAGAGGTTCATTTGTATGCTTCGCCATCTTCAAGTAAATATTGAAGAAAACCTAAATAGATATGTAATACCCATATTTATGCATTGTAGTGATTAATGGATCAAATATATACTTGAATTGCCAAAAAACATAGAAACCTACAGTTACCGAAAAAGGGTGGAGCAATGCAAGGAGAGGGACGCGAGGATAAGTAAAGCTAGAGACTGGAGAGGAAAATGTGAGGAGAGTTGGCTATCAAGGGGTAGTGAGGCTGATTGAAGAGGACTGATTGCAGATGATGTAGTATAGTGGAAGGGATACACGAAGGATGAAGGGATGAAGTGGGATGAGTGACTGGGAGACTGGGACTAAGGGTGACAATTGGGCCCAGGTTCGATCAACTCGAAATCAATAAGCCAGGCCCACGTTGACCAAGCCTTGGGCTCAATTTTTTGGTCCCAACAGGGCTTCAGATTGGTCTAAGGCTCAAGTTGCTCGGGTGGCCAGTCCATTATAAAAAAACGATGTCATTTTGCTAAAAACGAAGTTATTTTGCATCTTTAGTTAAAAAAATTGGTCGGCCGAAGTGAGGCCGGATTCAGGCTCAGGTCCGAGGCCCATCTCTCAGCGGTCAAGGCTCAGCTGGGCCTATTGCCATATCTAATTAGGACTAGGAGTGAGTGGGATGGTTTTAACATATAATAAAACGATGTCGTTTTACTTAGGTGTAAAGTAAAATGACGTCGTTTTACTCATTTTACATCATATAAAAATATAAGTTCCACTTTCTTAAGGAAAAACGACATCGTTTTAACTAATTGGACTCAAACATGTCGTTTTACATTAGTGTAAAATATAATGACGTCATTTTACTTATTTTACATCATATAAAAATATAAGTTCCACTTCCTCAAAGTAAAACGACATTGTTTCAACTAATTGGACTTAGGTTGCTAGGTCGAAGTTCGACCTGAGGTTTGAATTTTTTTTAAAAATGACATGACCCAATCAATCCAAGCCTAATCCTTTGACTTTGGGCCAAACAGGGCCAATCTTGTTGGACCCCGAATCTTTTCTTGGAAGATTGAAATGGTGGTGAGTTATTCTTGTGCAAAGAAAAATGAAATTCGTG
>JANZLC010000202.1:31661279-31681232 GCA_026413385.1 Erythroxylum gracilipes
TGTTAGAGTTGGAAAGATTGTATGTGATGAATTATTTGAGTTGAGATTCAAGAGTTAATGAGATGTACTTAGTAGTTGAAGGGATATGAAGTGATATTGCGCTAGAAGAGGTGAATTTGAGGAGATTATGAGTAAAAGGGATGTTAGAATGGATTTAGGATCCATTGGAGGGGTCTTGGAGAGTGAAAATTTTCGTTAAACTGGAAGGTTACACGGTCAGGCCGTGTATATTCACATTGGTCATGTATTCCTGATGCAGAAAAATTGTCAAACCTGTGGGTTACACGGTCTGCCTGTGTGGGTTCACACAGTCCGTGTTTGGGCCCACCAAATGTCAAAATCTCCCTTTGAGTTCTTCAAAAGAAGTTGTAGATCTAGAAGTTCTCTTAAAAACCGTTCAAAGAAGACCTTAATCCGATATTCCTAGTGAAAGTTATGTCAATTGTCCCCAGATAGGTACAATATGATTGAGGACATGAGCATGTTTGATTCTTTTGGCCATAACTTCACAACCCAACCTCCAAATGAAGTGATTCTTAAAGCAATAGATTCCTAACACATTTTTCTATCTCTACATAAAAATTGGTAGTTTTTGGTGTTGATTTGAAAAAGATTGATGGAAGGAAAATAAGGGATAATGGGGAAGAGCATAACTGGGTTATGAACATACTTTGGGTTTTTAAGCATATCTTGAGCTATAGAGCTCTGAATGAGATGGTTCTTTTTCAAAATAAACTAGAGACATAGAGCTACAATTGTTTTGAAGAAGTGAAATTGTGATTTTGGTGATTGGCTGGTGTGGGCATGCCACCCTTGTGAGATGACGACTAATGAGGGTTTATTGATATAACCCTACAAGGAAACCCGCTTACGCTTTATGACTCCAGATATTTGGGCTCCGAAAACGGGGTCTAACAATTACCCTTCCCTTGTTTTCTATCATACGGATTTATTTTAGATTTTTAATAAAACTAAAACAATTAAAGACAAAGGAAACAATAATGAACACAGAGATAGAGAAATTCACTTAGAAAACTATCATTATCAAAAATTAGTATCAAGGCTTGATTCACCTAAAAGCCTTAACATATTGATCTTTTATCATGCAATTATTTGTTGATTAATTAACCGTGAAGACTCCTATGGTATGCTAGTAGCTAACCTTGAGTTTACTAACAACTAATCCTAAAGTCTCTAATCAAATTACTCTAGTTAAATCTTATAAGATTGCGTTATCGATTTATAAGTCTTTCTATTAGGATTGATTCTAATCCGGAGGATTTATATCATCCTATCTCTAGGGTTGCAGTCAATTCCTTCTAATTATGGTAGATTTATTCACACTACGATTTCTCAATCTTTACTATGAAATCAAATTATCAATAAAAATGTAATTAAATCATAATAATCAATTAAACCAATTTCATTAATAAAGGGATAAAATCAAATCAAAGTATTAACGTAAGGTTCATTTCACCTAAATACTAACTAGACATTTAGTTACACATGAACAAACACTAAATCAAACATACATAAACAGAAATATGATTCGAAAAAAATGGGTTCTTAATTCTAAACCTCCTAAATTGTCTTCTATCGAATGTTCTTGCAATGTAGAGGCTTGATCTTGTGTTCCAATGGATCTTTTGATGATTTCTTCATGTTTCTTGCTTCTCTAGAACAAAATGATCCCTTTTGGACATTCTCCATGTCCAAAATTGCCTCCCAAAGTCTCTTGCTTTAATTTGCCTCTGAAACGCTGATTTTATATGAAAATCTAGGTTTTTGAGTACTGCATGACTGTGCATTGGGACTTGTATAAACAAAAATTGCTGCATAGTGCGAAAATGCAAGAGCGTGGCCTTGCGCTCCTTCTAAATTGTTAATTCTCTATTTTATTCATGTTTTTATCTGAATTCTTCTCATTTAAGTCCGTGAAGGTTTTAAAAAAAACTTGAAACAAATTAAGTACCAAATATATACCAAAAGTATAAAATATCAAGCAAGAATACATTGAATATGGGGGTAAAAATATAGTCAATTCACAATTTATCAAATTTCCCATTGGGATTGAGAAATCATATTTTGATTAGATCAAATCATGACTAATGAGAGTTGTATGGAACCTTAGAGATAGGCTATATAAATCTATTAAATTAAGGTCAAACATTTCATGAGTTCATAAAATGAATTAATGCATTCTTAAAGGTTTTGATTTGAAAGAGATTTTGGTCAATCAACTTAAGGATATGGGTTATATGTCTTGAGAAATAATATAATTGTAGTTTTGGAATTCCTACAAGTCGAAGAAACTATGATAAAAAATTGAATCAGGATAAATTCAAGTATGAGAAAGGTTTTAAGAGGATTCTTTATTTGGTTCTACTTTATTAATTAGTTGTTTATTCTTATGTACTGCTTTAGTTTGGTAATTATTATTATTTATTTTACTTTATTTAATTATATTTTCAATTAATCATTATTTTTATTAGATTAGACAATAAAGAAAATCTTAGTATTATTAGTTACAATCCTCAAGGGATTGAGACTCAAACTCATTGCAACTATGCTATAGAAAATGATAGGTGCACTTAACTTAATGATTTCTTTTAATGTTGTTTTGTGTTTAAAATAGAATGAAGGATCATATAATTTTTTGGCTTCATTTTTTGAGACTAAAATATTAGAACTTTATTTTTATTAATCTAATCACTTTCTATTTTTTTATTTTTATTTATAGAGCCTTATTTCTTAAGCTTAAGTTTGTGACTAAATTTCATGTTTAAGTTCTTTAGTATATGACCAAACGTAGTTTTAGAGTACGAATCATGTCAAATCTAGAAATAAAAGGTAAGTTACTTTAATCTCTAAGAGAAAGAAACATAAGAGTTTGAATACAACTACTAGGTGTAAGACCCTAACATATACCCTAGAAGTATTATAGCATGTCTAGGGTGTATTAATAAGTGAACATAACGAATGAATTAAGTGCATCTAAGTATAGTAAGAGACATAATGATACCTAATGTAAAAGATTTGGGTAAATGGGTAATTTGTTCATTTTGGTATGAATATACTTCTGTAATTTGGCCATATCTTGGTTTATAGACCTCTAAATTAGATAATTCTAGTTGGAAATTAATCTAGAGACATAGAGTTAAAACTTTCATGAAGGAACCAAAATTTTATTATGCCTCTAAAATTTTTGAAATTTGGCTTGACGTTGAGTTATGGATGTTGTCCTTATTTTCAAATATCCTGTAATGTTTTGGCTATAACTCCTAGAAATTAACCAAATTGCATGAAATTTATTACATTAGAAAATTAAGACATAGGGGAATGAAATTAATTTATAAAATTGTAGGCCAATGTGGGAAGTAAAGCAAGAAGAAGGACCAATATGCAAATTTTCTAAAGTTAACACATGGACCAATTGGATTAAGGCATGTGTGACCAATAGTAATAAAGCATGTGTGTCCAATAGGAATTAAGCATATGTGTGAGTCTTGAAAGTTCTGTAATGGGGATATGGAGAGGGGAGATGCACAACATTTTAGGGGTTCTAAGTTCAGATTTTTCTCCTCTCCATTTCACCTTCTTCATCCCATCATTCTTCATATAAAAAATCAAGCCAATCTTAGGTGGAAATCAAGTTGATGAGTCAAGCAAAGCCAAAGAGGAAGGAAAGGAAAGGCAATAGAAGACCTACTTTGTCAATTTTGAGTTTTGGGACTACACTTAGTTTAATTTCTCTTTATGTCTATGTTTGAATGGTTATAAAGATTCATTTGGATGTGGAATGGTTTCTGGGATGATGCTTTGGTGTTATTTCGGTGTTATCTTGCATAGAATTGGTTGAATATGACAAGAGAAAATTGGGTAGTGGACTTTTGTCTAGGGTTTGTTTGAGTAAGTTTCATTTTTGAGTCATAAATCAACCTATAGACCTCTAAATTGTGTGATTTTAATTTCATATGAAACCTAAGACATAGATCTAAATATCTCTAGAAGGGACTCTTAACTTAATTCTAGCTCAATGAACTTGGAAATTGAGATTGAAAAAGGTGACTAGATGTTGTCCCTATTTTGGAGCAACTTATGATATTTTGCCTATATCTCATGATTTAGATGTAAATTTGGTCTAATTGTTAGTGCTATAGAAACTATAGAGATAGAGGAAAAAATTTCTAGAAGACCTCGAAACTCAGTTCTGTCTTTTCCTATATGCATATTAAGGAACAAGTAATGGTATGGAGAGAGTGTCTGTCAGGACTGTAGCATTGCTTTTGTTTCCGATTTCTACCGCATCTTATCCGAACCTTTATGAATGTGTATGAAAATTTTCAAACACTTAGAAATAAATGAAATGGGACTTACCACATGTGAATTGGGAGACTGAACATTGGAATATAAGATTGAGCATAATGCATTCCAAAGAAAATTTACATATACATAAATGATTTATATGCATATTCATTACTTATATGTGTATAGTATGATTATAAGAGTCTAATTTTGATTTGATACCCTTATAATGGTGGTAAGCCATGAAATGCATGTATAAATGAAAATATAGATTTTATGATTTGAAATGTATATCATATGATTTGTTAATATATGAATTGTGTTTGCAAATGGTTAAAGGAATGTTATAGTGCCTGCTCTATTGTCTTGGTTGTGGATAGATAGGCATGCCTATAGGTTTATAGTGCAGCTGCTATAGTTTAACACAATCGGTGTCCACAGTTCGATGCCTTCAGGTATCCATAGTTCGATACCTTCAGGTATCTTCAGTTTGGTACCTTCGAGTATCCACAAAACCTATTATCCACACCCACAGAAAATGTACAAGCCTAACACAGAAAGTAAAGTGAAGAGATATAAATAAGAAATACAATATGACACCATAAATAATCGGTATATGAATGAGCATTTGCATTTGTATTGAAAATTTGTACCATTGAGGGTTGAATATCATTGTTTGAGTTTTGAAGGTGAATTTATGGTATATGAAAAAATATTGAAGCATGTTTGCATTATTTATTTGATTAAGTATGCCATCATTATTTATATTTGTGTTATGTTCATGAATGTTTGTGCTTAGCAGATGAATTCTGTGAGTGGTCATCCAAACTAATTGTTTCCCTGCTAAGCTTTCAAGCTTAGTACGGGTGGTAATCTATATAGGTCCAAGTCATAGGAGTGAGATACACGGAACATCTGTAGGGACCAAGGCCAATAGATAGAAGAAAAAGTACTTATGGAAGGTGTTTTTAGTTAAAGATGATTGTACATGTAATGGTTAAAGGAAATTGTATATTTTCTTTTGGATTACCATGTAAATGTAAAAATGTTTTACTACTATTAAATGATAATGTTAATCATTGAATCGAAATGCATGCCTTGAATGCATGTACAGGAAATTGGTTGCCTTATATGTGGATGGTTGTAGGTTCCATATATGGGGTATTTGTAACATCCCATTATCTGCGGGGAGGCTAGAATAGTAAATATGAGTGATTAATAAGAGATTAGAAATGAATTTTCATGCTTATGCATAATACGTCATACACATACACATGAATAGAGAAATCTTGCACATGAAAATAATTGTATAGGCATTCGTGAAAAATTCCGGGTATAATTGGATTGAGTTGTGATTTTTGGGAATTTTGAATTTATTTATATTGAAAATTTTATTGATTAGTGGAATTGTTATATTTTTGAATTTTAGTGAATTTAGGAATAATTTCAGAAATTTATGGAAAATAGGAATAGGAATCAATGATATTGGAGATAATTGGAATGTAAAGATGAGTGTTAAAAGAATTAGTTCATAAGGAACTTAGTTAGAGCTTAGACAATTGGGAAAGTGACAAGTTCACTGACTTAGTTAAGTTACTTTTTATAAATTGTTAGAGAGTAATTTGTATTCTCTGAGAGTTAAAAAGGCTAAGTGTTATTCCCAGTTACCTTCTTCAAATATCCTTCCAATACACAGAGTTTTTCATCAAATACCTTCCAAGAGTTTTCTTTGTTTTTCCATAACCCACACCACTTCCACACTGCTCTTCTGCCCTAAGAAAAACTGAAGTTGGTCAATTTATACAGTGATATACGTGAAATTGCATGGAGTTTAGGGCTTTGGGACAGTTGCAGATCTTGGAGTTTTTAACAAGTAAGTATTGACTAAATCCTTTAGAGTTATAGATTTATGAAATAAATTTGATGAATTATTGTCATCTGCATGAACATGGGATTTACATGTATATTTGTGAATACTGTGTAAATAGGATGGGAAAATATGGATATAGTGTTGTTTAGTATTTGATGGAGTGTTAGTGATCAGGTGATGTAGAAATGATTGTTGGAGTTTGAAATAGAAATGAAATGGTGTATGTGATTAGTGTAGAAATATTATAGTATGAAAAGGTGATATACTGATATGCTCTGTTTTCTATTCACTGTGCATGTATATATATGTGTATGTACGTGAATGGGTAAGTATTTTAGAGTTGATCAAGAAAATGATGTTTGAGTTGAAGAGTAGTTGTAAAATGATGGTCTAAGATGGGAATGAGTGTATAAATGAAAGTTGGGAGGAAAATAGAGAGTATGGACAAAAGTTGAAAATGCAGTGAATGATGTATGGTAGAGCATGAAGAGTTCAACTACTGATATTTGTTTTTTTTTCTTATGTTTTTGATGGAACTTGATTAAATTTGCATTTTTAGAGGTACTGTAAAGTTTTGAAGAATGAGTGGAATGAAATGGAGTAGAAATACTAGAAATAAAAATTGAAGTGTTGATTTTATTGAATGGAAGTTATCTGAGAAGTTACTAGGAATAAATTGTTAAGAGAGTTAAATTTTTGATATGAACTTCCATGAATTTACTGTGTTGATCTAGGAAGATTTTGACACAATTGTCTTCATAAAAGTTGTATAGCTTTCTTTTATCTTTCCATTGATATACATTTTGCAAATTTTGGAGTTCTGGATCAAAAGTTATGGGGTTTAGAAGTTGAGATGTCGATGGAGAAGAAGAAGTGGAATTGCACTGTCGTGCATAAGCACGACAGTGACTTTTGAGATTCAAAATGGATTTGCACCATCCTGCATAAGCACGATGGTGACTTTGGAGTATAGAGAAGTGACTTTGGAGATGAAGTGAATTTGCACTGTCATGCTTAAGCATGATCGTGCATTTGGGATTTTCTCTTTTACTGAATAGTCTTGCTTCTTTTGACCATAACTTCTTCTATAGACATCCAAATGACTTGATTCTTGAAGAAATAGATTACTAACACGTTTTTTTTATCTCTACACAAAAATTTGTAGCATTCTCAATTGATTTGAAAATATTGATCAAATGAAAGTGTGGGAGTCTGTTGTAACATTGTAAATATGATTATTTTACTGAACATACTTCAGTGTTTTGATTATATTTAGAACTGTAGGATTCCAAATGAGATGATTTTTAATTTTGAGTAAACTATAGAAATAGGGATAGAAATTATATGAAAAAGTAGAATTTTTATTCAGTCTCTAATATGTTCAATTTCTAGATTGAAGTTGGGTATAGTCTACTGTTTTGGATAAAAGCAGTCTACAAATGTTTGAGGCATATCTTCCAAAGTACTGAACCAAATTCAGTGATTTCGGTGTCAATAGAAACATAAGACATAGAGGAACACTTTTCTAGAAGAGAGTATAACCAAATTACATAATTTTCACTTTCTGATTGAACATGAATAGTAGACCCAAAAGTTTGTCTTGGAAAAAAAATCTGAAAGTAAACCAATGATAAATGAAGTGGGGTTTCAATGGTTTTAGTGAGGCATAAACCTAAATATAAATTATACTTAGGTGAGTTTTGATATGGGAATGATTTTGTGTTGAAATTTATAGAAAGATACTCGGGATTGTCATGAACATACATTGTACATATTTCATTTCAGATACTCGGGATTGTCATGAACATACATTGTACATATTTATTTCATTTATGTGCATTATTAAACACTTATAATTATGCAAATTGTGATATATGTGTATGTTACTTGATATAGAGGACCAACTAGAACGCCAACCTCCAGATGTTGCCATAACTTCCAGGCATTAGCTTTGGGAGCAACTTGTGAGTAACCTAGACGGTCTCACTCAATTAAATATTTGCTTTGTATTATATTTGAATTGTCAAATGAATGTGTTTTGATTGCGGATTCTAGACAATGAAGGTCCGATGATTGTGATGTTTGATTGGAATATTGAAGTGCTATTTGAATGTGAATGTGAAGAATTATGTGTTTTATATTATGATTGATTGTGATAGTTGCATTCCATATATGAATGCATAATCAAATAATGACAGTTGTGACCAGAATAGCCACCGATCAGAGCTTAAAGCTCAAAGTGTGAAAAGAGCCTCGAGCTTAGAAAGTGATTAAGAGCCTAAGGATCACTATGTAAAATGAGCCCTGTATCCTCCTCGGATAAAAGACAGTTATCAATGAGCCCGGTATCTAAAATGGATACGAGACAGTTTAGGCACTCGGTCACACCAACGTAATAATTGGAAAAGAGTCTCATGAGCATTTCATATGCATTTTGTTAAGTATGTTTGCTGGATTGAAATGCCAAATTTGCCTATGCTTAAGTGAAAATGTGATACTTATGTAAAGTATAAAGTTGTGAATTATATGTCATGTGAAATGTTGTGTTGTTGGACCCCAAACCTTTCTGTAAGCTAAGACTATTAAATGAGAATTATTGGCAATTAGCTATGTGAAAAGCGAAGGAAAATCCTTGAAATTGAAAAGAAATAGAAAAGATGGTTTAGATACAAGATGGATTTTAAATGGGAAATATTAGAAGTTAAAAGCTAAAAAATGTAAGTTCATTGAACATGCTCTGGTGTTTTAGCCATAACTTGATCTCTAGTGTTTTCAAATGCTCAAAACTGTCTTAACTCTTCTAGTGTTTTCCTTTCAAAGCACAAAATACGTGTTTTCTCTACTTGCCTTACACTTATCACCACTAACAGTCCATGTGTCACACTATAGTTGGTCCAAATTTCAATATTTTTCTTTAGTCCAAAAATTACGCCAAATTTCCAAACATTCACCAAAAATTCTGGAATACCCGAAATATTACCCAAATTGCCAAATCACATTTTAATCGCATTAATAACTCAATTAAACCCGAAAAATGTCATGAATGCATGTACAATCATATTAATGTATAAAATGTGCATGTCACAATTAATTTATGCATGATATGCATTTTCTTATTTTCTTAAAAATTCTCATAAGATACAATTGTAGCCTTAACATAGGTAACGGGATGTTACATTTCCGATGCGTTTTGATTTGAATTTTTTTTGAAATCTACCGTTTTAGCCAAATCTTGCATGCTTTTATTTTAGATCCAACAATTGGCATCAGAGCCATTTTATAATGCGTGATTTCAGTTCCTATATGTGATGAATGGGTTGGAAATTAAATTTTGTATGTTGTATATTTTTATGTGATAGAAATATATGTGTGTTTGTTTTGCTCTTTTGGTTGTCCATAGGATATAGTTTTACCTTGTAAGTTTTCTTCGTTTGGTTTGTAACAAGGAGGGTGGCCTATCATCGTCATGTTTCCTCCTTGGTTTCTTTTTTATGTTTTCTTTGTTTTTTTAATGTACAAAATTTTGTAATATTGAAGATGAAGCAACCATGGATTGAAGAGAAGAATAGGTAATGGTTTTGGTGTATTGGAAAAGTTTCAGTTTTATGAAAACCAAAGTGCTGGAATTTTTTTAAACAAAATTTTGGTTTTGTGAAAACCAAGGTGCTGCAATTTTTATTTTAACAAAGTTTCGGTTTGATGAAATACAAGTGCTTTAATGTTTTTTGAGTGTCAGATTTACCAAAAACAAGTGCTGGAATTTTTGTTTTCATATTGCCAAAGTTTCGGTTTTGATGAAAAACAAGTGCTGGAATTTTTGTTTTCAAAGTGACAAAATTCAATTTTATGAAAATGCCATTACATATTTTTACTGAATGGGCTGAGTCATGTGGATGAAGAGTTCTAAGCGGAAGATCCAAGTCCAAGAAGAAATTTTTGGGCCTAAAACCCTTGTAATTTTATTTATGTTCTAGATGGACAATTAAATGTGGCCTATTAGTTCATGAGATGAATGGATAAATAGATGCAAATAGTATGTGATATTATGTGATTGTATGCCATTTAGAAAATTGCCAACCCTAAGCTTTGCCATGCATTCATTATGTATAAGATATATAATGAAATAATATAGGATGGATAATAAATTGCATCTTGACAAGATGATATTTATTAAAACTTAAAGCTCAAAAAGATTGAGTGGGAGAAGATGTTCATGTGAGAGTCCATGGTCTCCATGTGATGGCCATTTGTATGTGGTAAAGTGTTACTCCCCACCAGAGGGCATGAATCCTAGATCTTGCATGGTTTGAGTCTCTTTAAGGATAAGTCCACTCATTTGTAGCAAATGTGACCTCCCACCGAGGCATGATTTACAAGTACCTTTAGTGGATGAATCAAATGGTTACACACTCAACATGTTTTATCAATAACCTACCCACTGTAGCACTGTTGGTAAAAGTATGGTCCAAATCGTGGTGCTTCTCAAAAAGTTAGGCATGAAGATCCTTGGTAGTTTTTTGAGTAGGAGGGTCTTAGTTTTTCTTTTAATGGATAAGGTGGCCCACCGTCACTTAGTCCGTTATTGATAAGAAAAATAATAGTCGTATAAAGTTTTAAATTTTTTAAGTTTTGTAAAATCTATCATCATGCATACATGCATCATGATTTTATACAAAGTTCCAATATTGTTGACTCACCAAAAACTGAATCCACTCACTTTGTTCTTGACAAATAACAAATTGGAAAACGGAGAGAATTTTAATGAATGGAGACGTAACCTTAACATTGTTCTTCAATATGAACGAATTTCATAGGTATTAATTGAAAATGAGCCTACACCTCCTGGTGGAGATTTAACTCCTGAGTAAGTCCAAAAACATGAGCGATGGCAGTAGTGTTATATTCTAGCTTCTGTTAGTGGCATGTTGCAAAAGCAAATAGCTTACATGAAAATTGCTAGTGCAGTGGTCCATCACCTACATGAGATGTTTGGTGTAAGGACCAAGTCTGCAAGAGTGAAAGCTATCCAAACCTTTCATAATCTCAAACAAAAACTTGGTGAATCGGTGCAGGATTACATACTTAAGGTAATCCCTGCGGTTACTGAGGCTGAGATTCTTGGGGCAAATATGGATGCAGACATGCAAATGATTATGATCATCAATAGCTTAAACTCTTCTTTTCAGTAGTTTGAGTTGGACTATGAGCTTAACAGCAAGGATTACATCTTGAGTGAGTTGATGAATACCCTCTAGAGTACGAAGGAGATATTAAATATCAAGGCTCATGGGCCAGAAGCTAATGTAGCATCTTCTTCTAAGCCCAAGGGTAAGGGCAAGCAAAAGAAGAAGGGTTCAATGAAAAAGAAGGCTCAAATAGGGGTCAAGGCTCAACCTATGAAAAAGAAGGCCATAAAGGACACCAAAGGAAAGTGTTTCCACTGTAGTGAGATGGGCCATTGGAAAAGAAATTGTGCGATCTACCTTGGGTCCCTCAAAAGCAAACAAGGTATGGGTTTCCTAATTTTGTTAAGAACTAGAAATGTGGCAGATTCTAATTCTTATATATTAGATTCAGGAGCCACTAACCATGTTTACAATTCTTTGCAGGAGTTCCAACAAAGGAAAAGACTACATAAAGGCCAGTTTCAAGTCAAGATAGCAGATAGATCCTATGTTTCAGTAGAATCAATGGGAGTAATTATCTTGGACTTTCCTAGTTGTCATAGGTTATATTTAGAGGATGTATATTACATCCCAATGATTGTAAGGAACATGATTTCTATTTTTTGTCTAATAAAATCTGGTTATTCCTTATATTTTGAAAATGTTGTTTCAATATATGAGAATAAGGATTTTATTTGTAATGCGATACTTAAATAGAGATTGTTCTTTATAGAACCTATGACAGGCTCACTAAACACCATAGAAATTGATAAAATCAAGACAATCCAATGTCTCTAGCATTAATTCAAAATATCTATGGCACTTAAGAATGGGTCATATCAATCAAAAAATACTTGACAGTTAGTGAATGATGGGATCCTTATGGGCTTGGATAATGATCCATTACTCACCTGTGAATCTTGTATTGAAGGAAAAATGAATATGGCCTCATTTGCTTCTAAAGGAAACAGATCTGAATCCACATTGGACTTGGTACATACTGATGTGTGTGGGCCCATGAATATACAAGCTAGAGGAGGTTATGAATACTTCATAACCTTTATAGATGATTACTCTAGACATGGCTATTTCTATTTAATGCATAAAAAGAGTGAGTCCTTTGAAAAGTTCAAAGAATTTAACGTTGAAGCTGAGAAGCAGCTAGGTAAGCCATTAAAATAACTTCGATCGGATCGAGGGGGTGAGTACTTATCTGGAGAGTTCCAGCAATTTCTAATTGAAAATGGAATTGTTTCCAACTTGTCAGCTCCTCAAACACCTCAACAGAATAGTGTAGCTAAGAGGAGGAATAAGACTCTATTAGAAATGGTAAGATCGATGATGTCCTATGCTATCCTTCTATAATCGTTCTAGGGATATGCCATACAAACGGCAACATATCTTCTCAACTTTTCTCTATCCAAATCGGTGCCTAAAACACCTAGGGAGTTGTGGACTGGTCAGGTGCCTTCATTGTGAAACTTGAGGACTTGGGGTTGCCCAACCCATGTTCTAAGGCCTAAATCCACAAAGATGGAACCAAGGTCAGAAGTATGTTTGTTTGTAGGATATCCTACGGAAACTTGAGGGTACTATTTTTACAGTCCTCGGGATAGGAAGGTATTTGTGTCGACAAATGCGACCTTCTTAGAGTAAGAATTTGTAAGAAATCACAAAGGAAGAAGTGAAGTAGTACTAAAGGAGTTAGCTAATTTCATCCAATTCAAGAGTTGATATGGATATAAAAGAACAAGATGTCGAAATGGATTCAAGAGTTGATTCAGAAGAGCAACCTGAACATCAAGTAGTGCCTAAACGTAGTGGGAGGGTTGTGAGACAGCCAGATAGGTATCTGGGTCTAAGAAAAGGCTTAATTTCCATCTCAGACTAAGAAGAAACAGATCTTATTACATATACACAGGCTATTAATGATGTTGATGCAGAAAAATAGCTCAGGACGATGGAATCAGAAATAGATTCCATGCAAGCTAATGAAGTATGGATCCTTGTAGATCTACCAACAGGTATAAAAGTCGTAGGGTGTAAATGGATCTACAAAAGGCAAAGAGGATCAGATGGAAAGGTAGAGATCTTTAGAGCTAGATTGGTAGCTAAGGGCTATACTCAAAAAAAGGGTATAGGCAATGAGGAGACTTTTTCTCTGGTTGCCATGCTTAAGTCCATCAGGATTCTTTGCCCATAGCAGCCTATTTTGATTATGAAATATGGAAAATGGACATCAAGATTGCATTTCTTAATGGGGATCTTGAGGAGACCATTTATATGGCCGAACTAGAAGGTTTTGTTGAGCTAGGTAATGAGCATAAGGTATGCAAGTTGCAAAAGTCCATTTATGGACTTAAGCAAGCATCTAAGTCTTGGAATATTAGGTTTGATAAGTCATACAAAATTTATGGATTCATACAAAACCTAGATGAGCCTTGTGTTTATAAAAGAATACAAGAAGGCAAGGTTACTTTCCTAATCTTGTATGTTGATGACATTTAGCTCATTGAGAATGATGTGGGAATGTTATCTACGGTTAAGGGATGGTTGAATGAACAGTTTTCAATGAAGGATTTAGGAGAGGCTAACTATGTTCTAGGAATCAAACTTACAAGGGATCATAAGAACAAACAGATAGCCTTGTCTTAATTAACCTATATTAAGAATATGTTCAATAAGTTCACCATGCAAGATTCCAAGAGTGGTTTCACACCTACTAGACATGGAATCAAACTTTCAAAGAAACAAGCACTTAAAACCCAAGAGGAGGTTGAACGCATGCGTAACATTCCATATGCTTTAGCAGATTTCAGTCCAATCTAGGAATGGAGCATTGGACTGTAGTTAAGTGTTTACTTAAGTATCTTCGTAGGAAGAAGAACTTAATGCTTGTTTACTCAGGAAGTAATCTTATTCTGATAGGATATACAGATTCTGATTTCCAATCAAATGTTGATTCAAGGAAATCAACTTCTGGTTCCATATTTACTTTAGGAGGTGGAGCCATAGTCTGGAGGAGTCTTAAGCAATTTTGTATTGTTGATTTGACTATGAAAGTTGAGTATGTTGCTACTTGTGAAGCAGCAAAGGAAGCAGTCTAGCTTCTCAAGTTCCTAAATGATTTGGAGGTAGTTCTAGAGGCAGAAAAAGTCATTACACTTTATTGTGATAACAGTGGGGTAGTAGCTAACTCTAAAAAGCCTCGGAACAATAAAGTTGCCAAACACATTAAGAGAAAGTATCATCTCATAAGGGAGATAATACAACGTGGAGAGGTGAATGTGGTAAAGATTCCCACAGAGAAAAACCTTGCTGATCCGTTCATAAAGACAATGTCTCAAAAGAGCTTTGAGGGTCACCTAGAAAGGATGGGAATGAGGAATATGTCAAGCTTGCTTTAGGGCAAGAGAGAGATTGCTGGAGTTATGTAAATATAGTGCCTTGGAAAGCAAGTGTATTTACATGTAACTTAATCTTCTTCCAGTTACAGTTTTGTAATGAAAATATTTATTATTAATAAAACAAAAGAGTTTGGTTTTATTTGTGTAAGCATAATATAACTAGTCATAAGGAACTAAGATTCTTTTGTTAATAATATACATATACATGAAGATGTATGGGAAACACATATATTATAAGATTCTAAATTAATTGATTCACAATTGAATAATCAAGTTGGTCGCTTGATTATGGTTTAGATTGTAGTGTTGCGATTTATCCCCATTAAGTAAAGGAGTTTACTTCAAGGGAATGATGAGTTTCATATCATGATAGTAGTCGACTATCAATAATGGAACTATTAAATGAATCTGGAATCAAATATGTTTTCAAGAATAAAGTATGTTGTTACTTTAGTCTTAAAACATACATTTTAGCATTTGCTTATTTTGGAGCACAATCTTGATGAGTAGTGAACTCATATGTGTTTCATTATAATTCTTGATATGATTGGAAGGGATTTTTTATAGAGTATCAATCCAATGTCTGCATGTTGGAATTATTAATTGAAACATGTATCAGGGAACATTCACTCAAGTAAAGAGTTTATAGTGATATTATTACTTCTAGATGTTTTATGGAGATTGGTAATTAAACTAGTGCCAGTAGTTTAATGGACTAGCTACCCATCTAGTCTTAACACCAAGATGAGATCTTATGTGTTAATCACCATATAGAGTAAAATGGGAGATCTAGAAGGAAAAATCAATATAAGGGAAAAACGGTAATTTTACCCTTTATTGTGCAGATGGCTATAATATGGTTCATATTAGGGATTGCAATTGGACATCTTATTTGAAGCATGTGTTCTCATAATATTTAGTAATTCAAGAGTTCAACTAATTGTCGTTAGTGGAATAACATTTAGTTAATAAGCTAGAATTAATTCTAATGAGATCAAATTAATTCCAAGCTTATTGGAGCTTGAATTATATAAGTCCAATTAGATTCCCCATTTGGCTTCTAGGAAGGTTATCAAGCAAAGTAAGAAATACAAATAGAGGTTTTAAAGCCTATGATTGAATGTTGGGCTTACTTTAATTAATTGTTAATTAGAAGCTCATATGAACATTTAGAAATGGGCTACACTTTGGTTTAATTTGATTAATTAGATTAATTAAATTAAATCAAAGTTATTAAAGATAAAAGGAAGTGGATTTTCGATTTTAATGGGCTAAATGTGCAGCTGCACATTTAGCATTGGTTTGCTATATTTAAGATAGTTTTTAACATGCTTTATCATCATTAAATGGAGTAATAAACAAATCACTAAATAGTTTAATGGTTGTCTTTTAAAGATAGCATGTAACCTTTTAGCATTTATTGGATTAAAGAAGTGCATTTGATGGATTTGATGAAAGAAGAAAGATGGTCCATCAAATGCACGTCTATTCATATAGCCATCTTAAAACAAATGAGAAGAGTCTCATTTATTGGCTTCTTTATGATTGATTAAGGAAGGAGGTTATGCATTCGATGCACTTGACTTCTTTCTTGGATGCTTAACTGAAATTGAGAGAAAGAATACAAGGGTTGTTGAATTTTTATCTCCTCTCTCCTATCTTACATGAGCTAGCCAAAATTTGCATAAGAGGTGTCTCATCTTTGGCTTCTTTCTTCTAAGGCAAAATCTCTTAAAGTTTTCTTCTCCTTTCCCACCAAAGGATCTTGTTAATCAAGTTGTCCAAGGAGAACAAGTGGTAGATCAGATTGGTCAAGGATATAATAACGAGAAGAGGATACATTACCTAGGAGAGGATACATTGTCGAGGATAGGATAGCACAGCAAGGAGTTAAAGCTGTAGCAAAGGAGTCGGTATATTTCTACCATCTTGTTCTTATGTTAAATATTTTCCTTATACCGTATCATGTATGACTTGGCATGTTGATTTGGTTATATTGCTTCCGCTGAATTTTGATTTCTAAAAAAGTTTTGAAATCTACCGTTTTAGCCAAATCTTGCATGCTTAATTTTTCAATCTAGCAATAAGTTGTTGCTCTTGTTCTTCCTTAATCACTCCCTTTTCTTTTTCTCCTTTTGCTTTATGAGCAGAGACTTTCAAAGCTTCTCCAAACTTGACGTCCGTTGTCATTTGTTCTTCTTCCTCATGCTCCTTTGAAGACTCAACATCGTTAACTCTTATGAATGGTATTATTGATGGGTAAGGTAGAGGAGGAATATAGGGAGGTTCCTCATTCTTTTCTTTATCTTTTTTCTGCTTCTCTTATTCTTCTATAGAGTGGGTTTTAGTGGTTTATCTGTTGTTTCTCCTAACTCTTTCTCACTCCTAAGTGTGACAGCCTTAACTTGCTCTTTTCGATATACTTTCGTGTTACTCGAAAGACTTCCCACACTTTTTGTAGATAACACATTGGCAAGCTATTCTACTTGAACCTCTAGGTTGAGAATAGAAGAGGGATGAGTCTTTGTTACTTGGTCAATTTGCTCTTCTAACCTCTTCTAGGCTTCATCCATACTTATGAGCTTGTTTATGATCTTGTCCAGTTTGAAATCATAGTCATTGTATTTATCCTATTGATATCCATTTGCCCTTGATTTCTAAATTGAATCTCAGTATTGTTAGACCAATGAAACTTTGGGTGGTTATGCCACCCCGACTGGTATATGCTAGAACAAGGATTGCTATCTCCTTAACCAACTTGTGTTCCATTAAAGTTAAATTGTTCCACATCGTTGTTTTCCCTTAAGAAGCAATCAGCTGCGATATAGCTCTCTTGTCCACATGACTTATGTTCATATTGCATTATTGTGACTGGAGAGGAAGAGGTGGCTTTTAGTCTATTCAGTTTCTTGGTTAGGTTGTTGATTTCAGCCTGCAATGTTTTCATTGAATTTGCAGCAACAATCACTCCTCCTAGGTCCCAAAAGGTTGATTGTTTTCTACTTCGTTCTAATGTTCAAAGACAACTAGTGTATGCTATCGTGTGCCGCTTCAACTATTTTCCTCATGAATGATCCTCCAGTAGCTGTGACTATGGTGGTCTTTATAGGTCGATTAACTCCAGTGTAGAAGGTTTGCAATAAGCATTCATTAGGTAGGTTATGATGAGGATAGCTTCTTTGCAACTCCTTATACCACTCCCACGCTTCATATAAAGAATCCCCATCGTTTTGCTGGAAATTAATAATTTCCTTGATTAGTCTTGTTGTCTTGTTTAGAGTGAAATACTTACCTAGAAAAACTCGCACCAACTACTCCCAAGTTGTGTGTTTGCTGGTTGAAGAGTATTTAACCAGGCCAGATCCCTAAGTGTAAAAGGAAAGAGTCTCATCCTAACAACATCCTCCGACATCCCAATATATCGAAAGATGTCGCAAATTTCTAAGAAATCAGCTAAATGAGCATTGGGATCCTCATTGGCTAATCTGTAGAATTGTACATTGGTTCCCATCATGTTTAGCAGTGATGATTTAATCAAGAACGTATTCACCTCCACCGATGGTCATGTAATCCCTTAACGATGGGCATTGAGTTGGGGCCTCATGACGTCCATAAGGGTTTGCCACTCTTCATGATGTATTTCCTCCACCATCGTTCTTTCCATCACTTTTTAGCATTCAACTCTTGAGATTCCCCATTGTTTTCTGGTGATATCCAAGTTGATGTGTCGTCTACTTTATGCCCAACTTCTCTCTTCTTCTTTTTCACAAAAGAAGGTGAAAAATCCTTAGACTACAAGAATTAAACTAATCGCCTCCCCGATAATGGTGCCAAAAACTTGATTGGGGTTTAGTTATGTGTAAGTTTTAATTATCAACCCTAGATAATCCATAAGTGCACAGTTCGTTAGCGTAGTGCCAAAGGTGTCGATCCCACGAGGAGGGAACTAATCTAATCCTAAAATCTAAGGCCAAAAACAAATAACAGAAATTCAAGATGCAACAAAACTAATACGAGAATTTAATTCAATCAATCAAATTAAGAATCAAAAACAAAAATACTAATTACTAAGAAATTGCAACACACTCAAAAATCAACTGAAAGAAATTACCAATTGAGAGAAAAGGAATTTTACCTATCTTTAATGCTAACCTAACTGATTATGAATTATTGGAATGTTGGTTCAAAACTATCCTAGGGTTGATTACTCTCTCTCGAGTTATAACTATTAACCCTAAATTATAAACCCTAATCAGATTATGAAGGTTGTAATCTCTCAATTCACAACCTATCCAAAACCCTAATTAGTTCCAGAGTTCTCTAATAAAGTATCAGAAACCTATACAAGATCTCTCTTCGCGCAAATTACCGATCTGATTTAATTATAGTTCTATTAAATCACCTAACTCTTTTTAGTCCAATTTAATCGTTTTTCATTCCATTCACCCTCTCAGTTTATTATCGAATTATGCAATAGCATAATCAAACCACAACGATATTGAATAAACACATAAACAATCAGATTATCATTAATTTAAGAATAAAATTTCGAAGGTGAGTTTAGAACATCCTTGACATTCTAGATCTTATCATCAACTATTCAATTTAATTCTATAAAATAATAAACTAAAGAGAACAGGAAATATAATCTCAAATGGATGATGGGAGTCAGCAACGTCGAGAAACACCTAATCCAGGAAGTACTTCGAGTTAGCTTCTTCTCCTCTTCTCTTTTCCTTCTTCTCTTCCTCTATCTCTCGATTATCTCTCTCTAGGGTTACCCAAGGTGGCTGATGCCAAAGCTCTTTTCTTTGCCTTTTTTTGTTATTTTTATATCCTCTTGTGTTTTGGGTAACCCTAGGGTTTTTTGGGGTCCAAAAGGTCCAAAAAATCTCTTGAAACTTGACGTTTGTAAGTGACTGCACGCCTGCCCAACGAGTCACGATCGCGGCGATCTGTCACATCTAAGCCTTCTGTCACGATCGCGGCGATCGTTGTTTCGGCCCAAATGTCACTAAAACTACTCCGTTCTTCGATGTTGACCCTGATGTTGGAGTTATGTAAATATAATGCCCTGGAAAGCAAGGGTATTTACATCTAACTTTATCTTCTTCAGTTACAGTTTTATAATGAAAATATTTATTATTAATAAAACAAAAGAGTTTGGTTTTATTTGTGTGAGCATTATATATCTAGTCAAAAGGTA
>JANZLC010000202.1:31681332-31700126 GCA_026413385.1 Erythroxylum gracilipes
GCTAATCGGGACACAACCCCCGACGTGCCTTCTTTGTTTTGCAGGGATCTCAACGTCGAAGTCAACACAGGAAGCAGCCAACACATGGATCTAAACGGTAACGTACAATTCCGCCAGAATCCGACAGAACTACTATTTATTAATATAAAAATAGTTAATAGGAAATATATGCCTCCAAAATAATGGCCACCCAATTTTATTCACTTTTATATCTTATACACATGCAAGGTGGTTCACCTTTAAAGATACGTTCCAACTAACCATAGACTTTTGTGTATAATTTAGAGATAAACAATAGAAGAGAATCCATGTGCTGGCCAGGAAACAATTAAAAAAAGATATTATATGCTGGCCAATCAATAAAAGAAGGTCATGTGTGTCAAAAAAGTGATATAAAATTTTATTCGATTCCTTCCAAAGTAAATTACAATAAAATAGAATTGTTTATATATGCAATTATTGCTTCATGAATCATTACGCTTGCCATGTTCTCTTTTCATATTTTCCATAAAAAGACGTGTAACCAACATTTCAATTTTTTAAAAAAGGTATAAGGACCGATTTTATCCTAAATTTTACCTCAAAATTTTGACTTAAAGTTTAAGCATTTTTAAAAAACTAATATTGTAAAAATATTCTAATTAAATATCAAAATTAACTAAATAAACGTGATAAAAAACATCACGTCTTTTTTATATTAGTGTTTTAAATAAAATATTAATCTAATTAAATTTTTATGAATGAAATTCTTTTGTTTCTTTTTAATATTGAGGTTGAGTGTGGGTATACCTTACGACTTGAAGTCTTCTCTTTCCTTTTCTGTGTAACTAATCATTGACATTGCAATTGAGCTTGAGTATACTTTATGAATTGAAGTATTTCCTTTTGTTTACCATCTATTTTTTAATCTTTCAATTCCAAGATTATATGAGCTGATATCTCCAATTTACATTCTTTAATACAACACCCAATTAGAATTTATGAATTAAGTATAAATTATCATTAAAAATTATGAGAATTCATATAAAACCATTATATCCAACACACATCATAGAGACTAAACCGTGACATAATTCATTAGATATTTGTATGATAAAATTTTCTAACTTAGTTTAAAAAGGAAATAAGTGACTCTTGTAATGAATTGCATTCGCTTGACATTACTCAATCATAAAGCTACTTCCAAATCTCTATGGATGCTTAAAATGCAAGTAATAAGTGCTAGGATTGATACCTTATAAAATTAATTGATATTAATATAAACTTTCATAATTCTTGGTTTAAATAAAAATAACATAAAGAAATGAACCTATCATAATCTGATATTTATATGTCCAATACCCATACTAAAATTCTAAACACTACAACATAACAGATTATTAGATACTTTTTTTTTCGCAACAAATTGTAAATCGTCTCCAAATGTAGACTTTTGGTGATGATTTAGCATTTCACTGCCAAAAGTCGCGATTTGGAGATGTTAAAGTAAGTTGTCGGTAAAGCAGATTATTTGGCGCCGATTTCTTGGAGTTGTCGCTAAAAGTGACTAATTTTGTGACAGATTATTCCTGTGTCGCCAAAGATCGTGCTTTCGGGGACGATAATGTAAAACGTTGCTAAATAGTCCAACTGTTTGCGATGAAATATATAATTCATTGCCAAATGTAAACTTTTGGCTGCTAAACATTGTAATGGTCGCGAAAAATGTTGATTAAAGAATTATGTATTAATGATGTTAATTTGATAATTTTTAATGGTAAGTGTGCTTAATAACCTAAGGCCAATAATAATTGACATTTATATATGATTTTTCATATTTTTGACTTATATTTTCTTTTTAAATTTGTTTAAATATATAGTTAATGCATAAAACTCTATAAATTATCTTTTTTGGATATAAAAAGATAAACATACCTAAAATTTAACATATTAATAAGAATAAAAATTAATAAATTTAAGTTGACAACTATTTTTAATTATTAATATTTATTAAAATAAAATAATAATACGTATAAAATTGAAAATTGTAAGGAATATAAAATAATGATTTTGCGGTTAAGTAGTACAAGATTGTGATTAAAAGTTTAACAATTATTACTAACATAGAACAACAACAACAATAACAACAAGAAGATCAACATCCAATATGAATCCCACTTATACGCAGGATTTGAGGAGGTCCAATAGTACGCATCCTTACCTCTAACTAGTAGAGAGATTGTTTCCAAAATTCTTACAAACATAACAATAAATAAAATTTCATGCTTATTCTATTGAAAAGGAAATGAAATAATTATTTTTTTGGATTCTAAGTGACATGAGAGTCGGTAAAGGTAAATGAGTTCACTATGTTTGGATTCCCAAGAAGGGTCCTTGCATGTTCGAAGGCATCAATTGAAAACGTCAAAGATCCTCCCTCAAGTGTTAGGTTATTGACACATTCTTCCAACAACTTCTTGGCTATAGCTAAACTTTTAGAGGATATAATGAACGAATCCTCAGATGCAGTACGGATCACTGAATTAGATGAATTGTCAATGAGATAAGTTTCACCTAAGACACAATTCATATGGAACTTAAATAGCCAGTTAAGTCAAATCATATTATGAAGCCAAATTCGAACACATTCATACCTGATTGAACAGACATGATAATTGGAATCAATGATTGTTCAAAAACAATAGATTGCCCTAATCCTATACCAGCCATCAAGTTATTGCCACCATTTTGCTAGCTCAAGGTTTATGATTAATGATTTTGATGATAACTATATAGTATTTCAAAATTCAAATTGGATTTATTTCCTTGTATAATTAACAGTCTAATTCTTAAAAGGAAATAAAATCATAAGAAATACGCTTTCTTTCTTATAGGAACCTTCTTTATGAACTTACCTTATTAGAAATGGTTTTTCAGAAAGGATCTTACAAACTATGAAGCTCATATATTAGCCCCGTGATTACTGAAAGATTTTTGGCAAAGATGACATTGAAGTTATTCAAATTAAATCTATCCAATTGACTATGGATGCAAGATGAAGCAACAACTAGTTGAAGAATTTGACAATTTAAAGAAGAGCAACAACACTTGTGAAAAAATGAACACATTTAGACTTGTAAGGTTCCGGTTATGCATCTCATACATAATATATATCAAATATACGTAGCAAAAAATGAAATGGAACCTTAAAAACCAGATCTACTCACGCATATAAATATAGAAAACAAAAACATGAAATACAAGATGTTTACATAGCTTTCCGACTATCTAAGAAGTTTACATACCTTTCCAACGATCTCCTGCATATTTTAGTCTTCTCCGCATTGGGTTGTCGTAAACCACAATGATCAACGTTAACCGTCTCTAATGAAAGTCCACATAAAGATAGAAGGATGAAACCTCACTAGGAGATGGCTAGAAGTCTTTCTCTATGCTAGCAAAGATAAGAACTCTTGTGAAAATTAGAGAGAAAAAGAATGTGTGTGTAAGAAAGAACCTTTCTTTTTGTTATATCTTACATAAGATGCACAAATATCATCTCTATTCTCTGCACAATTTGGCCTTCCATAACCCCTATCACTAATGGAGTGTTATGGGAAGTTAATGGTTATAAACAACATTCATTAATGGAAGTTATGGGAAGTTAATGACCATGAATAACGTGCATTAATGGAAGTTTGGGAAGTTAATGGCCAAATTGACAGCCAACAACACTTTTTTCTAATCCATTCCATGAAATGTTTTCTACCACGATCACATCACGATACAATCCCAAAATACACTCTTATATCTTGAATCACCATTCAAGACCATTTTAGTCATCCTTAAGTTTGGTCCAGTCAACTTGTTAACTTCCATCAATGATCTTAGATTCATATTAGTACTCATGTTGTTGACTCAGGCAATAGCAACTTTTCTTCAAAGAAAGAAAAATTAGAATGTACGTTAATGCATGTCTATAAGGACTTTAATAATACGCATTATGGCTCCCACTATTTTCACGATTTCAAAACCCTTAATATAAATCCGAGAGAACTCGTAGAGAAATTCTCTTAGTGGGTCGATATCCAATATCCTTAAGAATGACCTTGAGTTTGTCTAACAAGCTGCCTTAGTTCAACTGGTACGTATCGATCATACCAATTGCGTCTCCAATACAACTATTGAATCTAGTGCTATCAACTATTGATGTGCATACACTCATTGGGATATCAACTCTTGACACATGTACATCTAATGTACACTACCCAACTTTGCCTCTGTCCACGTTGATCTTGGGTTTGCCCAACAAACCAATGCTTCTAGTTAAAACTAACCCATTAATCCAAAAATCCTATTTCTATGGTTCAAATATATCCGTGTAAAGCGGGCTTGGGCTTGCCCAACAACCCTAACTTTAAAAAGACTCTAGTTCTCGTTATATTAAAGAAGACGTTAGTTTTAATATTCTAAGTGTGGGGTTTGACTAAGGTCTCATCTAACTTATGTGGTCTTATATATATATATATAGATATATATAAATATATGTGTGTGTATATATATATATATATATATATATATATATATATACCAACACTTAGAGTTACTATCTTTCTTTTACTAACTTGGCCAAAATTACTATTGTATCTTATTTCGATTGGAATTAATATTAATCTAATTAACATGAATTCCTAATTACAAAATTAATTCGTAATTAATTTATCTTCAAATAATTATTTGATGTCTAAAATTAAACAACTTCAATTTTATCATACATGCCAATTTTTCTAGTCTTACTAGAAAATCTATTGCTCAACTAAAATTAGTTCAAAAACAATTTCTATAATTGCCAAAAATTTCCAGAACATCAAATCATCATTCCAAGCATTTCTAGGTTGTTTCATGATGATCAAAATGATTTAGAAATCACCCAAAAATTATCATGATCATCAAAATACCAATAAGACACCAAAAACGACAAATATGACTTCTAAAATTTTTTTGGAAATCAAAATTTGAGCAAAATCATCATGCATCAAACATCAAATTAACATATTTTTATCACATAAAAATATTTTTAAGGTTTTGGAACTGAAATATAAACAACAAAAACATCAAATAAAACAGATCCTACAATTTCTGGAAAATTGTTCAGATCTGAAAAATTGTTTGATAAAATTATTAAAACATTTTTAATAATTCTACAAAAATTACAGAGGAATAAAAACATCCCAAATACGTTCACATAATTTTTCTAGAATCAAATTCCATGAAAATCAAGTGTAAACTCATCAGTTTAGCCAATAGACATTATATGCCCAGGGGAAAGATAAATTTCATGCATGTTCTTGTAAATTAAAAATTAAATATTTTAATCAAATTAAAAATATTTAAATCACACTATATTTAAATCACATTGAATCATTCACCTACATCTTATGAACAAATTGATGAAAGAAAATTGTGAAAACTATTTTTCTATAATTAATTTCAAACAAAACATTATAGGACTTTAAGCTATCACAACCATGAAAACAGTTTTCACATGTCATGTATTCTACATCTAACAAGGCACAAAATGGCTCTGATACCACTGTAAGGTTCTGTTCATGCATCTCATACATAATATATATATCAAATATATATAGCGGAAAATAAAACAAAATCTCAATCACTAGATCTACTCATGTATATAGATATAGAAAACAAAAGCATGAAATGTAAGATGTTTACATATCTTTTTGACGATCTCCTTCGTTCTTTAGTCTTTTGCGCGTTAGGTTGTCGTAAACCACAACGATCAATGTAGACTGTCTCTAATGAAAGTCCACACGAAGATAAAAGGATGAAACCTTAATAGGAGATGACTAGAATTTTTTTTGTGCTAGCAAAGACAAGAACTCTTGTGAGAGTTAGAGAGAAAAAGAGTGTGTGTGTAAGAAAGAACTTTTCTTTTTCTTGTGTCTTACATAAGATGCACAAAAATTATCTCTATTTTCTTCACCATTTGGCCTTTTGTAACCCCATCATTAATGGAGAGTTATAGGACATTAATGGTCATAAATAATATGCATTAATGGAAGTTATGGGAAGTTAATGATCATGAATAATATGCATTAATGGAAGTTTGGGAAGTTAATGCCCAAATTGGCAGCCAATAACACTTGTTTTTAATCCATTCCATTCAACATTTTCTACCACGATCACATCGCGATAGAATCGCAAAACACATTGCGATAAAATCCAAATTCAATGAGAAGATTGATGTTGAGAGTTATATATGGAAGAATATCTCTCAGGCGACAAAGGGATTTTCCTATAAGGAGTTTGAGGTAAAAAAAACTATTTTTTATTTTTAAATTTATTTTAATACATTTATTAGATAAATATTATTACATTATAAATACTTATCGTATGTTTTTCTTTTTATTTCAGAAAGAATTTTTTTAAGATTCTGAATTTGACACGATCATTTATAAAGTATGGGGGAGACGAGCATATACATATTATCGAGACTTTACTGGTGTGATACATAAGACTGGTGTACGATTGCCTTATATTTCCGAACAAATATGGAGTCATTGGTGGCAGTATTAGACATCACCCGAGGCAATATCCATTTTAGCGTGTAATTCTACCAATAGACGTGGAGCACTGGGAGGAGAGAGTCTTCCCATACATATTGGAGGATCTATTACCCACCATGAACATGCAGAGAGACTTGTAAATATCTACACTTTACCTTTATATTCTGATTTTTTTTTACTTTGGTGTATTTCAATTTAATTTGATGCGTGAATTTTTGAATGAAAATATGTTGTATATTATGAAGAATGATAATGTTATAAATTATAGTTCACTTATAACATTTTATTCTAATGCGGGAAAAGTCTATAGGCACGAAGCCTACTCCCCATCAAATCTTTTTGCACACTCACACTAAGAAGCATGACGGTATGACCTTCATCAACACCCGATGTAGAGAACTAAATGTATATGAAATTTATACTTTAATATAATGTTTAACAATTATCACTCACTAACATAAACATTGCCTTATGATAGGACCAAATACAAGAAAGTATTCAACGATAGTCTCAGCAGTCTGAAGATATTGATGAGACTTAAACCTATCTTCATACTGTGGGTGGTAGGGACTGTCATGGAAGGATATTCGACTTAGGTTCATTTAGGAACACATGTTATTCGCAATCCTCCAATGAAGTCAATGAGCTTCAGAGCACAGCGCAGACATTGGCATCTCAGTTGCAACAGTTGATGGAGTACATAGCTTAGTTTCGTAATGAGATGGATGAGTTGAAGGGGAGGGTAGCACCTCATTGCAGCAATCAGAGCATCTGCGGTCACTAAATGAATAGCATACTTGTAGTCATTTTGTATGAATTACAAATACTTATTATGTACAAAATAATTTTTTATTATTAATTAAGATAATTTTTACTTTATATCATTAATTAACTTTCTATTTTAACAAATTAAATGTTGAAACAAATCAAAATATTATCAACAAATCAAACTATAACTGTTTAAAAAATAGTTTTTAGTGCAGGGAAATTTAAAAAATAGTTTTTAGTAAATTTACCGACGGGAAAAAAAAGTTCGTCGGTAAAATCTATCAATTTACTGACGAAAAACAAATAACCGTCAGTAATAATAATATGAATTTATCAAAAGAATAACCAAATCTATCGATAATTTTTTTGACCGTACAATCTTCTCCGTTAGTAAATTTACTAACCGAAGACAACACAGAATAACCATCGGTATATTCACTGACGGTACGCAAAATTTTCATCGATAAATTTAGCTATGGTCGTATCTCCGACGCTTTGGTCTGTCGATAAATTCCATCACTAACTAAGCTTTCTGACATAATGTGTAGACATTTTGTCGGTAATTTTCATCACTAAACTCCATTTTTCTTGTAGTGATTTAAGGAAATAAAGAAATTAAATAATTATGTGAAAGATTACTTTTATATTTTTTCAGAACACTAAATCATATTAGATGAGATCTCTCTTTATGAGATTTAGTAGTATGGAATTTTAGAGCACTAAAGTACATAAGTTGAGATCTCGCCTTATGAGATTTAATAGTCTGAAATTTTAAGACCCTTTTTTTCTTAGGCCAATAAATTTATGTTTTAAAAGCAATCAAGTGCAAACTATATATACGTAAAACAAAATCAATAAAACTATCAAATTTTGGATTGCCTCTCGAAAAGTGCAATTGTTTAACATTGTTATGCTCAATATGGCTTTTTCCTTTCCAGCTTCTACGTAATTGCAGTTTTGTACTCCTTAAGTAGTGTTACTAGCCCTTTCTCTTGCTCTTTAGTCAACCTTTTTGAAATAATTGTAAGTAATGGCTTTCCATCACCTAAATAAACATACTTTAGGTGATCAGGTAATACCTCAATTTTATCTTCAGAGCCTACAAAATAGAAGGTAAGAATTTCTTATAAGTTATAGGAAATTCATCATTCAAAGTTTTTGAATCTATTAGCATTACTGACAATGATTCTAAAACTTCACAAGTTTCATCAACTTGTTCGTCTAACTTCTGATTTAGCTTTAAACTCCAACTCATCTTGAAGTTCATAATCTCTCCATCAAATTCAAAGAAAAAAGTACCCTTATCCACATCGATTTTCGCCTTAGTTGTCTTCATAAATGACCTACCCAACAAAATCAAAGTTGAATATTGAACACAATGTCCATCTATTTTCAAGAATTAAAATTCCACTGGAAATACCAAACCATTAACTTGGACTAGAACATCTTCTATAACACCAATAGGATGCACATATGAACGATCAACTAGTTGAATAATCACATTAATTTCTTGCAAAGAATTTAGATTTAAAGCTCGATAAATTGAGTATAACATGAAATTAATAGATACACCTAAGACTTGCATGGCACACTTAATTTTCTTATTACCAATAACACATGAAAGTGTAAATATACTTGGATCTTTTCATTTTTTCGGTAATTTCCTATTTATCACAGTTGATACATTTTTACCTAAAATTATTCTCTCTTTATCATTCAACTTCCTTTTATTTAAGCACAGTTCCTTTAAGAATTTTTCATATTTTAGAACTTGTTTGATGGCTTCAAGAAGCAGTATATTGATTTCAACCTTTTTAAAGGCTTCTAGGATCTCTCTTTCATGCTTATCTTCTTTTGGTTTAGCCAATCTGCTATAAAAGGAGGTACACATGCATTAATTGATATCAATAAAAATAAATCATTTCTTACCTTTATTGATTCTTGAGTTGGAAATTCTTAATTCTTTTCTCCATCATCGTGCTTTTCTACCTCCAATGGTAAAGAAGTTCCAAACTGAATTTCCTTACCACTTTTTAAAATCATTACACTCATATTCTCCTTAGGATTCACCACCGTTTAGGAAGGTAATTTTCCTAATGCTTGTGCTTCCAATTTAGTTACCTAGGTGGCTATTTGAGTGATTTGATTTCCTAATTGTTGTAGGCTTACCCTTGTTTCTTATTGAAATTGTTGAGTATTATTAGTAAGTGCCTTAACAATTTCATCTAAAGACATACCTGAATTTGAAGATTGAGGTTGAGCATATGTAGGGGTTTGAGGTTGTTTAAGTTTGGATGATCGCTCAATCCTGGAATGTAGTGATTGGAATATGGGTCATAATTTCGTTGAGGTTGGCTAGGAAATCCCCCTATTGCGTTAGCTTCTTGAAGAGAGTCTTGTTGTAATATAGGGCACATATTCATAGGATGTCCAGGAAATGAGCATATTTCGCAAACTCTTGTAGATTGCAATTGACCTACAACTAATTGGCGAACTAGAGCACTTAAATATGAAATTTTATCCTCAAGGTGCCTGTTACTTACCTCATTCACACGCTTAACAACTCCATCCATCCTTGTCCCAAACTGTTGAGAATTTTCGACCATAATTGATATCAATTGTCTAGCTACCTTAGGTGTTATATTTGTCAAAGCTCTTCCACTAGCTGCATCAACCATACTTCGATCCATTGACAATAGTCCTTCCTAAAAGTATTGAATCAGAAGTTGATCGAGAATTTGATGATATGGGCAGCTGGCACATAACTCCTTAAACCTTTCCTAATATTCATATAATGTTTCTCTCATAATTTGTCTAATCCCATATATCTCCTTTCTAATATTCGCTACTCGTGATGAGAGAAAAAACGTATCCAGAAGCATTCTTTTCATCTCGTTCCATGTTGTCATTAAGCCAGGTGGAAGATAATATATCTAATCCTTTGCCTTATCTTTCAATGAGAATGAAAAAGCCTTGAGATTAATTTGTTCATCTGTCACCCCTTTGGTTTCATTCTAGAGTAGAAAATATGAAATTTCTTCAGGTATTTATGTGGCTCTTCACCTGTAAGACCACAAAAAATAGATAGTAAGTGAATCAAACCAGATTTTAATTCAAAATCTACCTCAACATCTAGAAATTGAATGCATAAAGGTTGTTGATTCAAATTTGGTGCCGCTAACTCCCTCAACTTTCTAGGGTTAAGATTTGCCATCTTTCTTGAAAACTAGAGTCTTCACCAATTGTTAGATCTGCTTCAACTTTCATGTCAGAAGGTGAATGGCCACTTCTTTACTTATTCTCTTTTCTCAAACGACGCACTGTCTTCTCAATTTCTGGATTATAATGAAATTTACCTGTTTGGGAAGCACAAGTCATACAAGACAAGAGGTTAGTAGTAACTGTAAAATAAAAACACAAAGAAACTAAGAAACTAAAGTAGTTCCTGATAATGACACCAAATTTTGGTAGGGTTGTTGAAGCCCCCAAAATAATTCTGATTTTCTAAACTTCTTGTAGCAGTCATAGAGCCAGGTTGAATCCCCAGAGAACTAAACAGTAGTTTCTTTATTTCAAGTAATGAAATTAAAAGGGGGGTTTGATTAAGTAACTGATTAACTAAAATTAATAAGAAATCAAATTAAATCAACAAAATATAAAAGTGAGAAAGTCAAGATTACCAAACTCCAAAATTCAAGGGAAAGATATCATCTAATTGTAACATTGATCATTGGTTTAAAAAGAATATTTTCACAATTCAAGTAGTTAGTTCGAAACATATTAAGATAGTTGTAATAAGTCTCAAAATTTCCTAAATTAATTGGTTCAAACCCAGCATCCAAATCAAAACTTATCATCCATTAACTGGGTATGATAACAATCTATAACAAATAAACAATAACAATGAGCATAGTGAAAAAGACTAACCCTAAATTAATTAATCGAGATAGCTGCAATTATTCAACTTAGTTTTCTTACTTATCATAAGTTAAATATGCAAGTTTATAAATAACTTATTTTATACTTATACCAATCTTTCATGACAATTACGGATCACTGAATTCATGGATAGCGATAGAATAATTAATATTAAATTAAATTGTCATATTAATCAAACATTAATCATTCATCAAATATGAGAACTCAAAAGAAGAAATACTTGAATTAAAACATGAATAAAAGTTAAGAACACAAAACCTCACAAAGTTATAACTAGAATATCGAATCTCCTTGAATCAAAATGATTGAGTTTAGCCACACATGATTTTTGCTCCAATAACAAAAATAGAAGACAAATACAGAATTACGAAAAACATAGGAAGAGAGAACCTTTTATATTGTGAGGAACGTCCCTTTTATATGGTTTTCTAATCTAATCCTAATCTAATTCTAACTTTCAAAGATGTCTATCTAAAACAAATTCAAATTCCTATATGATAAGGATAGATGGAAGTTTCCCTGTTAAACTCCAACTCTTTGAATGATCAGCCTTATCCATTACAACAATCTCTTCGCTTCATCTAAAATGCTTGATTATCATCAATAGAGTCCCAATTTGATGCAACCTCCACTTTTCATCTCCTAAAACAAAAAAATTAATATTTAAGCACCAAAATAAATCTAAAAAAGGAGATAATATCAATTAATATAGCAAGATAACATCTTATCAATCATGATGATTGAAGGTAAAAAAATTGTTGTTTATATGAGATTGTTGTTTATATTGTTGAAAACTGACAAGTCATCACTTTAATTAACATATGATTAGCCATTTTGTAAAAACAATGTATTTAATTATGCTTCATTTTGTAAAAGCAATGTATTTCATTATGTTTAATTCATTATCTTTTAAACGCTGTGAAGTATGTATAACTTTGTTCATAAGTTAAGATCATTGAAGCACTTCGTATTACTATGTTCATTTGAGCGCTTCTTATTACTATGTTGATTGAAGCAAAAATGCCTCCTTTGTATGATATGCACATCACTAAATAATTGAATGCTTACTTTATTATTAACTTTCATTATATAAGCATGTAATAAAATTTGTAAAGGGTTAGTAACAATAGTACCAATACATATAACAAATTCATTATTAAAAGAAACTACAACCATATCAAGGCTAATTTCTGAAATATGATTCAAATTTTCTTTATATTTGTTAGATTTATTATTATAGACGAATAAAAGTCAAAACTTGTAAAGTTTTTAAGTTATACATTGTTTCTTTTAACAAATAATGAACTTTGTAATAAATGGAACATGTTCAAAAGGTTTCTAAAGTAATTCAAAATGTGGGGCCAAAGATCCAATCATCTTCTTTTTTTTTTGAAAATTGAATAATATATTTCTATAGCAGGAACTAAAACAAAATAGTAACAAGTTCGTGGCTTAGAAGCCTTTATGGGTCATTACAAAAGATTAGTAGAAGAAGAAGCAAATAAAAAGAACAAAGAGCAACTAAAAGAAAAAAAAAAGCTTAAAGTTGCTATCGGTTCCAATCATCTTTGATTATGATTTGTTAATGTTTTGGAAAATGCTCCGGAATGATTTAAGGAAAAAATTGACAAGTTCTTTATGTTCTTATTCTAATTACTTTTATTTTATATTGGCAAATCATTGAGAAATAACCTAATAATATTTTATATTGGAAAATCATTGAGAAATCATTATAGATATTCAATATAATGGCACCTGGATGAAACAAAGGAAAGAAGGTGGCAACTAAAGAAGATGTTCCTCCCCCACGATAACCATATCAATTCGACCCTATCCAACAACAACAACTGACTTCATCCACCAATGAAGCAAGTCAGCGACAACCTCTATCTATCTCAACTAATATTGAGGGATCTTCAAGTTTATGAATCTTACCACCTTTAATTATGCTTATCCTTAAATATATATTTACATGTTTAATGCATTTTTTTAGATTCTAATACCGGCATAAAAAAAAGAGGTAGAGGTATCACTAAAAGTTCTAAGTTGTAACAAATGAATGTTGCAATGAATAGTAGGTTGTATGTGTATATTGACACCTCATAAGGTCATCTTATTAACAAGATCCAACTAGCAAACTTGTTTAGTGAGTTAGGGGTCGTTGTTAAGACTGAATTGCCTTACCTTCAGCATGCTAAGCAGTTGAAAAAAGACAACTTGCTACAAAATGCTCTGGACAAAGTTTCGGTAAATTTTCAATTTATTTAATTATATGCATTTTTTACTTGTTTAAAGACTAATTTCACTTTTAATTGTTGTTCACAGATGAAGCTCAATATCGTTAATATCGAGAATGCTAAAGTGTCAAGTTGCATGAGTTCACTGTTGAAACAAAGGGCTAAGGATCATTGTTATCAATTACATAAATACTACAAATTTTTTCCTTCGAATGAGGAGGCAAAGAGACATGTTCTCAAACGGGTGACTCCATAAATTTGGAGCCAAATGTGTGATTATTGGTCCTCTTCTAATGTTAAAGTTTGTCTTCTTTCTGTTCACATTTGCTTCAACTAATCTTGTTACACAATTTAATGACTATTTCCTTTCTTTATTTAGGAAAAGTGTGAGAAAGCCAAGGTTAACAAAGGAAAAATGAAAACTTCTCACAACCAAGGCTCTAAATCATTTGTTGTCGTACAAAATGAAATTGTAAGCTTTTTGTTTAGAAGTTATAATTATAGCAGTAAATACAATATTATTTATTTTGTTTCAATTCATTTTTTCATAAAATGGAGTCAGAAGGAACTATATGGAAAAGAGTGTGATAGGATCACACTCTATAAACTTTCACACTACAAATAAGGTGAAATTTGGACATCTGAAGAAGTGTAGAATAATTATGTAAGTATAAAATTTTGTTTAATTTTTATACCTATTTATTTATGTAATACTAATTAATAATATTTGAATTAAATATTTATTTTGTTTTTAAAATTTTAGAATAAGATGCAAGAGTTGTTACAAAGATCATTATCTGACGGAAATGAGCCAAATGTAAATGAGATTTGTAACAACATCCTTGGTACAAGATCAAGGTACATCAAAGGTCTTGGGTATGGTCCTAAGTCAATCGGTTTATCATCGTCATGACCAACATATGTAACGACGCTTCAAGAGAAGAATCGATTGCGTAAGGCTTAGTTACATTGTAATGAAGAAAAGTTAGAACATAATGATCACAAGTTAGACCATACTAAACGAAAGTTGGCCAAGCTTGAAAAGATAGTCAAACAAATACTTGGCCTAAATTATGTAATTAGTAGTGACGATGAGCACAAGTCTTAATTTGTACATAAGTTTTTTTAACATTTGTAAATAACATTTTATTTTTCATATAAAAATGCTTCTAATTTTTAATTTTTTAATTTTCATTTTCATTTCGTTAATTATATATAAAAATCTAAATATTACAAACAATAAGATGGATTAAAAGTCTTACCATTTATAAACTAAATGACAAAATTATAATAGGATTGTTTAGTCAAAAATCAAGAATCGTCACTAAAACTTTTTAGCTCCTTCCCTCAAAAAGTGGGCAAAATTATTTTAAAATTAAATAAAAAACGTAGATGAAAAGATTTGATTACGATTTTAAAATCGTCACTAAAACTTTTTAGCTATGTTCCAAAAAAGTTCCCAAATAACTTTTCCTACTTTCAAAAAATCATCGCTAAATCTATTTTCCTGTGAAACACAAAACGTCGTAAAACATTATTACCTACATATACAGTAACATAGCTAATAACTTTTAGCCATAAAAAGAAAGCGTCTCAAATTATCTTTCGCAATGATTTGGGATAAGAGTGAAATATTATTTGCAATGAATCTATAAAAACGTTATCGATAATATTTTGCTACCGCAATTTTGTGACTATTCGTGTGATGAATTTTTGTCGTCACTAAAAAGTTTTAGCAACAAAAATATTTGTCACCAAAAGCCCCTTCTATCATAGTGAAAGTATTCTATCGTAGTGAAAGTATAGTACAAATAAATTCCATGTTCATCACTTAGTTTACCATTGCACAAAATAGTCAAAATGTCAATTTCTTTTCAAGTTAAATTATTAGAAATATGTGAAAAGACAAACATCATTACCATCAAATTAAAATACAAAGAATATAATTCTTTACTTATTTTCTTATTTTAGGAATTCTTCTAGATATAAGATTGAAAATATTGAGCAAGTAGGTATAATCTTCTTCTTTATACCTATTTTTAGTTAAAATACAATATTGCCCTTTTTAATATTGTTCTTTTAACTATTATACATGTTACATATATCATTTAACATATGAAAATCTATTAAGTAAATGGTGGCCACCTATTCATCCCCTTTCAATATAGCATAAATTAATTTGTGGCTAACTTTTTAGAATTTTATTTTTCTTTATTTTTGGAAAGATATTGTTATTGGTCATAAAATGCTTATTTGAAAATAAACATGAATGGAAGTGGATATATTTAAGTACGTGCATCACTGCCAAACTCTAAATATTTGTAATATTTGTCACATACTTTTTAATAATATAAAATAAATTAATGGTCATTAAATATTGGACCCCATTTTCGGAGCCCAACATCGGAGTTGTGAAACGTGAGTCTCTAATACCACAACATATGTTGGGCCCCATTTTAAGACTGTTCTTATACAGAAACAGTATTCTGTGCTTGAATTCCATTCAGAAAATGAAATTCTTAGAGACAGAAATAGAACTCTATTTCTTCAGAATATTTTAGCCCTAAGTCTCTATTTTATTTTGAAGCAAGAACCATCTCAATCGAAGCTCTACAGATCAAGATATGATTAAGAAACCAAAGTATGTTTATAGCCCAGTCATGCTCTCCCAACCGACCCCTCACTTTCTTTCCATAAATCTTTTTCAACTGAACCCCAAAGGCTACCAATTTTTATGTAGAGATAGAAAAATGTGTTAGAAATATATTGGTTCAAGAATCACTTCATTTGGAGGTTGGAAGATGAAGTTATGTCCAAAAGAATCAAGTATGTTTATGTCCTCAATCATATTGTACCTGTTTTGGGACAATTGCTATAACTTTCTCTATAGATTTTTGATTGAGATAATTCTTAGACGGTTTGAAAGGGGACTTCTAGATCTACAACTTTCATAAAGACTCTAAAGCGATATTTTGCCATCTAGAGGGTAAACGCAAATATCCAAAAGTGAATAGTGTATGTCTGTTAAACGGACATACATGTTCGCCTAATGAACATACACGGGTCTGGGGGCCATTCCAGACCCGAGAAGGTATGTTCGTTAAATGGAGATGGGCGATGTTGGGGGTCCTCATAGACCTGAGAAGGTCTGTTTAACGGACCTAAAGTCCGTCTAACGGATATAGTGGATACCCAAGCCCCTCCAAAGCCTCTCCAATGCTTTCTACATCCATTCTAACATCATGTTCACTTATAATCTTCACAAATTCAACTCTTATAGTGCAATATCACTTCATATCAATTCAACCATCAACCTTGTTTTATTAAATCTTCTAATATCTACTTATTTGCTCCATCAAGACCATTAATTCTCATCATTTAGTATAGTTATCCTGTACATACATCCTATGCAACATCACAATTTGTAATGATCATATCTTTTCACTCCGAAATTCAAAAATTACAAAATTTATATCGTTGGAAAGCTAGAAAGATCATCTACAACTTCCAAGAAGAAATTTTGACTAGTTCTACCTAGATTATTCCATATTTTCCCCTAAAGTCAAAACACACATTTTACCCTTATGAAAGACTTGAAAATTTTCCCAAATTCAGTTCCTTTCATGCAACATCATTCTTAACCATTCAACTACATTTCATCATTCATAATTCCTATTTTCTTTTCCATAGCATCTCCCGCATATATATATATATATATAAAATAATGTAACAACAATTCATATTCAAAAATCAACTCAAATTGATAACTTCTTCAAGTGTACCTAATTCCAACTTAACCTTATCCTTAATTAATTCATATTTCAACTCCACCTCATCCATTCACAAAGTCACATTTCAACTTACAATCATCCATACACAAATCTATATTTCATTAACAAACGATACATGAACAATAATTGCTCAAAATGTGACTAAAGCCTTATTTGCATAATATAACTTCAAATGTAAAAATATGCATAATTGGAGTGATACCTTTATTCTTTTTCACTCTGTCTCTTGCTCATCACCTGAAGATGGGATGGAAAAGGGGGTGAACTTAAAAGCTCGTAGGTAACAGTTTTATAACTGGTAATAAGCAAAACTATTGAAAACCTTTATGATCATAGTAAATTCTCATAAAAATCCATAAAGCATATATTTCTCAAATTCTCAACTTGTCAAACCAATTCATAACTCACATAAGCCATGCATTCATCAAACTTGTCAAACACATGTAAACACATAAGCACATCATAATAGTTTGGGAGGTCCATAAACAGAACGAACTAACACAATTCTACATAATGGTCTTGTGTAGTCGTAAACTTGAGGGAGTCCATGAAGGAGCTTCGTGCCACTAGCGGGTAGGCGGAAGAAGCCTTTAACTTGGTCAATATGCACGTGACATTCTTGAATGGACTACACCAAACCCACATAACATGTAATTCACATCCTGTACACTTGTTGCCCAAAAATGACACATTTCCGAAACTTGCTTTCATAAACATAGTATCTTTTTAAAATCATTTCTATATCACAATTCATCATCAAAATTCATACGCCAAAACATGTAGCAATTTCACAAATCATTCAAAAGCAATAAAAGCAACATTTTTGAAGTAATTGAAATCATTTTATTTTCTTGATTTGGAAAAACATTAATGGCTCATTACTCAATTATAAACATGAAACGCACCTTGATTTCCTTGCTTAACTTTGCTCAAATTGCCTCTACTCCCCTTGCTCCTCTTGCCTCTCTTGATTTCCTTTATCAAAGACAAATTTCCATTCAATAGGAATTCAAATTGGAGAACCCATAAGACATATTCACTAAAATTGATTCTAGAAAGCTTAAACCCATGTATTTTTTAAGCTTCATACACTAAAATCCTTCCAAAATTCCAAAAGATTCAAAAGGGGCTTACCTTGATTCTTCACCAAATAAGGAGTTTCTTGACTCTAATGAAGCTTTTATCTTCCTCTTCCTTTTTTCCTTCTCGAACAACCTCAAAATCTCTCTTGAAGGCTTAGAAAAATTGAGCCCTAGCTCACTTCCTTCTTTTCTCTCCTTTCTCTTCTTTTTCATGCTTCTCTCTTCTCTCTTTTCTCAATCACGCTTTTTTGGCTTCTTCAAAATGCAAAACACACTTCTTCTTCCCTTTTATACCCTTAATGAGCCTAAAATGTCCACTTTACCCCTTCACTTCAAGCCTTATGTCTTTTAAGCTTAAGTGACTTGCCAATTTTGCCCTTGATACCATCTTACTACCTTAATTCAATTAAC
>JANZLC010000202.1:31705494-31730947 GCA_026413385.1 Erythroxylum gracilipes
AAATTAGCTTTTAAATCCTTCATGAAAGTTGTAGGGTTTTCTTTTAGCTTTCTATTGATACCAAGTTTGTAAAATTTGGAGATCTAGGTAGAAAGTTATAAATTTTTGAATTTATGTGTTTTAACAAATAAATAAATAAATAAATTTATTATAAAAATAGATTTTTCGGACTCGCAGGCGCCTCGCGAGCGAGGGCGAGCATCTCGCCCAGCGAGAGCGTCTCGCTCAGCGAGCGCCCTCGCGAGCTCCTCGCCCAGCGATCGCCCTTGCGAGCAAGGCGAGGTGCTCGCATCACTTTTTATTTTATTTTTTGATTTTCTTTTTTTCAAATTCAATCTCCTCTCACTCTTTTGCTTGTAACTTTTTCGTTTGACCTCCGATTCACTCAATTTTTGAACCATTGGTTTTCAAAAAAAGAAATTTTACCTTTTCATGCAAACTCTAGAGCCTTCGGATTAAGTTGAAATTACGGATTAGCTCAAACAGAGTCAATTGTGTGGAGATATTGCACATATTTTCGTATTTTGGCGATTTCTCGATCTATAGAGATCCAATTGAGGAGATTTTTGATTCTAATAAATCTAGAGACATGAAATTTCATTTTAGCTTAGGAATTGGATTAAATTGTGGGCCCTAAGTAGATCAATTTTATTGAGAAAGATTAGGGTAACTTTATCAAAACTCGTTCGGGAGTAAGTGAACTAAGTTTGATTTGAGTTTCTTTTGTGGTGAGGAATCCCTCCCTCGTAGGTTGCGCGTCCAGGTATCACGTAGGACGTCGAACACGTGTCTCACCGGGGTGGAGTTCCAACAATATTAATAATAAATATAATTGAAAAATTAATAAGATTTATAATAATAGGTATATATACTCAAGTTGGAAACTAATAATAATAATAATTAAAAATGATAAGGATAATTAAATTAATCAAAATAATAAAGTTAATAATAAGAAGAAGAAAATTAGTAATTATAACAAATTTCATAATAATAATAGAAATTAAAATAATTAATAAGTTTAATAATTATAACGAATAATAATAATAATAATAAATATATTATTAAGAATAATAGTAAGTAGAAAATTGATAATTATCAAAAATTTAAACAATTAAATTAATAATAATAATTAAATTATTTAGTTATTGGTTATATTAAATAATATGATTAAATTCGTCATTATTATTAATTTTGTTCTTGATATAATAAGGAAAAAATTGTATGCTTATTTTTGCTAATTTCTTATAATCAGTTTTAATTTATAAATTATTATTATCATAAATTATATTATAATAATTTATAATAACTTTTAGTTTCTTTAATTATTCTTATTATTTTAATTGTTTTCAATTATGATAATTATAATTTCCTTATAATTTGTATTTTTAGAAATTATTTCAGGAATTATTATAAATTGTGCTAATTTTATACTCATTATTATTCACCATTATATTATTATTAAAAATAATTATGGTTATTTAATTATTCTTATTAATTTAATTGTTATAAATTTTGATAATTATTAATTTTCTACTTACTATTATTCTTATTATTATAAATTTATTTATTTATTAATTATATTAAATAATATCATTAAATTTTGTTCTTAATAAGAATAATAAGGATAAAACCACAAAACCAAAATTTTTTGTCTTGTATTTGGCTTTGGAATAATGTCGAGAAATAATAAAATAGCTTTGGAAATCCAAAGCTGGCTCCTGTCTGGCTCAATATCGGCGCCTGTGAATGGGTCCCACAGGTGTCTATCCAAGTTTAATAATGTTTGTCCAATTTGAATCAAATACAACGGCGTTTTATTATTAGGCAAAATAAGACATGGATTCTCTTGTACAGAATATCCGAACTCATCATTATCATTCTCATTATGGAGCTTTTTTTTATGCCTATATTTCAAATACAATGTCAAAATCTTTTCAACAATTCTGCAAATGTAAGGCTTCTCCAAGATATGACAAAAACTACTTTTTTATCCTCTTCTTCGTTAATTTCTCCTCATGGCTTAATATAACATCATCAATTTTCTTCTTCTCCATTATCGGTGTCTCCTTATATCTTGAAGTTGATTATTCACTTACCTTCTTTACTATTGGAGTCTCACGAAACCTTAAAACTTCTTTTCTTCCTTACTATGAAACTAAAATGTCAATAACTATTCATGCATACACCATAAATAATAGGATATATATATAGCAAAATAACAACTTACTAACCTATTACTTTTACATCTTCTACCTTTCCCCCAACTTTCTTGAATTTCTTTGGCAACCCCGCCCGCACCTGTTGTGATGTTTTGTCGGGTGTTTCTTATTATAATCATCCCTTAGTGTCTAAGAATATTTCTAAATGTTATCATGTTGATTTCCAGTACTATTCAATCTCATCAACGCATAATCAATTGTTTTTTCTTCGGATTCTTTTCATTATATATCTTCCTCCATATCTATCTATATTGTAAATGCACTGAAACTCATAACTGAGAGAAGAAGTTGTGTGACTTTTCTCCCATTCCGATCCCATGGCAACCTGGTTCGCATTTCATAAAAATGAGGCAAGCAATGAAAGCCAAAGTTACAAAGAGACCATTAGAAAGCATGATGAGCTAGTCCAAACCCTTCCTGGAGATGATGCGTGGTGGACTCGGCATCTGTATAAAGGATTTTGGCTACCATCTGGTGGCCTCATTGGTCATCTCTTACTTGAAGATCACCACTTCCATAGTAACCCTACCGATATTCTCATAGCTAGCTCTCCCAAATGCGGTACCACTTGGATGAAGGCTCTCATTTTTGCCAGTTTGAACCGAAACATATATGACTTCGTTACTCACCCTTTGAACACCACTAACCCTCACACCTTGGTACCCTTCTTGGAAAAATGCTTATATAGAAATGAAAATACTGATGCTCTTCCCTTTCCTCGCCTTTTCGGTACTCACCTCCCTTACACTTTGTTGCCAGACTATGTGAAAGATTCAGGTTGCAAGTTTGTTTATGTCTGTCGAAACCCAAAAGATGCTTTTGTTTCAATGTGGTTGTTCCTGAACAAGGTCATGTCTCGGTATCGGCCAACCGAAGTTTCTCTACAAGATGCTTTCGAGATGTTCACCAAGGGAGCTTCTATCTTCGGCCCCTTTTGGGATCATGTGTTAAGCTACTGGAATGCTAGCTTAGAAGCACCGTATCAAGTGCTGTTCCTCATGTATGAAAATTTACAGAGAGAGCCTGTGGCTCAAGTTAAGAGGTTGGCTGAGTTCTTGGACACACCCTTCTCGATGGAGGAAGAGAAGGCAGGTGTAATTCAGGATATTGTAAAACTGTGTTGCTTTGACAACTTAAATAACTTGGAAGTTAACAAAGTGGACTCGCGTTCTGATCCATCGACGACCATAAAAAACCCTGACTTCTTCAGGAAGGGTAAGGTTGGAGACTGGAAGAACTATCTAACGCCAGAGATGGCTGCTTGTCTCGATCAAATCACAGCAGAGAAGCTACGCGGTTCTGGTTTGAGTTTTATTGATCAAAGTGTTTGATTTTGTATGCACAAGTAAGAAGGATCTTGTTTTTGTCTTTGACTACGGTTTGGTTTGGTTAGGTATATGCATATAATAAGATCACGCACTTCCATGATCTAGCTCTGTTCTTGATCATGACTTCTGGACGTCATTTTCATATAACATAGGCCTTCCATGACGCTTGTTATAAGTTGAATTGAAACAGCCTTCAATCCATTCCCTAGCGTAATTTTATCAAGTCCTGAATTATAGTAAAATAACTAATATGATTACAAGGAAATGACCTTGACATTTTTAAATTAAGTAAAAAAGCAGAAATTCATCGTATTACTTTGCTCACAATAACTTTGTGTGAAACGATTCTTATATTTATATTTTACACTCTTATAATTAACTAAGTAATTTGATTTGATTATGAGTTCCTTCACTTGAATAAATATAATATATAGTTTTTTAAGTTAAACCTTTATTTTTTATAAATAATAAAGTTCAAGTTTAACGTTAATTTGAAATTCGAGTTGAGTAAAGTAAATAAGTTAAAAACTATAATACATACAATATCGAAATATGTAAAAAAAAAAATTATTAGTCCGTCTATGTAATATAGTTAAGTATAAAATGAAGTAAAATAGATACACATAAACATGATGGTTATATTCCACTTTCTACAATGGTTTTTTGCTTCTATTCCACCTTTCTTGACATCAAGCTTGTATTCTTTTACCATTTTAGATCATCTAGCAAGCCAATCATAACATTATATCAATAACTTATTGTAGTGGTAGTAGGTAGTAATGCCACATTTCATACAAATAGCTTTATAGAAATATGTAGCCTGGTCTAATAGTCTACTGTGTAAGGAATTTGGCAATATATCAGTAATGTTGCTAGTATATAGAGATAAAGTGGCTCCCATGTTCGCTTTGAGCCAGTTTGAGGTCAAGATAGTGCCTAACTTGGTGCTCACTAGGTGACCCTACCAGAAAAGTGTGTAGTCCCATGACTAGCATCCTTTTTCCTTCACTGTCGGCGAGACTAAGTCTCTTGCATACATCTATTGTGATTGTCACATTCCGTGCTTTACCTTTCTTCACCTTTACTCTCTCAAACCCAACAAGTTGCACATTTGGCGCACCAGTTACATCTGATGTGGTAGGTGGCTTCCAGAACACCAACACTACATGGCCTCCACTCATTGGGCCTCGGTTCCTCACTCCAATTACAAGATCAAGTTCTAAACTCGTGCAGTTTACTGAGGAAACATCAATGGCATTGGCTTGCGCATTGGAGTCAAAATTTTGATTTGTTGAAAGTATGCTTTTAGGGTAACTGGGTGTAGAATTCAATCTAACTAGTAGTGTAGCAGGAGCAGAAGCTATAAACTTGGAGAAGGTTGAGTAGCTTAGCCCATGACCAAACTCATATAAGGATCTTCCTGTGTAAAACCTGTAGGTCCTTCCAGGAAGGTTCAAAGATGCATTAGCTCTCATGTTCATGTCTGTCATCGACACTTGATCTGCATATTCTTTTGGGTACCATGTAAATGGAGTCCTTCCAGCTGCAAAGACATAAATCAGCATGTGTAAGGTCTGAATATTCTTCAACATTAAATCATAGAAATGTCAGAGGTTACCTGGATTATAGTCCCCAAATATGACTTGTGCTATAGCATCTCCCCCATCTTGACCAGGATAACCCACCCACAAAATCCCTCCAACTGTGCTCTCATTTTTGACAAAAGAAATGTCAATGGGACTAGCAGACATGATCACTATAATTACGGTTCCACTGGTTGCATTTATAACACTAGTAACCAGTTTCTCTTGAAATCCTGGCAATGTCAAGCTTACTCTATCCAATCCCTCTCGCTCTATAGATTGATCAAGCCCCAATACTAGCACCACTGCATCAGCATCCGTTGCAGCTTCAGTTGCTGCCGCAATAAGTGTGTCGTCATTACAACTTACAGACTTGCACCCGGGTTCAAATTTAGCTGTTGTAACATACTTTTGCAGCCCTTGAAAGGGGGTGGTGTACTTGCAGGGTATACCAGCATAATTACTTATCATAGTTTCAGTAACATTACCATTTGGTCCTATGATAGCTAAATTCTGAATTGTATCTTTGGACAAAGGAAGAGCTCCACTGTTTTCTAGCAAGACTATTCCTTGTTTTGCCGCATCAAGTGCCAACAGCTGATGATCATCAGTACATACATCAGATGCCCCCAGATCTCCAAATGGGAGCAACTTTGGATTCCCATCAAAGAAACCAAGCCTCATGAGAACTATGTAATTGTAAGTTAAGGCCTGATCTACTGTGGACTCATCTACTTTTGTTAGTTTAACTGCATTCTCGGTATACTTACCCAAGAAATCCCCACAGTTCATGTTTAAACCTGTATGATATGAACATATATGAAATGAAGTAATCTTTTCACGTTTCAATTTTCTAAAAAAACATCAATTTGTTATACCTGCTTTCAGTGCGAGGGCTACCGCATCTTCAGGGGTGGCAGTGTAGTGGATACTATTATGATAAACTTCAACAGAATCGCAATCAGAAACAATATATCTGCCAGAAATCACATGAAATGGCTAGTTAGACAAAATGTTGTACGCTTCACTCATTGAAAAACTTGACAATTCAAGGAAAAAGAAAAATGTAAGATTTGTTATAATGTCAGCTAGGGGATTAAGCAAGCAGTAGTTCTTTGAAATTTGAAAAGTAAGAGAAAATGAGAGGCAGCTTATAAAGTGGTTAGAGGAGAACACACCCGTCAAGATTCCATTGGCTTCTGACAATCCCTTTGAGCAGCTCTGGATCAGCACAAGTAGGAATACCATTTACCCTGTTGTATGAGCACATGACACTACTTACATGTCCCTCCTCTACACAGCTTCTAAATGGAGGCTGATATGTGTCCTCCATATCCTGCTTTGTTACCTGCGAAAACCTCATTGTTATGTAAAGCTTCAGCTAACCAAATACTACGTCTCAAAAACTTGACTAAGGTACAAAAATTAAATAGGTAGTAAAACATCATATCCATCACTGAACACCCGCGTTCTTAGTTCTAAATAACTGGAAATTGTTTTCAAAGAATTCAGGAATATATCACAAGTCAATAATAGTGATCATACAGTCAAATTTCCTAGTTTACTGCCCTACAAACTTCTCTGTCTGCAGCTTCTGACATCTGTTAGAAATCTAAGGTTATGTAGCATAACAAAGGTCAGAGTAATTAACTAAAAAATGTCTAGTAAAAGGAAGCAAGTCCTAAACAACCATTCTAATTGGCTAGCTAAGAGGGATAGATTACATTTACCTTGGCATCAAAATGAAATCGATCGGTTCCTTTCCAATTATCAACATCATAGGCAGTGTAATGTTTGCAACAACTTGAAACTTTCAACTTGTCATCACTCGTGCTTCCTCCCTCTTCACCAACTTCTTGCAAGCCCTTAACATAATTTACAGCATATATGGACACAACGAGAGGGTCCTCTCCGGGTGTCTCTTGTCCACGACCCCATCTCGGGTCACGAAACACATTGACATTAGGACTCCAATATGTCAACCCAGCTAAACCCAAGTTGTACATTGCTCGAGCCTCTGTTGACACCACCTGCCCCATCTTAAGCCAGAGTGTCTTGTTGAAACTAGCAGCGGAGAGAATTGTTGCTGGGAAGCTAGTGGCACCTGGTACTGTTGCATTAAATTTGACACCAGGACCAACATTTGACACTCCATGTAGTGCTTCAGACCACCATTCATAGGCTGGAACACCTAGTCGAGGAATTCCAGTGGCAGTATTTACTAGTTGTTTTACCTTTTCTTGGAGATTCAAGCGTGAGATCAGGTCCTTAGCACGGTCCTGATATGTTAGGGATGTGTTACAAAATGGGAATTGGCTGGTCTGAGGAATGCTCTCGTCACAAGCAAACTTTTGACTGGCACTAGGGACGATAAGGAGCAATGCAAGTAGTAGTGATGAGAGAAGTTGGCCCTTCATGGTCTCTCTTGTTATTTTGGCTACTTAGAGTTCTGATATACCAGTATAACATTATTAGTAGCAACTCAACGAAATTTATAGTTAAAGGGTGAGACTCAGTGTCGACTGAGCGTTACCTTGTATGCCAAACGATGTTGGTTGCTTGGAGTTTGAGACTATTCAACTGGTTTTCTAGTTCAGAAAGCAACGAATGCTTGGGTTGCTTGGCCAAAACAAAAGCCTCTTTTCTCTAACAGCAGCAGAATTTATTTACATTATTGGGACCCAAATGTTTAACCCTAACTATTCACCTGGTCCCCATGAACTTGAGGACGCTGAATATTTGCATTAATCTTAAGCATCGCTCCTTCATCAAGGATAAGTAGAGCACAAAAGCAAATCCTTTCCAAGTCTGTTAAGTTCTTTAAGCAACGCCATTCCCGTCCAAGTAAGATATTAAGAAGCCTAATCCTGATCAACTTGGCCCATCTTGCACTTTAGATAATCCTGTTATGAGGTTTGCACTAGGCGTAACTCTTACTGATTCAGTACTTGATAGGATTCAAGTGATTGCCTTTGCTTGGTGTTTACACAAACCTCGCACTTGAAAAGATCAAACAGTACAGGTATTCTTTATTACCACATTTTGATAGTTGTTTACTACACGCCTTACATTTGCCAAGGATCTTTGTCCAATGTTCATTACACTTCCAAAATGTGAGTGTCAGGTCTCCTGTGTGTGTAAAGAGAGGAAGAGGGACAGGACCAGAGAGAGGAGGAGTCATGGAAGGGTGCCTTCTAAGAAAGACCAAGAGTAAGGGAATCATTCTTATCCCGTTTTACTTACGCTAAATTTATCATTGGAATGTGATAGTGACTTTCTTTCCCCGGCAAAAGAATCAGTGTTGAGAGGATTATGCATCCAGAGTCCCGTATTTTTGTTCAACTGAAAAGTTTTATGTTTGCTCTCAATAATAAGATTTTTTTTTTTGTTTTTTGGTACCAATGCAAGACCTTCCCATGTTTAAATACTTGTTATCACATAATATAACTTAAATCATAAATTAACATATCTCTAAATATTTGACAAAATTAATTTTTCGTCACGTTAATATTGACGTGACATTATTTTTATATTTTAAATTAAAAAATAGGTCTCACTTTTACATAATTATTTTTTCAATTAACCAAAAAGTAGGTCCTATCATATGACAGTGATAGCCATTTTTATAAATTTTAGACACTAAATCTCATTTGTCATAAATTTTAGATACTAAATCTCATTTGTCACGTAATAGTGAAATCTGTTTTTTATTTAAATAATAATAAAATATTAGTATTAATGTGACATTTAATTGATAGAGAGTTAACCTTGTTAAATTTTTTATCCACTTACAATCTAATTCGAATGTTTTGAAAATTATGAGGTTTAATTTAAACTCTTCAAAACGTTAATATTTGTTATATATTTTGTTGTAAGTGTTGATATTCAAAATGTACTTAAAGCTTTTTTTATTAGTAAGTAATTAAGAGTCTATAGGTACCACTTAATTCACCTGGACATTTGTGGCATGTCTCTTAAAATTAAAATCATTGAATTTTTAAAAAAATATGCTTTTTAGTAATTATACTCTATCTTGGTTAAACTAATAATTCATCATTCTTTATATAAAATATACATAAAAGTACTTAATAGTTTAACATAAATGAAAGAGATAAAATCCTTATGAAAATGAACTTTTAGTTTTAGTGTTAAATACAATCCACCTTCATCTCAAATTTTATATTTTAAAATTATTATTTATTATTTTGTTTTTTAGATATTATATAAATTTCTTTTCACATTTTGTTATTTTGTCATCTATTCGTAATCTTAAATGCAATATCATATTAAAATTTAAGAATTTTAATAATATATTAATTTAGTTAAAATAAAATTAAATTAATAAAAATATAACATAAAATTCTATATTGTTTAAATGATATAAAACATAAATGATAATTTTCAAAATAAGAGAGTTAAAAAAAAGATACATACCATTTAGCGCTAAAATTTAAAACTAGCTTTAAAATGAGGGTGGACTAACAACTTTTGTTGTGGGTCTAGCCTTAATTTAGAGATTGCCTATTCGTCTAATTCAACGAAATTTGGGCTCCATAAGTGTTAATTGTTTTCATAGATCAAAAGAAGTCAAGAATAGGCAGATTTGAGGTAGGAAATGATGATTGGAAGTTTTTTATGGTATCACACACCATGTTAATAGTGGACATAGCCATATGGATAAATGTGTAAGCTTTTGTAACCATGTACAAGTTGAATGATAACACTTAAAGTTAGACACACATGTGGAGTCAAACATGCCTGTGTTATTAGGTCACTAAGACCATGTGTGTTAGCAATGTCGAGTTTTAAAGTTTAAAAGTCAAACATGGTCACCACACAAGGTTGTGTAGGCAATCGTATGTAGTATAAAATCTTATCTTTTTTACATTAAAAAATAAGTTTGGAAAATAAAAGTTGCATAAGATAAAAATACTTGAAAGATGAAGAGTTTTAGAGTCCAAATAGCATTGTTCAACTTGAGTTTTATTCAAGTTTGATTTCTAGGATTAATTGGGAGTATTATTAGCATATATATAATAGAGAGAGAGAGAGAGGTAGAAGAGAGATTATATGTGGTTGTTTTGTGATGTGTTCTTAGTTCGAAACCTTAAACCTATGTATCCTGTTATTTTTTATTTAAAACTTATTGTTAATTTTTCCGCGTTCAAATTGTGTATCTATTTTATCTTTAATAATCTATATTGTTTGACTAATTTATTATTGGTTGAGTGATTTCATTTACCCTATGAGTGTTACTGTTTGGAATCTAGCAACTAGTATTAGAGCCTTAGGTATGGATAGTAACAATAGCTCTATGGTGAAGACCTTTTCTTCTCTTCCTAGTCGTATGGTACGGTCTTATTCCTCTTATTCCGGTTTGTTCCTTATTTGCCCTTTATAATAAAATAGAATATCAGGTTCTGTGATTGAGGAGGTCTTTTCTTTGGCTCTATATGGGGAAAAGAAGATCAAAAGTTGTTGAATATATACGATAAATATCAGGTTCTATGCACACCCTTAAAATGAGTGCATGTACATCACACCTCCTCCACGATTCAGAGATGGATAGATAGAATCTTTGAGATACGAGTCTCTCAGTCTACTGATCTTGTCCAAAGAGCCCATCCTCCCCGCCTCTGTGCGGTTCTTTCTGATTAGATAACTAAATGGGAACTAATGGATGCCGACTAACTACTCAATATAAAGAACTATAATAAAAAAATCTCTTGTATTGCAAAGATCTCTATGATCCAATCAATATGAAAAAAAAGTATAAAAGATGATGTTTCGTATAAGCTAAAGAAGACAGATAAAGAGTGGGAGAAGATGAAGCAAAAAACCTTGGGAACTATTATACATTAGATTGATATTAGTATATTCAACCACATATCCCAAGAGATAGTTCTTTTTAAGATGTGAAAGAAAACCCCTTCCATAATCAAGTCCTCCTTGATTAAATGACTTGTGAACTTGAAGTTGAAGGTTAGAAAATTAGCGTTAGAGCATCTCTGCGATTTTTAGGATGGTATGCTTTCTTTAAAAAGACTTTTGTTGTGACTATTAGTAACTCCACTATGGATGGTGTGCTTTCTTTATATGTGATTAAAGAGAGCATGTTTAATAATGAGATTGTGAGGAAGGAGAAGGATAAGACAAGTCTAAGAATAGGTCCAAGTCAAGAGATGGTAAGGAAATTAGGATATGTCACTATTACATTAAACATGGTGACATAAAAAATTCCTATTACTAACAAAAGGAAAAATAAAAGAAGCAAAACAACTAGAATGATAGAGACAATAATAAAAAGATATCAACAACCTCAAGCATAAATGATAAGATATCATTGATTTGTGTGACTAGTAAGTGTCTTCATATTAGTCACTTAGATTCTAAGTAGCTTGTCAATACACCATTGTATTTCAAAAAGGGAATACTTCACCAGTTACAGGAGTGGTGATTCTAGAAGTATGAAGATAGAAATTAGAGCTCCATCAGCATTATCGACACGAGTGACATATGAGTTAAAACTAACATTGGGTGCATTTTGACTTTGAAAGTGTAACACATTCTTGACTTGTATTCAATTTGTTATCCACGAACATGCTTAACCAAGAAAGATATCATCATGTATTTAAGGATGGCAAGTGGATGTTGTTTAAAGGAGCATTAACAGTTGCTCATGGTGGATTACGTTATACCTTATATAAGCCACACTTGAAGGCGTGTGCTAAAGAACTACATGTCATTGAGGAGAATACTTCTCCATATTTGTAGCATTAGAGATTAAGATATGTTAGTGAGAAGGAGATTAAATTTTTAGCTAGAAAATCATTTATCCATGTAAAAGCCATTGTTTCTCTTAACCTATATAATTATTACGTAGCTGAAAAGCAGTATTACATGTCATTCCATAAAAGGTCAGCTAGAAGGAATACTACGTTAGAGCTAGTGCACTCTAACATTTATAGTCCCATTGAGGAGGATTCCTTAGGAGATAACAAGTACTTTTATTATTTTTGTCAATGTTGCTACTCATAAGACAAGGGTATTCATATTAAAAACATAAAGGTAGGTTTTTGAGACCTTAAAAAAATTTCATACCATAGTGAAAAAGGAAATGAAGAAGAAGTTAAAGTGTCTCTAAACTAAAAATAGAGGAAAATATAACTTTAACAAATTTAAGGATTATTATGTGAGTTGTGACATAAGATATGAGAAGACAGAACCTGGTGCCCTATAGCAAAATAGTGTTATTGAGCGGATGAATAAAATTATTGTAGAGAAGGTTCAATATATGCTCCAAATGTCCAATCTACCAAAGTCCTTTTAGGATGAGATGGTGTGAACCATAGTATATGTGATTAAAAAAAACTTCTTCAGTCCCTTTGGATCTTGATATTTTGAGAGAGTGTGAAAAGGGAAGGATTTGACTTATACACATTTGAGGGTATTTAGATGAAAAGTTTTCAAGCATATGCCAAGGGAGCAAACACCAAAGCTAAATTTGAAGATTAAGCTTTGTATATTTATTAGATATGGTGATAAGAAGTTTGGTTATAGGCTTTATGAACAAAAAATTGTAAGGTTGTTAGAAGCAGGGATTTGATCTTCTACGAGTATAAGATGGGTCCAAATTGCTTCAAAGAAGACAAGACTACTTCTAACAATTTTTCTTTCAATACTATAGATTTTTACTCATGTTGCAACTTCTATTGATCATTCTATAGGTGAAGAAGGTAGAGGACATGAGTTAGCACATGATTTGATAATGATTATATACAATCTAATAGAGATGAGGTGCATGATTCATGTCTTGCGGATGATATAGAAAAGGTCCATGAGCATTAAGAGTATCGAGAACAAACTGCTTAAGTGTTAGAAGATGTCTAACTTCAAAGGTCAATTAGATTGAAGAAGCCTTCGATGAGAAGAAGCTTTGATAAGATACCCTAGTTCAGAATATCTCCTAGTCATTATTAAAGGGGAACCAGAGAATGTTTGAGAAGTTGAATTACTCAAAGACAAAGAATCTTGGCATAAGGTGATGTAAGAGGAGATGAATTCTTTGAAAAACAAGGAGACCTATAAGTTAGTGAAGCTTCCTAAAAAACGAAGGAATTGAAAAATATATGGACGTTTAAGATCAAGAACAATGGTGTCAAACTTGTAAAGCATATGGGAAAAGAACATATTTGAAAAAAAAGTGTCGATTTCAATAAGATTTTTTCACCAGTAGTCAAGATGACATCTATTTACAAGGTTTTGGGCCTAGTTGCAAGCATGGATCTAGAACTTGAACAGTTTAACGTGAAAATTCCATTCTTATATGGCAACTTAGATAAGGAGATATACATGGACTAGCTGAAAAGGAAAAGAGGAATTAGTATACAAGTTAAAGAAGAATTTATAGACTCAAATAGGCACCAAGGCGGTGGTATAAGAACTTTGATTCATTTATAATAAGCAATGGTTATAAACAAACATTAGTTGGTCCTTATATGCACTTAAAAAAAATACTAATGTTAACTTCATCATCCTTCTCCTATATGACATGTTGATAGTGGGACAATATGTGTTGACATGATTTGTAGGTTGAAGGAGGACTTGTCAAAGTCCTTTGAAATGAAAGATTTAGGTCCTACCAAATAGATTTTAGGTATGGAGATCAATTGTAACAAAAAGGTTAAAATGTTATAGTTGTCATAAGAAAAATATATTGAATAGGTTCTTAAGAAGTTCAATATGAAATCTGTCGAGCCAGTTAGTATGTCACTAGGAGCTCATTTAAATTTGAGCAAGCGAGTATATCCTACCACTGAAAAGGAGAAAGATGGTATGTCCTCAATTCCATATTTCTCTACTATTAGCTCCTTGACGTATGTCATGTGTTTACTAGACCAAATATTACACATGTTATTGGGTTAGTGAGCATATTTTTATCCAATTTGGCAAGGAACACTGGGAAGTAGTGAAGTGGATCTTTAAGTATTTACAGGGCACTTTTATATTGTGTTTGAGTTTTGGAGGTGGAACCAATTCTAGAAAGATACACTGATGCAAACATGGCTAATGATCTCGATAACAAAAGGTCGACCTCAGGTTACTTGTTCAAAGTTTCTAAGGGAACTACTCATTAGCAATCTAAGTTGTATAAATATGAAGCTTTATCTACAACTAAGGTAGAATATGATGCAACTATAAAAGCTAGTAAGAGATGCTCTGGTTGAAGCGTTTTCTCTAATAATTGGACATGGAACAAGATGATTACATACTTTTCTATGACAGTCAACTTACTGTGGGTTTGAGCAAGAATTTCATGTATCATTCTTGCATCAAATATATTAATGTTAGGTATCATTGTTTGTGATCTACGGTTAACGAGCAACTAATGAAATTGAATAAGATTCATATAGACAAGAATAATGTCGCATGTTGATGGAGGTGGTCTCGATAGTAAGCTTGAGCCTTGTTATAATCTTATTAGGATGACCTTCAAGTGATTAATAGGGTGATTAATTTCTCCTCCTAAATAGGCTAGAGGGGGATTATTATGAGTCCATCTCTATTTTAAAGATGTCTATTTATCCAATTCCATTAAATTTAGGATTTGGAAGTGTTAATTGTTTTTATGAATCAAAAGAAACAAAGATTGAGTAGATTCGAGGCAGAAACTGATTATTGAAAATATTTTCTGGTGAACATGCTTATGTCTAAGTTGTACATGCCTGTATTAGTGGTAGGAATGGCCGTGTGGATGAACGTGTAAGCTTCTATAACCATTTATGAGTTAAATGACGACACTTAAAGTCAGATATGCTTGTGTCATTAGTAGACATGGCCATGTTTATCGGCCTTGTAAGTCACTGTGTAATGAACCGCTTCCATAAAGCGTATGCTTGAACATTCAAAGGATATTCGAGAACATACCCACAAGAATGGCACGTTAGAACAATTACTTAACTAACTAAGGCATCACACAAATCACAACCATTCAAAAAGATCAACTTTTCTCATTTCATTCACAAATATAAACTTACATTGTTACATAACAATCCATAATCTATATATACACATTACATAACATTTAAGACTTTACTACTCCATACAAAATATACAACATGAAATGGGATGCTAACTAAAAACATTCTAAATAATACTCCTCAGATATCAGTTGACCAGACCTTTGAGTTATTTTTGTTCTCAAAATGACAGTACTAGAATTCTACTAGATTGTCTTAGAAGCTAGAACTCCCTTGTACCTGAAAATCAACATTGTAATTTGATGAATTTGCGAACTCAGTGAGTGAACCATCATCGATGTGCTTACTTAAGTCAGAATATAAACATCACAAGTATATAACCAAATTCAACAAGTATATCACCTCATTCAGTATCAAATCTCACATCACATTTTATCATATTTCAATAAGTACAACATATTTACAAACATTTCATATCACCATTTCAGAACAATCCAATAATTCATCTCAATCATTCATATGATACATGTAAAGTTATAAATATGCAAATGCACATGTGACTCCATTTCATTTTCACTTTATTGTGACCGAGCACTTATTTACTGTCCCGTATCCGTTATGGATACCGGGCTCAATTCATTTACTGTTCCGTACCCATTGTGGATATCAGGTTCATTATTAACTGAGCCTATGGCTCTTTGTGCACAATTCCTGAGCTTAAAGCTTTTTTTTCACGTTGGTCACTCCAATCACAACTCATTTATCTGATCATGCATATCAATGTAATAGAATGCATCAATTCATATAATGTGCTATCAATACTTTTCATTCAATGTGTTCATGTCATTTATCACATTCTCCAAACCTTAGTCCTGCATTCAATATTCAGTTGAGTACACATTCCATATTACACATAAAATTTGAAACACTTTCATATGCAGTCCTAAGTATCAAACTCCTTGGATCAACAATGTCTGAAATCATAGCAATCATATAAGAAACCGTTCAATAACTAAAATTTAACCAAAAACAATTCAATTATAGTGAGAAACATCTAGGTTAACTCACAGTACGCTCCAGAAAAGCTATTGCTCACAGTACGCTCTAGAAAAACTATTGCTTTGATAATCCGATAATGTCTGGATGTTGGCGATCAAGTTGTACTTCTTTAGTCATGCAACACACATATTTTACACTTGCTAAGTTGATCAATCATATGAAATATTCAATCATGCACATGTATATGTGTCATGTTCAATACATGCTCAATTGACTTTCCCAGGTATGTATCCTTATTCACAAATCTTGACCATTCAAACATTATATTTTGTATACTACCATTTTGCAATCAGGTTTATACCCTTAAGTTAGCTTGATTAACTCCAAATTCACCAACCATACTTTACACTTATCCTTAAACATTTTCATGATCTAAAAGCCTTTTATAACACACACACAATTGTTACTTTAAATCTGGAATTTTAGTAAGCTAGATCTATACATTCACCAAACTTTTTCTAGCAATATATATTCATACATTTACCCAGTTCTCATTCATAATTACCCTATGTTCTTTAATGCTCATTCATCCATATCTTATACACATTACTTATGTCTTTGAGATCATGTTTGCATTAAAACAACTCATTTATTCCTTTAACAAACCATAATTTTCATATTTGAACTCAACCACATCAAAACAGTTCATTCTTTAGGTTATGACATCAATTAACTACATAAACTTATCAAGATCTTAACCAATTAAACAAGCAACAATCTAGGCTCATTCCTAGCCTTAATCAAGTCCAAATATGCTAATTTAGAGTGAAATTTCTCAGCTGATTTGACATGTACACACGGCTGAAATTAAAATTCCAGAATTTGTCATCAACATCACTAATGTGTGTAACTTTACTACCTTTAATACTTAATGAACTTTACAAGCTTAGAGACATCACTAACCCCTGAAATTTTCTAGATTTCATATCCTTTAAGGTTACTTCATTTTAGGTTAATTTAGCTTCCATATTGGGTACACTAAGGCTTACAAAATTCTGCTCACTTATGTCATTAACAGTCACCTTTTAGAAATACATCTACAACTTTAATTTTCCAGATTCAAGAACACTTCAATAGCACCTATCTTTACCGTGAATCCACCTTCATTTATACTTCAAATCTCAACCTATATTATCCATTTAACAGTCTATAACCTACTATTTTCATGCATCAATAACAAAACAGAAAGTAACCTATTCATCCCATATTCCAACACAACATCATCATCAATGCCACATGCATTCCATCCCAATTCAGTCATCATAAAATTTCTATTTCAACATGCCACAAAGATCAAAATTTCACTTACTTATTTAGCTCAAGTTCCACCTCAATGATCAAGCTAACTTAGCTCTCCATGTATGCAAAATCATCCAAGCACAAGAAGGAAGTAAAATGATTTTAGCAAAGGCAAAATGATAATAGCAAAGTATAGCTATCTTTGAGCAGATTTTTATATGGATTTTGAAGTGACTATGAACGAAATTGAAGCAAAACTCAGAAGCTGTGAGGGTGTGTGAGTGTTTCAGTGGTGGGAGTAAAGGGGAGAAAAAAAAAGAATGAACACAACAGAAATTATCCCTACAGTAGCTTAACTCATTAGGAGCTAGGTGTCACTACTATATAATGACATTTGTCACCTATGCATGTAAGTCACTTGTCCTCTCCATAAGCTGCCATTTGTCACAATTATGCTAGGCCATTTGTCACTCAATCACTACTGCCATTTGTCACTTAATTTCCTATGCCATTTGTCACTTAATTTTTCATGCCAAATGTCACTCATTTTATAAGCTTAGTCATCCTAAATTTCCATGTGTCAACTTATCTTGCCACTTGACATTTTTCCTAGACTAAATGTATATTTTAATTCATCAATTTTCCAATTGTAATAATTAATTCCAAATTTACTACTTGTAATCCATCAAACCAAAATTCGAGACATAAGCAATACACAATCAAATTATAATCATTTTAAACCTTTCATACCCCAGAATATGTCAATTGAGTGCAATTTTCCTAAATCAACATTTATGTGTATATATATGCTCATGTTATGTATGTGAATGAAATCATATCCCAAATGTACTAATTCTTTCTAATATACTGCAATTCATGTGACTATCACTCAAATCCCTCAATAGGTTAGGAAATCGACTATTACACTATATTTAATAGCAAATGAGTCAGCTCAGTACAATGTTTACCGAAGAAGGGTGGAATGACCATAATGGAAAGTGAAAGCGTAGAATTAATTTCAACGAGAGTAGTCATAGGATGGAGAGTGTGCGTGGAATATTGCAAACTCAACAAAGTGAATTAAAAAGGACCATTTCCCTCTCCCATTCGTGGATCAAATGATAGAAAGAGTGGCGGGTCACTCATTCTATTTCTTCTTAGATGGTTACTCGGGGTATAATCAGATATTCATATACCTCGAAGACTAAGAAAGATCACGTTCATATATACTTATGGTACCTTTGCGTATAAATGGATTCCTTTCGGGTTATGCAATAACCTAGCTACATTTCAAAGGCGTATGACGTCTATCTTTTTAGACATGATTGAAGATATTATGGAAGTTTTTGTGGAACATTTTTATGTCTTTAGAGACTCTTTTGAGAAGTTTCTAACCAATTTGGACAAGGTACTCCAAGGATGTGAAGAATCACATTTAGTGTTGAATTGGGAGAAGTTCCACTTTATGGTATAGGAGGGGATAATGCTTGAACACAAAATTTCGCATCAAAGATTTGGAGTGGACAGAGCAAAAACAGAGGTTATAGAGAAACTCCTACCTCCAATCAACGTTAAGGGCATGCGGGCATTCCTAGGCAATGCTAGGTTCTAATGTTACTTTATTAAAGATTCTCGCAAATCGTAAGACCCTTAACAAACTTGTTAGTCAAGGATGTGACTTTCCTCTTTGATGACAACTATTTATCTACATTTAAACAATTAAAGGAGGTACTAAATTTAGCACTAATCTGAACTCCACCCGATTGGACAATCCATTCGAAGTCATGTACGACGCTAGCGACCAAGTTGTAGTTTACGTATTAGGCCAAAGGAAGGACAAAAGGTTGCATGTAATATACTATGTAAGCAAAACACTTACGGGACCTCAAGTTAACTACACCACCACTGAAAGGAGTTACTAGCAACAGTGTATGTATGTGACAAGTTTTTGTTGTATCTTTAGGTTGGCTTATTCGATGGGTGCTACTCTTACAAGAGTTTCACATAATGAAAAATTTCTTGATGCTACTCAATAGCATGTCGACACCATGATTCTCAGATCGTAAATTTTGTTGCTAGTGGTAACATTCTTTTTGACCTGTCATATCAATAAAGAAAATGATTCTTACAAGAGTGCGCTTGATATTTACGGGACGAGCCAATCCTATATAAGACTTATGCTGATGGGCTAATAAGACGATGTATACAGGAGGACGAGAACATAATGTCATGAAGCACAGTGTGCTGGCCATTATTGAACAAACAAGATGGTAGCTCGAGTAATCAAGTGTGGTACTATTGGCCGTAGCTATTTAATGACGCTTAAGCTTTCGTGGCACAATGTGATTGTTGTCAAAGACTGGGCAACATCTCTAAAAGAGATGAGATGCCTTTATCAAAGATCTTAGAAGTCGAAGTATTTGATGTGTGGGGCATCGGCTTCATGAGTCCCTTCCCATCCTCTATGAGGAACACATACATTCTAGTGGGAGTGGATTGCATATCTCACTGGGTCAACGTAGTGGCATTATTAGTACATAAATTCATCAGATAGTTATTCAACCAATTTGGAGTGCCAAGAACAATAATAAGCTATGGGGGAAAACATTTTTGTAATAGATCTTTGACACTCTCTTAAAAAGATACATAGTCCACTATCATGTTGCCACTCTTTATCACCCGTAAGAGAGAGAACAAGTGGAAGTCATAAACTGGGAAATGAAACAAATTTTACAAAAGACGATAAATAGTTCTATGAAGGATTGGGTATTAAAGCTAGATGATGCTTTATGGGCTTATCGAACCACTTTTAAGATGCAGATTCGAATAACCCCCTTTTGACTCGTATATGGTAAAGCTTGTCATTTGCCTGTGGAACTAGAGCATCGAGCATATTGGGCAATCAAGGTTTTAAATTTTGATTAGAAGCAAGAGGGTCAGAGATGTCTTCTGCAACTAAATGAACTCGAAGAGTTTCGCTGCAGAGCATATGAAAACACCAAACTTTACAAGGAGAAGAGGAAGAGATGGAACGACTCTCATCTTAAGCAGAACAAATTCAAAGTGGGACATGTAGTTTTACTGTACAATTCAAGGTTAGGGCTATTCCTATGGAGCCCTTGAATTGGAAAATGCAAACAAAGAAACCTTTAAGGTGAATAGGCATCGCTGCAAACTTTATCTCGATGAAGCAGGAAGAGGAATTATTATTTTTCCCTTTGAAAAATTAAAAGCGTTTCCAAGGATGCAAGGTCAAGCTAATGACCATAAATTAGCACGTTTGGTAGTTAGATTTCTCTTTGGAATGTTAGAATTAGTTATTTCTTTTTCATAATGAATGGAAATGGTGTGTAAGGTAAAACAATGAGGTGATGGTGCAAATATAAGGTATGGAAGGAACTCGGGAGTGACAAGAAGGAAAGAATCAAAAATAGGAAAGGAGTGTGAAAATTCCCAGTGTCACGATCGTGACCCATTTCTGAACCTTCTCTCATGATCATGGCAAGTGTAGAATGGGACATGCGATTTTCATGTCATTTTTTTTCCAATTTGACCCCTCCTTTCTCCTCCCTAACCTATATATTAACATTTACTCTTATTTTTCTCACCCACACCACTCTCTCCACTCACTCTCTAGTAACCAAACTCTCAAATCCTCTCCCTTCTCTCTAAAAAAGTCTTTATCACTCTAAATTAATCACACCTCTCATTTGAATGGGACCGATAATTAAGAAAATAGTCAAGCACGTTCAACTAAAGGGAAAAGTTCAAGTATCGGGTATTAGACCGAACTGACTGGGCTGGAGAATTTTGATGCTAAAAATGACCATAATAACATAATTCCCAGTCTCAAAAACTTGATGTTACACAAGTTCATGTGTTAAACAGTGTTTGAAAAAAGCAAAACTAACAAGTGTTTGGTGAAGGAAATTTTCTATTGTGGTGCATAGACCATAACATCCAATTTTGCGCCTCCACCCACATCTTTAACGCTATTATTGCTACTCTGAAAAAGAGAAGCAATAATCTAGGCATGGGGTACTTGGTTATGACTATTGCAAATTATTATGGTGTTAATTGTGATGGACTAACTGTACATTTTCTGAGTTCCTTAACAGTTGTCACTTGATGAAAGCTGAGATCTTAAAGTCCCACAATATGGAACTTCGAGATTTTTGCACGAAATCTCATGTTAAGAACAAGGTGGGATAGGCTAGTTCGAGCTTGGCGCCACCACAACAAGAGGAGGAATCAATGATAAGTGTAACTTGTATCGTGTTTTAGTGCATAGTTTGATATGTGTTTAGCCATTAATTCAATCATTTAGTATGAGTTTAGGTTAGAATTGTGTTAGTTTATTAATTATTTATATTTTAAGTGTGTTATGGGTTAGTACAAGTCTTTGAGCTTAAATATTATGTTTTTTAGGTACCTTAATGTGTTTGCTAGTGTTTAAGGGTCAACATCGAAGAACAAAAGAGTTTTGGAGCAATTCGGGCTGAAACAGCGACCCATGATCGTGGCATGTCAGGCCACAATCGTGATAGAAGCCCAAGGAATGGCCTACAATCATGGCATGTCAGCCCACAATCATGTTAAAAGCCCAGGGAATGACCTGTATGCCACGATCATGATAGAAGGCTGAGATGTGAGCCACGATTATGGCCTGTGTCGGGCAAACATGTAGATACTTAAGAACGTTAAGTTTTGAGAGGGTTTTTGGACCTTTCATACCCCAAAAAACCCTAAGGTTGCTCAGAATACAAGAGGATATTTAAAGAACAACAAAAAGAGGCAGACAAAAAATGCTTTTGCATCAGCCACCTTGAGAAACCTTATAGAGAAATCATTGAGAGATAGAGGAAGAGAAGAAGGAAGAGAGAAGAGGAGAAGAAGGTGACTCGACATACTTCCCTAATCAGGGGGTTTCCTAACATCGCCTCCCGTCATCCATTTATATTGTATTTCCTGTTTAATTTTAGTTTGATTATTATATAGAATTAGATTGAATAGTTAATAATAGGATCTAGAATGTTGAAGATGGTTTAAACTCACCTTTGAAATTTTATTTTTGAATTAATGGAAATCTGATTGTTTATGTGTTTATTGGATTTATTGTGGTTTGATTCTATGATTGCATAATTTGATAATAAACTGAGAGGGTGAATCAAATGAAAAATGATCAAATTGGACTAACAAGAGTTAGGTGATTTAATAGAATAAGAATAGAATCAAATCGAGAAATTATACGAAGAGAGATCTTGCATAGGTTTCTGATAGTTTATTAAAGAACTTTAGAACTAATTATTTGGATAGCTTGTGAATTGAGAGATTGCAACCTCCATAATCTGATTAGGGTTTATGATTTAAAGTTAATGGTTATAACTCAAGAAAGAGTAATCAACCCTAGGATAGTCTAGAACCAACAATCCAATAATTCATAATTAGTTAGGTTAGCAATAAGGATAGGCAAAATTCCTTTTCTCTCAATTGGTAATTTCTTTCTGTTGATTCTTGGGTGTGTTGCAAATTACTTAGTAATCAGTATTTTCATGTTTGAATATCTTTGGGCATAATTGCATATCTCCAACTTTGAATTAAGGGGTAGCGGTGAAGGATATGACTAATTCAAAGTTGTTATGTTAAATGAATCCTTCAAGATATAGTAACTGTAGAGTTTGTTTTATTTTTGAACGTTACTTTCAAATTTCCTTAGATATTTGTAGTAAGTTTGTTAGAATTTAATGTCTCTTTTATAATACTATTTAAGAGGCATCTTTCTCTTAATAATATCATCTAACAAAGCAATTGTTCTAGCCTTTTTGCTCTGCTATTTCCAACGTTTAGGTGAATCCTCGTGCCAAAAATCTGGCCTCCTTTAATGGAGAATTGAAAGAAGAGGTCTATGCTCAACAACCAAGAGGATTTAAGGTATCAGGATCAGAAGAGAAAGTGTACAGATTAAGAAAGGCAATATATGGATTAAAGTACGCTCCTTATCCACGGTGTAGTAAGATAGAAACTTTCTTTCTTCAAAATGGATTTAAATGGAGTCTAAATGAACCAACTTTGTACCTAAAGAAGAAAGGCATTGATGAACTTCTCATAGTCAGTTTGAATGTGGATGCTATGATATACATAGGGTTATTGGCTCAACTGATATTTGAGTTCAAGGATGCCATGATGAACATGTTTGAAATGACAAATTTAGGAAAATTGCAACATTTCCTAGGTGTTAAAGTTAAACAAACTGATGGTGGCATTTTCATGTCTCAACAAAAGTATGCAATAGATCTTTTGATGATTCACAACATGGAGAAGCGTAAGATAGCTATTACATCAATGAATACTAATAAGAAGCTGAAACTAGAAGATGGGACGAATATGGCAGATACAAAGAGGTTCAGAAGCCTAGTGGGAATTAATATATCTTACACATACTCAACCTTATCTATCTTTTGTAGTTGGTGTAATCTCAAGGTTTATGCACTATTCATCAAAATAACAATATGGAGCTGTAAAGAGGCTTTTTCGCTATATAGCTAGAAACAAGTGATTCTGGAATCTATTATGTGAAAGATCAAAACTTTAACTTGAAAGGTTACTCTAATAGTGACTGGGCTAGTTCACATGTGGATAGGAAGTGTAAAAAAGGGAATTTATTTATTCTTGGATCAGGTCCAATATCATGGTTATCAAAGAAGCAAGCTACAGTTGTATTATCCTTAACTAAAGTTGAGTATGTAGCAACAACCATTACTGCATGCCAAGTAGTTTAGCTTCGAAGATTGTTGTGAGAGTTAGGACAAAAGTAAATAGTGGCAACGCGTATTATGTGTGACAATTCATCTACAGTTGCCACGACAAAAATCCAGTTATGCATGGAAGAACCAAGTATATGGAAATCAGACATCATTTCATAAGGGTTCTTGTGGTAGAAGAGGAAGAAGTTAGAATTCTATAATTCAAAGTATTAACTTTCTGATTTGCTTACAAAGGCATTACCAATTGGAAGATTTCAATATCTTCGGGCACAATTGCACATCAATAACTTTGAATTAAGGGGAAGTGTTGAAGGCTACGACTAATTCAAAGTTGTTCTGTTAGCCAAATCCTTTGAGATTTAGCAACTGCAGAGTTTGTTTTATTTTTTAATGTTACTTTCAGATTTCCTTAGATATTTGTAGTAAGTTTGTTAAAATTCAACGTCTATTTTATAAGCCTATTTAAGAGGCATCTTTCTCTTAATAATATCATCTAACACAACAATTGCTTTAGCCTTCTTGCTTTGTTATTTCCATCATTTGGGTTAATCCTCGTGCCACAAGTATGGCCTTAGTGAAGAATTGAAAGAAGAGGTCTATGCTCAACAACTAAGAGGATTTGAGGTATCAGAATCAAAAGAGAAGGTGTAAAAATTGAGAAAGGCATTATATGGATTGAAGCAGGCTCCTCGTGCATAGTATACTAAGAAACTTTCTTTCAGCAAAATGGATTTAAAAGGAGTCGTGATAGGTGGCATTGGTACATACTTTTCTTAGGATAATTTGTTAGTTAATTGTGATAAATTGATTGTTGTTAACTTGTTTACCTTATTTTTTTTGTCATAGTTTCATATAATTGCATGATTATGTATTAATGTATGTGAATATGCATGAATGTGTGTGAATTAGGTTTTAAGTTAGGTTTTGCATGAATTTTGCATGGCATTGTTGCACATGTTTTTCTTACATTATGTTGGTATGAATTGCATGTCTTTTGGGCATGATTAAGTGATTAATTTTGTTGTTAATCAATAGGTTTGGAGGTGGTTTTGAGGGATGGATGTTAGCCCCTGAAAATTTTTTCATTTAATTAAGCATGATTAGAGTAAATTGATGCCTTAGTAGATTAAATTAAGTTGGTAATAAATTAGCATGGTAACATTAATTCAGTTAGGTAGCATGAATGAAATGTGTTAAATGTGTTAGTTGGGCTTAAGGAAATAATGGGCCTAAATGAGATATGAAGAGAAGAGGAAATGAATTGGGCTTAAGTTGAATAGA
>JANZLC010000202.1:31828229-31860271 GCA_026413385.1 Erythroxylum gracilipes
TTATTTGGATTGGTTTGGTAGTTGGATGATTGAGGATTGTGGAGATTGAGTTTTTATGCAGGTATTGGAGTTTGGGTTGTGGCTTGAAGAATTTTTGGCTAGTTGATTTTTAGGGGAGGTGCTGTCAAATTTTTGTAAAAATTTGACAGAAACTTTGCTTGTAGTTTTGACCCTCTTAATGTTTGAATTGGATTGGGAGGTCTTCTTGAAGATTGTAGAACATGTTTAGTGCTTTCTAATGATATATAATCTGTCACTTTTCAACTTAGGATGAAGAAGTTATAAGGTTTGAAAGATTACAGTTACTGTTGATGAGGGCTATGTTTGTGCAGTACCTTTGGAAGGATTTTTCACCTCATTAGAGCCTGCGTTGATTTTTTCATTCTTCATAGAAAATGTAGATTATCTTTTTCCCTTTCTATTGATGTATAATATGCAATTATTGGGGTTAGGAGTAAGAAGTTACGAGGATTGGAAGAGTTCAGTTACTGTTCGTTGGGTCCATTTTACTATTTCATTGGTCCTTAGAGGAGCAGTGTCTTTGAGTGAGTTTTTACCCCTTTTAATGATTGAATTGATTTTTGCACCCTTCATGAAGTTTGTAAATCATCTTTTCATCTTTCCAATGAGGTAAAATATGACATTTTTAGGCTATTTTGTTAAAAGATATGATTTTTCAAACTTCTGACTCTATGTAGGGAAATTTCAAATTGGGCAGAAATTTTGAAGTGACTTTTGACCCCGTTAATGACCAAATTAGCTTTTAAATCCTTCATGAAAGTCGTAGGGTTTTCTTTTAGCTTTCTATAGACATCAAGTTTGTAGAATTTAAAGTTCTAGGTAAAAAGTTATGAATTTTGGAATTTCTGTGTTTTAAAATATATATATTTCCGGACTCGCAGGCGGGCGAGCGTCCTCGCGAGCGCTCGCGAGTGCGAGCGCCTCGCCCAGCGAGCAACTCGCGATTGCGAGCCTTGCGTTCTCTTTTTATTGTATTTTCTGATTTTCTTTTCTTTTCTCAAATTCAACCTCCTCCCACTCTTTTGTTTGTAACTTTTTCGTTAGACCTCTAATTTACTCAGTTTTCAAAGCATTGGTTTTTTATTAACTTTTTCTACCCCTTTATGAAAAATTTAAAATTTTAGGGTTTGAGTCGAAAATTACGGATTAAAGCAAAGAGAGTCAATTGTATGGAGATATTGAATATATTTTCGTTTGGGCGATTTCTCGATCTACAGAGATCCTATTTAGGAGACTCTTGATTTCTAATGAATCTAGAGACATGGAATTTCATTTTAGCTTAGAAATCGTATTCAATTTTGGGCCCTAAGCAGATAAATTTTATAGAGAGAGATTAAGGTGAATCTTATAAGATCTGCTTGGATGACATTAAAATAAGTCTGTTTTGAGTTTCCTTTCGTGGTGAGGAATCCCTCCCTCGTAGGTCGTATGTCTAGATGTCACGTAAGACGTCGAACACGTGTCTTGCCAGGGTGGGATTCCAACAAATTTGATAACACTTCCTTCTAGAAAAATGTTCCTCTATGTCTTTTATTTCTAATGACACCAAAAACACTCAATTTGGTTTAGAAGTCTGAAAGTTATGGCCCAAACATTTTCAGACTATTACTAAACTGAGACTAAACACTGCACCTAAATTCACTCCAGAAATTGAACATTTTAGGGACTGAATTGGAATTTGATTCTTTCAAATAACTTGTATCCCCATGTCTCTAGTTTAATTAGGGACAAGAATCACCTCATTCGGAGCTCTATAGCTCAAGATATCTCCAAAATACTGAACCATGTTCAAACTTTTTCAACCAATCCTCTCATTTTTGATCTAATCAATCTTTTTAAATTTAACCTTAAAATCCATAAATTTTTATGGAGAGGTAGAACTATGTCTTAGGAATCCAACGCTTCAAAATCTGGTCAATCGGAGGTCGGACAAAAAAGATATAAGTAAAAGAGTGAAGACTGTTCAGGTGAGCCAACGAGCTGAGTCGCGATCTCGACGGCTCGCGAAAACGAGCCGCGTCGCAATCGTGACGGCTCGCGATCACGAGGCCAGCTGCTCTTCCCTACTTCTGACATCTCAATTTCTAAATGCCATAACGTTTAACCTAGAACTCCAAATTTTTCACACTTGATATCAATGGAAAGATAAAAGAAGGCTCTACAACTTTCATGAAGTACTCAAAAACAATTTTGGTCTCTATAAGGGTATATGCAATGTTTGGAGATAGGAATAGGAAGTTATGAAGTTGGGAAGAGTTCAGTTATTGTTCATTGGGTCCATTTTACTGTTTCATTGGTCCTTATAGGAGCAGTGTCTTTGAGTGAGTTTTTGCTCCTCTTAATGACTGAATTGATTTTTGCACCCCTCATGAAGTTTGTAAATCACCTTTTCATCTTTCCAATGAGGTAAAATATGACGTTTTTAGGCTATTGTGTTAAAGGATATGATTTCTCAAACTTCTGACTTTATGTAGGGAAATTTCAAATTGGGCAGAAATTTTGAAGTGACTTTTGACCCCTTAATGACCAAATTAGCTTTTAAATCCTTCATGAAAGTTGTAGGGTCTTCTTTTAGCTTTCTATAGACACAAAGTTTGTAAAATTTGGAGTTCTAGGTACAAAGTTATGAATTTTGGAATTTCTGTGTTTTTTATATATATAAAAAATATATTTCCGGACTTGCAGGCGCCGCTCGCGAGGCGTCCTCGTAAGCGTCTCGCGAGCGCTCGCGTTTCACCCAGCGAGCTCCTCGTGCTCGCAAGTGCGAGTGCCTCACCCAGCGGGCAACTCGTGATCGCGAGCCTCGCGTTTTCTTTTTATTGTATTTTCTGATTTTCTTTTCTTTTCTCATATTCGACCTCCTCCCACTCTTTTGCTTGTAACTTTTTCGTTTGACCTCCAATTTATTCAGTTTTCAAAGCATTGGTTTTCTAATAACTTTTTCTACCCCTTTATGAAAAATTTAAAATTTCTGGGTTTGAGTCGAAAATTACGGATTAAAGCAAAGAGAGTCAATTGTATGGAGATATTGAATATAATTTCGTTTGGGCGATTTCTCGATCTACAGAGATCCGATTGAGGAGACTCTTGGTTTCTAATGAATCTAGAGACATGGAATTTCATTTTAGCTTAGGAATCGGATTCAATTTTGGGCCCTAAGCAGATAAATTTTATTGAGAGAGATTAAGGTGAATTTTCAAGATTCGTTAGGGAGGAAATGAAATAAGTTCATTTTGAGTTTCTTCTGTGGTGAGGAATTCCTCCCTCGTGGGTTGCGCATCCAGGTATCACGTAGGACGTCGGACACGTGTCTCACCAGGGTGGGGTTCCAACAATAGTTATGTTGACCGCTTGAATTAATACTTAATTCAAGTAAGTCAAGAGTGGCATCTAAAACCACGTCATGATCCCCAATTGACCAGAAAGTCCGTAGTTTGACTACGAACCCTTCCATACGCAATGTTGCCATGCAATTCGTCCTTTCATCATCTATACCCCATTTGGTATAGAGTATGGTCAAAGTCTCAAGTCCCACTAGACTGAATATATCACATCTAGTCCAAGTGATATTAGATATTGACCTGGAGATCTCATTACTCTATGTATAATTGAAGACTCTCTTCATGATACATATCTGCTCTAGCCAGAGTGTAGCACCCCACTCCTGCAATGACCCGAACCCGACATCGATGGTGATATTCGAGTCCGTGCCCCTCGAGGATGATGTGCTAGAGCACTTAGTTAGTCAGAAATCGGTATTCTTTTTTTTAATCACAAAATAATATATGCGAAAATCGATACCCAAATTGGGCCTCATTCATTCATAAACATTTTCACTTAACACAATTTTCAATAGCCATTTGGACCCTTTCATAAATACAAAACACTTGAGTCATTTTAAAACCCACAGTTATACAAAAAGATATAACTGTGTCATAATTAATTCTTGCAATTCCTTAAGTGACTAATTCCTCAATGAAGGTAACATTGTCTCATGTCATTTTCAATTTTCCACTTGACTTCTTGTCTCTACTGATTTGCTCTTTGTATTCGATTTCCTTTAATTCACATTGACTTATTTAAATGCCTATTCAATCGTACTAATTCCTCCCCGCATTTTCAATTTATTTGAACACTTCACTTTGCGTGTTGGTATCACTTCCTCATATTAAATTTGTATTTCCCGAACATTTTCACATCGAATATAATATGGACCTATATTCTCCTCACATTTGCAATAGTGTCACCTTAAATTTAAAATCCACTCACGTAGTTGGATACTTTACATCAAACAAACTGCATACACTCTCAGTATTCCACTTCTTATGCCTAAATCTCAGCTTGGGATAAGACTCCATTATTCACTTTTGATTTATTTCCTATTCGTTTTCGATTTGTTTCTTCTTTGATCACTCTTAAATTGAATCGTCTGCTGAACTTAACTCAATTTAGGGAAATTCTTCTTTGAAAAAAAATGCTTGCTACAATCATCAATACTGTTCATGAAATCCTTAGCAATCAACTATTTTCCATAATTAATTGTCAGTCATTCTTAGTACCTCAAGAAGATCAATTTCACTATACATAATATTTCAATAGGATCAATTTATGTCATGGCTTACGTGATCAGAACATCCCTTGTAACAAAGCTCGGTAAGGTACTAAATAATTTCATTTACTCTAATACCATGGCATATATCACCAAATCCATTACATCTTATCTAGAGATGTATTTATATCAATTTACCAATTGGTAGCTTATATTAAGGATACTTTAATCCCATTCAATTCTAGATAACTCTTCTTCTTTTGTGTCAGTCCCTAATAATGGGGAGTGTGCCATAATCATGTCCTTCTTTTTCCTCAAATTCATCACATATGGTAACATCAGTAATAGTCTCAATTCCTTCCCAATTGATCACTACAAGTACTCTCACGTTTTACTCTAACCCATCTTGAACTTTGAACTATAGGAACTATGATTGGCACTTATTCAATAAGTCACCGATTACTTCATATATCATCTTCACGCATATTATTCACATGTGCTTCATAATTTCACCTGTTATGGTGATCCCATTATCCGATGTGCACTTACAATGGCAAAGCAAACTTAACAGCTTTTTCATATATCACTATCATCGTATCATCCTCCACTTGTCATTTATTTCATCTCTCTCTCTCTCTCTCTCTCTCTCTCTCTCTCTCTCTCACACACACACACACACACACACACACACACACATATATATATATATAACAATAGTTCATGTTTAAGATTCATCAACTCAAGTGGATAAATAGCTTCTTCAATTATATATAATTTCAACTCACATCATCCATACTAAATTCACATTTCAAATACATACACAAATCTATATTTCATTAACATCATAAGATAAGTGTTTACAAAACTTTAATGGCAATCCAAGCCACATTACATCATCAATATCAAAATCCAAAATACAAAAGATGCAAAACCTAATAGTTCTTGGAATGCATCTAAAGTCTTGCTTTACAAAATCTAACTTCAAATACAAAATATGCATAATCAAAATGTTGCTTCGACTCTGATTACTCGATCTCATTCTCATCACCTGAATAGGAGAAAGAGAGTGAGGGTGAGCTTAAAAGACTGAATTAAAACTCAATTTCATCAAACAATTTGTAACCCCTATATCCCTAGTTTATTCGAAATCAAAAATCATCTCATTTGGATAACTAGAGAAAAAGTTATGGCTAAAACACCGAATCATACTCAATGAACATGTTTCAATTACATTTTCCAACTTTTAACTTCCAATATTTCACATATAACCTATCTTGTATCTAAACCATTTCTTACCTCATTTCAAATTCAAGAATTCTCCTTTTCTTTACACATGAATAATCACAAACAATTTCTCATTTAATAGTTCTAGCTTCCATGAGAAGTTCGGAGTCCAACAGAATGAGTTGAGATTTGAGAGTTAATGAAATCTAATTGGTGTGTGAATTGTTATGAAGTGATATTGCATTATAAGAGGTGAATTTGGGAAGATTATGAGTGAAAGTGATGTTATAATGGGTGTAGGATCCATTGAAGATGTCTTGGAGAAGGACAATTGAGTAAAAATCTGAGGAATACATGGTCAGGCAGTGCAAAATAACACTGACCGTTTATTCCAAATGCAAAAAGGCCACTAGACCCAAGGAGTACACGGTCTGCCCGTGTATTCCCACACAGCCCATATATTTGGACCATCCAAATGGTCAAAATATCTCTATGGAGTCCTCATAAAAGTTGTTGATCTAGAAGCCCTCTTCAAAACTGCTCTAAGATAACCTTAATCCGATATCTCTAGTGAAAGTTATGTCAATTGTCCCAAAACAGGAACAATATGATTTAGGACATAACCATGTTTGATTGTTTTGGCCATAACTTCATCATCCGACCTCCAAATGACTTGCTTCTTGAACCAATAGGTTCCTAACACATTACTATACCTTTATGTACAAATTGGTAGTATTATAAATTGATTTGAAAAGATTGATTAAATGGAAGTAAGGGAATCTGTTGGAATAGTATGAACTTGTAAAATTTCACTGAACATGCTTGGGTATTTCAGTTATATCTTGAACTGTAGATTTTCAAATGAAATGATTTTTTATTTGGCATAAACTAGAGACATAGTAATACTAGTTATCTGAAGAAGTCAAATTGTAATTCAGTCTTTAAAACCTTAAATTTCTAGATGGAAGTTGAGTATAGTGTACTATTTTAGTATAAGAACAATCCGGAAATGTTTGAGGATAACTTTTGTATGCCAACATATCACTACTTACTTCAATTCCATCTTCATCATACTGATCAAATTCATAAACCCAACCAATATAATATAAGAGTAGTTGGAGTAGTAAAAGAGAAAGATACCCAAGAGAGATCCATACCGATGCGAGAGCTGAAGATTCTTCAGTAGAGCCAAATAGAACTCACTAAACAAACTACTAAAAGATGAGACGTCAAAGCAACATAAAACTAAAGAACAAAAAAAAACTTTTCTTTTCTTTTCTTTTCCCTTTTTTTAACCACAAAAAACTTCAAAAATATAAAGCACACTGTCCCTGTGCCCCTCAAATAATCTCAAACCTGGACTTACTCTTTGGCTCGAATGAAGATGTATAACATGAGTAACCTACAAGTTTTTGATAATCAACCATTTTTCTTTCTCTTATTTTTCTTCTTTCGCTCATATCCCCGACAACATTTTCTTCGGGTTGGTTTCTTCGAGTTTGAGATGAAGAGCCTTGGTTTAGATTGTCTTCTAGTGACTTGATAGGATCATCATCTGAAGTAATTAAAATTTCTCCTAGTTCTGCAGTTACTTCCTTAACAGTAACTAACTGGAAGTCACATTCTGCAGCTGTCTTATTTTCTGCAATCATCAACTTTAAATCTAGAATTTTTTTATCATCACTTCTTTTTACCCATGAATATCTAGACGCTGAAGGTTGATGTTGAAATGATTATGAGTTATGCATACCTTTTCTTCCTTGCTTTCTTTCAAACAACATTTGTAATAGCTGATAACATCTCCGAGGGCGTGGTATGAAAGACTCACTCAGTATCTTATCAAGAAGGGGTATAAACGAGGTAATGTTGACAAAACCTTGTTTATTAAAAGATGTAAATCAGATCTAATGATAGCACAGATTTATGTCCATGATATTGTATTTGGCGCTACACATTCAAAAATAGTTGAAGAATTTGTTAAGCTGATGACGTCAGAATTTGAAATGAGTATGGTTGGTGAGTTGAGTTTCTTTTTAGGTTTGTAAATAAAACAGATGAAGGATGGTATCTTCATATCGCAAACAAAGTATGTTCACAACGTGATCAAAAAGTTTGGTCTTGAGAAAGCTAGACATACACGAACACCCATGAGTAGCTCAATGAAGTTGAATAAAGATGAGAATGAGAAAAGCGTTGATGAAAGCTTATATAGAAGCATGATTGGTAGCTTGTTGTACCTGACTGCAAATAGGCCAGATATCTGTTACAGTGTTGGAGCATGTGCTCGATATCAATCCAATCCAAAGGAAACACATATGACAGCTGTCAAAAGAATTTTTAGATATGTGAGTGGAACGTCAGATTTTGGGATTCGGTATACATCGGATTCTACATCTTGTCTAGCCAGATACAGTGATGCAGATTGAGATGGAAACTTAGATGATCGCAAAAGTACTTCAAGGGGCTGTTTATTTTTGGGGAATAATTTGATCTCATGGTACAACAAGAAGCAGAATTCAATTTCACTTTCAACTGCTGAAGCTGAATACATAGCTGCAGGCAGTTGTTGTTCACAGTTGCTTTGGATGAAGCAAATGTTAGAAGACTATGAGATCAATCAAAAAGAATTAACAATCCTATGTGATAACAAGAGTACGATTGATATTTCAAAGAATCCTGTTTAGCATTTGCGCACGAAGCATATTGATCTTTGACATCACTTCATTCGAGAACTTGTTGAGAGCAAGATGGTAATTTTATCTCATGTGTCTACCGAGAAGCAATTGGCAGATATTTTCACGAAACCTCTGGATGCGGTAAGATTTGAGAAACTTCGAGAAACCTTGGGACTATGTATCCTCCCTCATTAATTTCTGTTTTCTTTATTTATTTTTTATTAAAAGAAAAAGGGAAAAGAAAAAGAAAAAGAAACTAAAAAAAATTAGAAAGGGGGTGCGACATCCACTGTTGGGATTTTAAAATCCTTAACTTTAGTTACTGTAGACATTGCTCTTCTTCACTGTCTCCTTCACGCTACTTCATCTTGGCTTCTCTCTTCAAGCTTTCAACATATCTTTGCTTCATTACTTCATCTTCAGCTAGCCTCTCCATTGCAAGAATTTTTTTCCAGCAAACTCCTTTAGTCGAGATTCACGGTGTGGGTGGTGTTCTTCGTGGTTGTGGTATCTCCGACTCTCTCAGATCATCCTTGATCTTTGATAGCTGTTCTTCATCGTTGGTGGGTGTTAGTCCTTCTACTGATAGCATCTCTCTCACGTCTTCACTGTATGGGTAACGATCCTTATTGCTGAAACTTTTCGGTGGGGTGACTATTTGCCATCGACGTCGGTCCTCTCTCACTCTTGATGGTGTCTCTAGTTTGGTAATTGGTCTTATTCCCTTCTTGTTAATTGTTGAGCTATCTATGTAGTTGACGTTGGAGGGTTGTTCCTTGGGTGTTTGTGGATTTGCAATTTCTGGTTGAAGTCTTGCTTGATTTCTTGAACTTTCACTATTCTGCACTGTTTTGGGTTGAATCTGAGCTGAAGCTTTTTGGAAGACTGTTATTTTTGATTGTTGTTCTAGCTGACTGTGGCTTGAGTATGTTGTGGTGAAATCTAAAGCTTGAATTTTCTGCTGGATTCCAGACTGTGTAGGCAGATCTTTGGTTATTAGAATTCTTGTGTAGTTGTTTCTGCTTTGTTACTATGGTAGTATGGGAAAAAACAAAGAACAGGTGCTTTATTTAGCCTCGGAAAAAAAGGCCGCAGCTCCTACGCGACGCTCCAGTCGATTACAGTCTCATCCCAGTTCTAGTAGAAGTTTTACAGGAGCCGGATTCTCTTCAACAGTCCATATTGATGTTCCGGATGTTCCTGATCAACATGATTCTGATGTTGATCGAGTAATTGAAGCTTTGATTAAAGAGTCCTCATCAGATTTTGATGCCCCTCCGTCACCGCATTCGGTTCCACAGCCGGCTCCTCCTCCAGCTCCTAGAAAGCGGTACAAGATGAAGTGTACCAAAACAGTTCGTCTACTTAGATGCCATCCGGGTGCTCGATTGCCTGTGGATAGAGCCATTTCCTTCAAGTTTTATACTTCCGCTATAGAGGAAAAATGGCGTTTATTGTCAGATACGGAGGTTGTCATGGATCATCCAATTAACTTGGATGAATTTCGAGATCAGGGTCTACACACTCTTCTTAGTGAACGGTCACTGCTTCATGCCTTCCTGTTTCCTCAACATTATGATCCTAATTTGGTAAAGGAATTTTATTCAAATCTGTCTGGTGATATTTTGAATGTTAATGCTGCTACTTTTGGTGTTGTGTATGTGAGGGGGAGAGTCATTCGTTTTGATACTCGTCTGCTGAATATGTTTTTAAAATTTGCTAATGTGGTTAGTGATTCTTTTTATGATGATGATTGGGAAATTACCACCGATCAACTTGCCATGATCTTAACTGGTGGGAAGCTCACTGGTAGGCCGTCTACTTCTGTGTTTCGTTCATCCATGCTCACCCAGAAATATTTTGTTTTGTTCAAATTGATGGTCACCAACTGGATGCCTAGCACGCATGTGGTGACTATATATCAGGCACAAACCAAGCTTCTTTATGCTATTGGCACGGGCGTCCAATTTAATCTTGGCCGATTCATTGTGGATTCAATGTTGTCTATTGAGAGTAAGCCTCATTCTCTCTTATATTTTCCATGTTTAATCTCACAATATCTATATGCCAATGGAGTGCCTAGGCTCGAATCGAGCATCTTGGAGCCTGTTCCCATGATGAATATTTCACCTCGGATCTTTCGACAACCACGAATGGTGGACTTGCCATTTGTAGCTTCGGGGCCTTCAGATGCTTCGGGTCCCTCTACCATTAATTCAAATTTGGCTTTATTTTCTGAGTTGGAGCGCATTGAAGGTGTTTTACAAACTACAACAGAGGCTGTTTGTAAATTGAAGCACCAAGTCCTACGGTCTTCTGGTGCTCCTTAATGTTTTTTTTGTCATATTGTCTCAAATGGGGAGAAAATTTCTAAGAGTGTATTGAGCAGTTGCTGTTTTCCTTACTTGTTGCTTTTGTTCAGATTTGTGTTTTGGTTGGCTTGTTGCTGTTCGGATTTGTGACTTGAGGGGGAGCATCTGTTTTTGTTCTGTCAATGTCCAATTCCTGGTTTTGATGTTGAGACAAAAATGCCAAAAAAGGGGGAGATTGTTAGGATTTATTTTTAATATATCCTATTTTTATTTTTGACATTTCAATTGGACATGGGAATTTCCTTAATAATTATTGAAGATTGCACTCCTTTGGAAGTAGATGGTGCTTGGGATTTGAATTAGCATAATTTTTGGTGGTTGATTTTCTATCTAATACTATCCTTATTTGAAAATGACTCTTCCAAAAGAAATTTAACAGATTGCGTGAATACGGTGGATTGCCTCTTGGCTGACGTGAAATTTTTGGTAGGGCATCGTCTTTTGATTTGCGTATTGTTTTGCTAGGTTTTTTAGTGTGAAAAAAACCGTGTGGGTAGATTGAAAAACTGTTGTTGCATTGTTGGGTTTTAATCTTTTGATTGAGTTAATTTTTGTGAGGCGTTTTGCAGCAGTATAGTCACATTATCTTTATCTCCAGCAAGCAGTCCAAGGGTGACGTGCAGCTGATGTTTCTACTGGGTGATTTAAGTTAATTGATGAGTGCAACACAAAGAAGGCTACGTCATAGATCGGTACATATATTGTTGGTGCTGCCTCTTGGCTATTTTGGGTGAAGAATTTCAGATCTGGAATTGTTGCGTTCTTAATTTTATTTGTCTTTGTTATTTAGTAGAAATAGTTTGAAAAATTCTCTAACGAGGTTAACACGAGTCGGTCGTGTTATTGGGCGTAAAAATCTTTCACGGGTAGTTAGGTTGTGGGTTGGTTACATAGATTAACTCGTACGGGGTAGATCAATCTTTTGTAATTTTTGTGAACTATAGTGGAAGAAATTAATCTGGGTGAGGGCCTCGTAGACGTAGGCAAGTTTGCTGAACTGCATTACCAAACGTCAGCATCTTCGCTATTTTGCTTTTGTGATTGTTGATTTACTTGTGCAGATAAAATTAATTTCGGATAGTCTGCGAATTTATTGACAATTTAGTTATTTCAAGATGCATAGGGTGTAGGCATGGGAGCAGTGCTAATGTAAGAGGGCAGACCAGTGGCTTACTTAAGCCAAGGATTCTTAGCTAGAAATCAGCTGAAATCAGTCTATGAAAGGGAATTGATGGGTATTGTGTTGGTAGTGCAGAAATGGAGGCACTACTTAATGGGAAGACATTTCACCATATGGACAGATCAAAAGAGCTTGCATTTCTTGACTGATCAAAGGTTGTTAGGGGAGGAGCAGCAGAAATGGGTTACTAAGCTGTTAGGATTCAAGTTTGATATAATTTACAAACCTGGAGCAAAAAACCGAGCAGCAGATGCATTGTCTAGAAAAGCTGAAACTGAGTGCAGGGCCTTGAGCATGGGGTTTCATGAAGAGCTGAATCAGCTAGAAGACATGGTTCAGCAGGATCCTAAGTTAAAAGGCATTATGCAGGATTTGTTGTTGCAACCGGATAGCCATCCTCCATTCAAGATGATAGGGTCAAGACTCTTCTATGAAAATAGATTGGTTTTGCTTGCAGAGGGACCCCATATACAGAAGTTGATCAGTGAGTTCCATTCAACTCCAATAGGAGGACGTTCAAGGTATTTCAGAACTTATAAGAGGTTAGCCAGTGTTATATATTGGAAGGGTTGAAATCTGATGTGAAGCAATTCATCCTAAGCTGTGATGTGTGTCAGAAGAACAAGTATTCAGCCCTGAAACCTGCTGGTCTCCTTCAGCTCTTACCTATTCCTACTCAGGTATGGGAAGAAATTTCTATGGATTTTATAAGTGGATTGCCTAAAGCATTGGGTGTAGACACTATATTTGTCATTGTGGATAGGTTGACAAAATTCAGCCACTTCCTACACTGCTAAACAGGTGGCTGCCATTTTTATTAAAGAAGTAGTGAGATTCCATGGATTTCCTAGGGTAATTGTGTCAGATAGGGACAGACTTTTCATGAGCACCTTCTGGCAAGAAATGTTCAAGCAATCAGGTACCACTTTACACATGAGTTCTGCTTATCATCCACATACGGATAGTCAAACGGAGGTAGTAAACAGATGTTTGGAGACTTATTTAAGATGTTTTGTCAGTGATCATCCTAAGGAGTGACCTAAGTGGTTGAGTTGGGCAGAATATTGGTTTAATACCACCTACAGTAGTGCAATTGGAATGACTCCATTCAAGGCACTCTATGGCAAAGAACCACCTACTCTTTTCAAGTATACTGATGAGGGATCCTTAGTGGGAGATATCAACCAACAATTAGTGGACAGATATCAAATTCTGGAGGAGCTGAAGTCTAACTTGTTGAAAGCACAGCAGTAGATGAAGAAGTATGTGGATTCCAAAAGAAGACCGATGACTTTTGAGGTAGGTGATCTGGTTTATTTAAAATTACAGCCCTACAGGTTTAAATCCTTAGTTGTCAAGAGTAATGAGAAGCTTAGCCCGAGGTATTATGGGCCTTACCCGATCACTGCCAAGATTGGAGAAGTAGCCTATCAAGTGCAACTTCCAACTACTGCCAAGATTCATGACATTTTTCATATATCCCAACATAAGAGAGCTATTGTTCCTATTGCACAATCTCAGCCTTTGCCTTCTTTTCTGGTTGAAGATATGCAGTTGAAGGTGGAACCAGCAGCATTAGTGGGAGTTCGCAGAAGAATTAATGGGGAATTGGAAGTCTTAATTCGATGGAAAGATTTACCAGACTTTGAGACCACATGGGAGAAGTTTGATTTCATCAACAATCAATTTCCTTCCTTCCACTTTGAGGACAAGGTGGGTTCTTTTAGGGGGTATTGTTGAGACTAGGTTCTAGCAAAAATATAGTAAGAAGAGGGGGGATACGAAATGTGGCAATGCAGGCAATATGTGAGGGGTTGTGAGGGTAAAGTGGGGAATGAGAGGGAGAGATGAGTCATGTGGGAGTTAGTTAGAAGGAGGGAATATAAGGTTGTTAGAGGGAAAATGATTGGCATTCGGTTAGGATATCTTGATTGGTAATTATATGGAGGTTCGGCTAGCCCTCTAAGCCTAGCCAAGGAATAACAACTCACAATACACCTTCATCTTCATTCCATCATCTTCCCTATTTTTTTTCTACTGTTGTGTTTGTGCTTCTAGTGCAGGACTCTGTTTTGTGATTGAGTTTGTGGTTAGAGCAGGAGGGCTCTAACAATGTTCACCACAAATTCCATCTAATGTCATCAAAGAAAGTCTGACACACTTCACAATAAAAGAATGTTTGAACCTACAATTATTGTAAAGATGATCTAATTGAACACTAAACACAGATAATCGTAAACCTTGAGGACATTTAAGCAATAAAGTAAGTCCAGTGATCTTACTTGTTCCTTCAGGATAGAAGTTAGCTTCAACTTTTGCCTCAGTAATAAAAGCTTGATTCTTTTAAGAGTGACAGAATGGCATAGTTCTGAAATTGTCACCCATGCATTCCACAAATTTTTCTGGTAGAATAAAAATAACTATGTAAGATTGATATAGTGTTCTCTGCTAAGTAGTATAAAAGCACATCAAACATCTTTTCTTTGCACATCGAAGCCCCTTAGTAAAGACCAAGTCTACAGAAGTTTCAGATCCAGAATTGAAGTATTAGGGGAATTGATGGAACCACCTCTAGAACACAATTTACAGGAGTTAATATACACCGAATATGAAATTTCTCTAGACCTCGAGTTCTGGTCATAGAATATGCAGCTAAGATATGTTTTTTCTTGGTCTATTTGAACTAAACAAGCTTTCACAAACTGTAAGTTTCCATTTCTTTAACTCTACATTTCATTTCAATTAGTTATGAACATTGACCAAAACGATACAGTCCAAAGTCACACATGGAGAACTAGCTCTTAAAACTTCATGAGAACAGCTCTCAGGCAGACGCTTATCAACGAAGATGCAACTAACTTAAAAGAAGAGCTTAGTAAGCCGGAAAAAAAGCATTGTGACTTGGACAAGCTATATGTTAATTGGTTTTCCATTTTAAAAAAAAAGATGCAACATCTCCATCCATCCTTGCTTTTAACGCATATTAGTGTTTCTTAGAAAATCCTCCAATAACTTCCCCCCACCCCCTTTTCCTTTCCAGTTGTTGCTTAACTAATATAGTATTGTCTATCTGAATAAGGTCAACGGTGTACCTTAACATCTTTATCCCACTCGAGTTGTTTTCAATTTGGTAGAGAGGTCCCTTTAAAGCCAAACGCAGTGACTAGTTGTGACCCAATGAGGTGAAAGAGATGGGGTCAACTACGAAAGGTGGGTCATTTTACATACCAATTACATACTTGGATTATAACATGAACATTACATAGCACTTTTTAAGTATCTGACTATACTAACAAGTTAGTGTCTAATTAGTTGTCGGAACCGATGATGTTTCAGGGGACAATTTTCTTCGCAGAACATCCTTACAAAGAAAAATAGAATTCTTGCTGTTGTCAGGTAGATGTGTAATCTTAAAGTTTCAGTTTTAACTCCCTTCGGGCAAAACTCGAGGTCACGCAAACAGAACAAGTTTATTATGTATCTATCATAGGCTATATTTAATTGGGGTTTATTAATAAAATGTAATATGATTCTATTGTTTAAGAGGTTATTAATAAAATGTAATATTATTCTATTGTTTAAGACGAGGGTTTATAATAGAATGAAATGAAAAAGAAAAATGTCATATTATATCTCATTCTATTTTAAACAGTAAAAATAAAAAACATCCGATTTGAAAAGTTTAGAATGTAAAGTAAAATGATAAACACATTTACAATCTATTATATTATAAATCTTTCATCCAAACAACATTTCACTATATTAAGTTATGAACTCTTCGATCTCTCCAAAATAATAATTTTCTAATATTACATCCATTTACATTCCATTATAAATCATTTCATTTTATTCTATTTTATTTCATTTCATTAAAAGCCTTATATCCAACTAAATATAGCCTTATTCTATGATGTTCATAGAATAAGGTAAATACAAAATAATGAAAATAGATGATCTAAACCCTTAGTTCAATAGCTTCTACACATAACTATACAGTCCTTGCAATATTAAATTTAGTAGTTTATTACAATAAAAGCAAGTGCATATTGGCTAATCTATCATTTCACCGCATTGTAATAAGTGATCATTTCAAGTTTACTGTTTTATTGAAGTTACTAAAGGGCGCATCCAATTATATTTGCAACTTATGGTAAGTGTGGTCTCACCAACATACTGGTCATATATTTGTACAGATACATGTTGATGATTCAGCACTTATCGTATGCTATAGGTATGTCACAGGAATGGATTCTTCTGAAGGTTTAAAGACGTCTATCTGAAGATGAAGATGAAGATGGTAAAATCATTTCATTTGTTATGGAAACAGTGAAATACTTGGTTTATACTCGGTTTCTTCGGGACTATAACAAGTTTAGGATAAATAAATAAACAAGACATCTCGAAAACGTCGAAAAACACCAGAACCAAAGCTTCGACTTCTTAAATCTTGGGCTTCAATAAGGTAATACACTAATCAAGAGCAATTCTCAACCCTCCAACCTGTCTTCCAATCCTCTCTCTTTTCTCCTTATATTTAAGTCTTTTGGGATTGTTAACGAAGCTGGAGTCATACTTGTTTAGTTTATTGTTAAAAAGAAATGACTCAGCGCGACAGGTTCAACCGTTCAAGTTCTAACAGGAGTCTATCCGTGAATAAGGTCAATAGTAGACACAGTGTTTGATTACATAATTTCGTTAGTCATAAATGAGTTTTCCTCAGAGCATAAGCAGAAATGATGATGAAGAAAACTATGCAGACATAGATTGTCAAGAAATGAGTTATGCTGCCGGAAATAGAGGAAGAACAAATTTATAACACCCTTGTATATGAGTCCAAAAGACTAACTTTTCATCAATATATATGTAAACACTTTGGAGGGAATGGAACCTTTGTCACTTCCAGAACAAATCTTCCTCAAAAGATAACTTGATCGCCGTGATCCTATCAGAAGTTCGTGAGATTGTTTTGTCAAAGAATCTCCAGCTTACTTATAGTTTCACGGTTTACACAGCTTTACGCCTTTAAAGCTCAGTTTTTCACTGGTATTGCTACAGAATGCTTGATGTAGCTACTGCTCTCTATTACTTATCTTTGTTGTAGTTGTTTTGTTGTTGATTTGTAGGATAAGGGCTTTCCTTATCTTCAAACTTTGTATATAACTCTTCTTTCATTAATTTAATTTCTTATTTTAAAAAATAAATATATACACACGTATAGGAGAGTATAACATATATTTAGGTGAATTTTCTAATCACATAAATCTCTAATTTTATGTAACTAAACACAGAAAAACTTATAATCAAAACATGTTTTTACTGTTATGATAGTATATAAATACAAATTAACTCCACCAATTTGTAACTAAATTATAAATTCACAATTCTAATGTTTACATCAACTTGACTAATATATAGGCAAGTTATAAATGAACCAAATTAGTTAGAGAATACACCAAAAAGAATTGGAAAAGTTGTTTTTGCCAAATGAGTATCTAAACCATGAATAAGTTATAAGTTGAAGTTTTCACAATATTCTTACAACCTTGCTTCAACTTAAGTTGCATTTTCTCAATTTTTAATCTATAATACTTTTCCAAGGCAGGAAAAACATGAATTAACTTGTTCAAACTCAATATGACAATATGACATGTTCTACTTAGATTTTTAAGTCACTACAGCTTTGACACCAAACATAGATTATTCCATTGAAGTATCATTGTTGTTATGCTTTATTTCTTCATATTCAACATGCTTCATTTATGTATAATCTCTATATTTAATATTAAATCACCTTCTCTATATATTGAATGGTCTAATGACTTGATCATTAAGCTCATAAAGCATCAAAATATGGACACTAAGTTTAAAAACGACATATAAAGACTTTAAAAGCTCTTCGAACATAATGCAGCTTCACTCTCTTGCTCATGAGATATTAAAATTGTTTCACTCTTTAATTTGGATCTAAGGAATCATTAGCTTGATGTTTTAAGAGAAATCATCAATTCCAACACTTTTTCCTTATGTTTTTTTCTTAAAACACTAAGTTTTTCCCTTAAGGATCCATATCTCCTTGAAAGTACTTTGTTCACCATAATTGTAATATGCTCTGATGAGTACTAAGGCAACTTCATTTCATCATTCATTTTAACATTCATGTTTCTTTTTCTTTTTTCTTTTTTTTGTGTGGTTGGAAGAGCTTCTTTTCATAAGAGTCTTAGCAAGCATTTCAGTCTCCTCTTTTCTTTTTCTTTAATAAAAATTTCTTTTTGACATCTTTGGCCTAACACGCTTGCTTTAATATTTTCTTATTGTATCTATCATGAATCTTAACTAAAGTATTTGCCCTTTTAATTAGAGCCTTTATGTAAACTTTAAAATTAAGATTCACAACTTTCTTTGCTTTCGAAATAGAGTAACACTTGAATTTGTAAAGCCTTCAAATATGCCACTAACTTAACATTTACTAAAGTGCATGTCGTAATCTTTTTCAATTAATTGATCTACACTAAAACGGGTTAATCTAATATTGGTACTAATAACACGTCTCAGATCAATTTGATACCTAAATGTATTTTAGCAATAGTTATTCCCTTCCCTTTCATTTATATAAAATGTCCATTGTTAATTCTTATCCTTGATTAAAAACTCTTGTCAAGGCCCTTAAGATTGGACTTATTATAGGCTATATGACATATGCAACTCGATTCTATAAGTCACTCATCCTCATTGTTGTATCTAGGCATTGCAAAGTTTATTGACAATGTCTCTTCTTCATGTTCATCAAGTTTAGTTTCATTTCTTTCTTGTTTTGTCTCATAATCTTTACTCTTACATACCTTTTCAATCTATCCAACTTGATTGCTTACCCTAAACCTTACATCTAGTATGAACCAACATTAGTTAGGTGTATGATTGCTCATTTTACAATATTTGTAAGACACAAATTGTCATCCTTAATTCTATTATAATATTTTCCTTCTTGTTCCTCTTAATCTTTTTTCTTTCTAGCTAGGTATGGCAAGTCAATAAGCTTGATTTAAGTCAACAAGAAAAAGCTTAAGTTGATTGAGGTCAAGATCTAAACTGGTTTGGCTAAAATGCTAAAATTCCAAAATGTTGTCCTTTTGATGTAGTCAAGATTCAGGTTATTAGAACAATTAGGTTACCAGGTCAACATTTTAAAAAATTAGGTTAGACAACCTATTCTAATCCTTATTTCTAACGTTGTTCCTTCATTTTACTCGATTTGTACTAGCTTGATTATAGCTTAACTTAGCCTTGGTTGTTTCCTCTCCCTCTTATTGCATTTGGACCTTTGTTTGAGAAATTAAAGAGAATTCATAAGCACCATCAATGTGAACTATGGCATATCCTTGAACTCCTTCAAGGATGAGATTTTAGACTCAAATCTCTTATGAAAAAAAAATACATGAACTTTATCAATAACTCTTTTGTCTTCTAAGTTCTCTCTAAGTAGCCTTAACTAATTTAGAATCTTTATGAGTTTATCGATAAACTATTTAACATATTTATATTCTTGCATCTTCAATAACTTAAACTCCCTCCAAAGGTTGAGGATTAGAAATTATCTTATTCTATTAACCCTTGAAAATCTTCTTATATCTGATCCTAATATTCTTTTTCAGTCTCATAAGTCATGATTCTTATAAAAATAACATATGAAATTGAAGCATGAATGACTGTAAGTATCTTATATTTCTTTGCCTTCTTCTCACTATGGTTCTTTGTTGAGAAGATAAATAACAATAATAGAGAATAATATAAGAAAGAACATAAGAACATAAGAAGTTTTAATAAGGTTTGACCAATTAGGTGTACCTACATCCTTGAGATCTAAGAGTAGTTTATTCACTATTAAACAATCATGATGATGGTTACGTCAAACTAGGTTTACAGTGATATATTTATATGTAAATCCTAACTAGTGCAGTTTTACTTAAATAATCCCTTTACCAAACTCAACCTAATTTAGTCATAATTCTGGTGAGTCCTAAAATCTTTCTAGAGTTTTAAATCTACCAAGAATGTGTTTTTAGATAATTTTAAGTATTATAGCTATAACCTGATATACGATCATGTCATAGGTTGTGGATTTTGTTTTCTTTCTGTAGAATATGGCCCAATCTCTAGCATGCCCATGACCTTATATTGTGGATCTTACTTCTCTAAATACTAAGACATGGCCTAGGAAATGATTTTCTCATAAACTATGGATATTATTGACTTCTTTATGCACAAGACAGAGTTTGTGATACACTTATATCTAAATTGTTTCTGCCTTTAAAGGCACCTTCTCCACACTAACATGACCACATTTTTAGCCTATTCCTTCGCCTTTAATTTTTGGAAAAAGGCAAGCTCTCTTTTCATATAGGTTGAGTTATATCTATATCTAACATCTTGAGATATTAATAAATTATAAGCAATGCTTAAACTTATCTATGGTAACTGACTTTGTCAACATATTAGTTGCATTTTTTGAAATGTAAACATTTTCTAAAAATAATATCTGAATGCAATTTAAATTCCTGATCTTGTAAAACCACACATCTATATGCTTAATCCTTATATGACATATTTACTATCACAGTATGTGCAAACTCTACCTTAATTGATGCTTACCTCCTTTACTAGCATTGTAAGCTATAATGCTTCTTTAGTAGTCTAAACCACTATCATATACTTTGCTTTAATTATAGACAATGCAATTATAAACTATAATGTTGATTTCCAATAAATTGACCCTCTTATAAGAGTAAATACATAACTTATAGTAGACCTTTTATTATTTAAATCTTTTAATAATTCAAGTTCATATATATTCCAAAACCAAAAGATCACCTTATTGACTACTAAATGCAATCTTATAGTTTGATGTACACCTTAAGTACCTAAATATCCACTTGGTCATTTTTTAATGTTGTCTTTCAGGTTTTAATATGTATTTACACCTCAATAATAATATGAGCCAAATTTGTCCTTGTACAAACCATTAAATACATTAAACATGTAATATCATAAGGTACCTTAAACATATCATTGACCTTTGCATATGTATTCAGGCACTATTATAGGGAAACCCTGAAGTGATTTATCAATTCCATATTTTTCCAACACCTTCTTAATGAACTAGATTAAGATGACCATAATTTTTTAGATCTTCTATCCTTTCAAATCTCCATTCCTATTATTTTTTTAGCAACACCTAAGTCCTACATCTGAAAATTTTTCATCTTAAATTTCTTTCTTCATAAGGTCTTTAGTTCATTCACATCATACATACTTTTTGCACTAATTAGCGTATCATCCGCATAGAAAAATAAATTATCCATCATCAATTTTCTTAATGTATACACAATAATCATATTCACATCTTCAATTGCCAATTTAGATCATATAGGTGTCAAAATTTTTCTACTATTAATGTGGAGACTACTTTAATCCGTAGAGTGATTTCTTTAATTGACACAACATATGCTTCTTTCTAAGTCGTGTAAATGCCTCAGATTCCTCCATATAAATTTATTCCTCTAAGTCACTATAAAGAAAAGTTTTCTTTGCGTCTATCTATTTTAAATGCATATCCAAACTTGTCACTAATGCAATCAAAATATTGATGAAAACATGTCAAACCACTAGAAAAGATTTCTTCACAATCAATTCCTTTCCAATATGCATATATTTTAGCTACTAGTTAAGCCTTAAACTTTTCTCTTTCTTTTTCTACTACTGATGGCTTCCTATTATATAACCACTTTTACCTTATAGGTCTCTTCCGTTTAGGAACTTGCACTAACTCTTATGTTTGATTCTTGATCAAAGCTTTACTACCTGTATTATAATTTCCAACCATTTATCCTTCTCTTGATTGCTCATAGCCTCTTGAAAGTTACTTGATTCCATATTGCTTATTATGAATATGAAGTATATTGACTATTTCTATCCATATATATTTGGTGGTCTAATGGTATGTCTTACATTATCTGTGGCTATATTATGTTGATGACCTTCTCTTAACATTAGTCTATTTTTTAATAAAAATTTTCAACCTTCTTTAAGTATGCTCCAAGTTTTTCTAGTTCCACTTGTTCCTTCTTCACACTGCCTTTATTGATCTTTTTACATCCTCTCTATTTGTTCATCCCTTCATACCTTTAAGGTATCCAATAAAAATACACTCTTTTTTTTTCTTTAGATTGAGTTTTGACCTCTCATTACTAAAAACATGCACATAAGCAGGATAATTATAGGTTTTTAATCTCACTCTCTTATAGTGATCTATTGATGAGGTAACATATCATACTCTCAACTTTCACTTATAAATTTTTAGGAAGTCTTATAATGAGCCTCAAACACCTAGGTTTTTTAGTTATAAGTATGTTCATCATCTCTAAAATGTCATTTTGTTATAGTATTTTTAAATTGTTTAGTGTCTTTGAATCTTATGCTCATTATAGAATTTATAAAATTATGAGTCTCTTAATAATGTCTAATCTAAAGTACTTAATTTTTTTGTTTGTTTGTTTCTTTACCTCAATATTCTATTTCTTGAATCTTGCAATGACCTTAAATTTTCACTTCATGAATTGTACCCAAACTTGTCTTAAAAATTATAAATGAATGTCACAAAGTAACGAGAATTACCAAGAAAAAACTCTCTAGTAGGACCTTATTCATTAGTATGCATATAACACACAATTCTTATGGTTATGTGCTCCCCTATTTTGAATGTTACCTTAAACTATTTACTAAGCATATAGAAAAAAAAAATTTGACATAGTATTTGATGCTCTTAGGTAGACTTCTCTTATAAAGTTTTGTGATTCGTCACTCACTAATATGACCTAGCTTTATGAGTTATAACTTATTATTATCCTCATTTGACTTTACTATAGTAACTTGTCCACTTACAATTATACTCCCCATTATATTCAATGCACCTCTTCTAACTTTAATGTTGTCTTCGATAGTTTTGTAATCAAAATTTTTCACATATAAGGTGTCCAATAAAATCAATTTTTTCATCAAATTTGGTATATATCAAACATTACGCAAGATCCTAATAACGCCATCAAACATCTTAATGTTGACTTATCCTATTTCAACAATGATATAAGTTTTATCATCCTCGAATGGATCAATATTAAAGTTGTCTGCAATGTATAACATATAAACAAATCCTTGTTTGGTTTCGTGTGATGTGAGCATCTTATATATAGAATTTATGAGTCTTTAAATTCATTGGATAAAACATAAATAATATCTTTATCACTGTAATTAAATCCTTATTATTCACTATATTAGTAAACTTTACGAATCATAAGACTTCATTTCTTCATCATACTTGTTTGCTTGGATTGTCCCTCTTGATATGTAATGATTGCTCATTTTATAGTAATGGACTATTTTTTTTAACCCTTGAATTTAGATCTAAAACTCCTCTTAGATAAGCCATCATTATTATACTTCCCCTTATAGTCCTAATTTTCCTTCACATACAGCCCTTCACTTTGAGAGCTTTCACCATTATTAGGTCTCTATTGATTATGAGTCACAAAACATAACAATGATTTCCTTTAAACTAAGTATCTCCTTACTCAATATGATCTTATTCACTAAATATACATAGTAAAGAGGTAAAGAATAAAGTAGAATCATTATTTTAACCTTATATGCAATTATCACTTTATGCCTTAGCAATTGATTAACTATTTGATTGAACACATTAATATATTGTTTTAAATATATTCTTTCCTGCTTCTTCAATATGTACAAATTTTACTTCAGATACAATTTATTTGTGAGAAACTTTTAATATAGCTCTCTAATTTCTTCAATAGGAAATGTAGTGACATATTATATGACCTTATCTTCTGGACAAAGCCATATCTTCATGACACAATACGAAATTCTTAGTTTTGTTAAACTTCCCAACTTGAAACTTTATAATTAAAGTTATTGTTGCCATAATAATTCTCTAATACCACTTATTGAGAAGACAAATAGTAAGAATAAAGAATAATTAAAAAATAAAATAAGAAGTTTTCATGAGGTTTAGCATTTGGGTGTGGCTACATCCTTTTGGGCCAAGAGTAGTTGATTCATTATTGAATGATTATGATAATAGTTACATTAAACTAGGTTTATAACATTTATTCATATATAAACCTTAGCTAGTACAATTTTATTCAAATAGCTCTTTTACCAAGTTCAATCTAATTTATCCATGACTTTAGTGAGTCTTATAATCTTTTCAGAGTTTAAAAACTACAAAAATAATTTTCCAAATAATGTTAATTATTATAGTCACAACATGAAATATGGTCACATCTTACGCCATGGATCTCACTGCCTTTCTTCATAATATAACTCGACCTTTAACATGCTAATATCCTTAGATCATATATCTTCTTTCTTCTATGCATACTAAGACACAGTCTAATACATGATCATGTCTCAGGTCATAGATCTTATTAACTTCTTCATACATAAGACATAATCACATTCCAGACTGTGTCTTCCTTCAAAAATACCTATATTACATTAATACACTCGTATCTTTATCCAGTTCCTTCAACTTAAATTTTAACAAAAGGACCCATCCTAGGCTACACTCTTGTCCTAGGCTGTGTTAATTAAAAAAAGCTTTTAATAGATGCATGTTTTCATCCTAAAACTTTAAAATTGCATATCTGTATATATACATAAACCACACATAACATTCTTCAATTGACTGATTATTGAGTAACCTTCATCTTCATAGCCTATATAGCACAATTGTCACCATTGAAATTTTTTAAACATTCAGAATAAATCTTAAATGGATGAAAAATTAAACAATATTTAATTTTCTTATATTAAGTGCCACATCATTGCTTATGTGACACATATTTATTATTTTCAATCCATAATTGGGACCCACTGCCATATGGTTGAGTGGATATAGTTTTGTTTAAAAAACTTAAATTATTTATAGTTATTTTAAAATATTTTGAATATATTCTATTATTCAATTTCTATAATTTTGAATTAAAAACCTAACCCTAAAAATCTTAAATCCTAATCCTAGAATTTACCCCTCTTACTAGTGGCTCTTTCATCTATTTAACACACGACAATTCTCCCTTCAATGACTCCTTCCACTTCTCCCACTAGTACCTCCTTTCCCACTACAGGTTCCTTCTACTTGTGCTTCCTCTTTCGTAATGTTGTAGCCTACAGCCAAATTTAAAAAGAAACTAACTTCTTGCAATACAAATGTAGTAGTGGAAAGTAGGGATCGTTTCCACAAGGAATTTTTAGCAGTAAAGGTTATACAAGTTCAAAACTAAAACAAAGGGAGGGGGAGGGTTCTGGTTTACGTAATTTAAGAAATTAGAAATAAAAAAACTAAAATTAAATGAAAATATTCAGATATGGAAATTCAGTAAACAAACCTTGGTTTTGGGTCACCAACGTTATCACACTAATATGGATCCTTGATATAAAATTAAATCCATCAATAAACATTCATTGAGGGATGTTTTCTCTTAAGTTTAAATGAATAGAAACATGTATTCTAAACATTCTTATTAATCAACAACTTAGATACGATCTTAAGTTTAATCAATTAATAGCTTTAAGAACTAAGAAACCAATGAACAAGACAACACATGTACGACATGTATTTAATCAAGTTAAGTACCTTCTAAGAATTTCCAACTCTAACGTAAAGATGGTAATCCTAACTGCCACTTTTGATTAGCAAAACTGAACGTCATATCTTACTAATTTGGCTATTAAACGAATAAATTCCTAGTTACGCATCCTAGAAATCAACCCATTCAATTATAAAAAGAAATTCGGAAGACACTCAATATTCATCAAAGAAACAAACTTTATTTGGAAATCTCATACATAATAGATGATAATGCGGTTCCTTTCAACCAAGAAGAAAAACTTAGTTACTCATAACTAAAGTGAAAAGCAACAAAAAAATAGCAAAATATAAAGTCTCCATCACTAGTCTTTTTCCAAAAAATACAAAAATCCCTAGAAAAATACTGTAGAAACGTAAACTACTCTAAGAATTCTGCCTACGTGAACAGTAACACAAATCATCCTTTATCTCTTTTGATCTCCTCCTTTTTTCGTTATCTTCAACAGATATTCTTTCTCTATCTTCAAATTGCAGATCCCCCTCAATAAAGTAGCAATTTGATTCTTAAGATCATGAAGATCTTAGGTGGATCAAATTTGATTTCAAAAATAGATTCTACAGAAGTTCTTTTTCCTTATACGTGCCCACGCTTACTCACTTAATTTTCTGCCAGTCTTAGGAATTTCAATTATTTTAACTTTTATTGCATCTTTTTGATTCAATTTCATCTTTCAAGTGTTGAGAATCATCTTAAAATAATTAAGAAATAAGTCCATTAATTTTGAACAATAATTTCAACACATTAAAGATATTTATATACAAAATTAGCACAAAAATGACAACTTAACACTCTTACTTTTATTTCTAGTCGTATCATTCTATAGCTATAAACATCGACTTTATAAGAGACATTAATAATGTTTCTATAGAATAACTTTGGAGTTATGTATCCTATAGTTCTTCTTACCATTGTTAGGGTGACAATGTTGTCATTTCTAATATACAATTTGGCAAGCCTAAAATTTGAAATCTTTCGTATAAAATTCTTGTTCAAAAGAATATTATGAGACATGATATCGAAATTCAATATTTGCATGTCACAACCTTGATGTAGGTATTCAATTCCTCTATATACACCAAGAAAAATCTTGTTCAACACGTCTTAGCTTAGGTTGATTGATTCCTTTCTAGGAGATATATGACTATTTAGAGAACATTAAGCATGAAATCATGATAAGTGCAAAATATTACATCTTTTATCCTCCTCAACTTAGTCCATTTAGTTATTTTTATTACATATTAGGGCATGATTATTTCATATTTTATTATGTAAGGCCTAAAATTATTTCTTCTTGATTTTCTTGTAAAAATTAGCCTAAGTTGAAATCTTTTTTATTGTAGGTTAATGGACTAATGCAATTAGAGAAGGCATCAAAACGACAACGCAGACAACAGTGGGAAGTAAAGCAAAGCACAACACCACAAGAAGAAAACATAAGACAACAGAAATAAAAGGCAACTCTAGCATAAGAAAAATGCTCCAGCAGATGAGAAAAGCTTAAAAACAATAGTCCAAAGAGGGAAGCAATTAAGCAGAAAATGCAAGAGTAAAAGACAGCTTGCAGCCCAGCAAAATGAGGCAAAACGGCAGAAGCAGTCCAAACCAGAAAAGCAAAAGCAGTGTAGAACCAAAAGTGCAAAAATGTACAGTAGGGCAAAAGAGGAAAATGACAGTGACATATAATTAAAACGTCAGCAGCCCATAAAACACAGACAGTCCATGCTAATAACAAACAACAGTCTAAACTCAACACAGAAACGACAACGCAGAGTAAGAGTAGAAATGAAAATGTACAACAGAGGAAAACAACAACAACACAATCAGCCAGGAGACAAATGAAGCGAAACGTAAACAACAAAAACGTAAGGGTCAACAATTGAAGAGAAGAAGAAATGCACAACAGTTGAGAGAAGAAATAAAAACACAGTAGCTGGTAAATGAAGTGAAACGTAAAAGTCCCAGGAAGAGCCCAACGTTCTTTCTTCAAAATGGAAGAGTTAAGAGGAAGCTTATTAAAGATGCATAAAAGTGTGGTTTTTGGGTGTCCCGACAGCCAAAAAATAGAAAGGACAATAGTGGAAATAAGGGATCGAACATATCACTTACAATTGAGAGTAAAATACAACTTGAGAGCTATTGGTGAAAAAGGCTAGCGCAAGGAGGTGTTCAGGTGGTACGAGAGATACAAAACCATCGAAATTGAGCTGGGTCAAGAACTTTAGAGGAGGATTTCGAGTTTCGAGCTATCGGGTCAAAGTGATTGTCAATTTTTTGAGTCTGGGCTATCAATTGAATGAGTCTCTCTCACTCTTACTCTCTTTATATCTAGTTCTTTAAATTTTAATTTGCTTAAAAGTTTTTAGAATTTTAGTTTAGTTCTTTATTTGGATAATTTGATACAATTATTTTCAATTTAATTCTAACATAATGAGTATTTCAATATTTGTGTGATGCTTGAGCCAATTTATTTACGATTCATTTTCTTATAAAATTGAGAGACGTCTTGATACATTTGAATGTGAATTGATTGCTATAGCTTTCCCTTTAGTCTGTAATCTATGATCTAGGAATTTCGCTAGCTGGTTGGTTGAAATTTTTGGGGCAAATGATATCTTCTTAGAAAGAATTGCATTAATCAATTTAGAGTCGAGCTAGTTTGGTTCTAAATTAGTAAAGGGAGATAGGGAGAACTCAGCTAGTGAGCGTGTCTACAATTAGCCTACTTTATGGCTCGGGATGTTGGTGATAAAAATTTGAACTTAGATGACTAAACTTATAGGCTTAATGTATGCTTAATCACTTGTTAATATGCATGTTCAATTTTTTTAATATTATGTTTTTAGAGTTAAAAGTTTCTGTTCTAATTAATTAGTTCTAGTTTCCGATTAAACCACCCCTTTCTCATCTTTACATATGTGTGGTATGGTTTGTGGTTTACTATACTTTCCTAGTAAATAAGGCCATAAGTTGAAGGATTTTAACGACTAAGATCTACAAATTAATTGGAGAACATCTTGATTAAAATAAGTAATTGAATCTGGAATTTTAAAGGATATGTAGGAAAGTGATTGACAAGAAAACTTCCAGCCCCTACCTATTATGTTTCTACTGTGTTTAAATTTTTACATGTGATTTACCCATATCTCATCATATATTTGTTGATTTTATAAGTCTTAAGGGTTAAATGTTGACGGCCTAAAACATCTTTCAAAAGAAGAAACACCAAAAATGCTCAATCTAATTTATTACGCAGATGGTTGTCCAACACATATTTTGTGTAAATTGCTTGATAATGATTAATTTATTCCTAGGAACTAGTCGCCTATACTTGGTTTATGTTTGGGTATGTTTAGAGAGTTATTTATTCTTAGACTGTTTATGCAATTAGATTTGAGAGTTGATTGTTTACAGCTAATTTCTTGATTTCTCAGCATGATTTTGACATACGTTTAAGTTTAATTTTCCCTGGAAATTCAAGTGAAAGATGATGAGATTAAATGAACTTGAAAAAAGTAATCTTGAATGTCCGAAGAAGCTAAATTTGCGTTGTTCACTCTTTGTTTTTGAATTGTACATTCTGTTCTGATTTTCTGAAGTGTTAATATGATTTTAGCTTGTTTTAAGTGCCAAAAATATGATAAATGACATCTCACGTCTTGGGTTATTAAAGGGATTTAAGTATAATTCAATCTTTATAGGCAAAACTAGTGAATTACATGTTGTTTTAGTGTGCAATTTCCAAATCTGGAGGGTTTCATGATCATAATTTTTTTATTTAAGGGGCTGAAATATGGTAAATAACATGGGTACAAGTTGTGCATTAGTTTGAGCTAAATTAAAAATTAAATTATAGGTGTTTCACCTTGTTTTTATGGGCTGAATTTTTCTAAACGAATTTTACTTTGTTTAGAATTATAATTACATACATTTACTTGATTAATACCCTCATTTGCATTCGAAATGAATTTTAATAAACAACTCTCTCCTTGTGGGATCGACTCTTATTTCACCTTAGACTAAATTTGTTAATTAATTAATGGTAGAAATAAGATATTAATTTGTATATGCTTGACGACATATATCAAATCATAAACTAAATCTCCCCTACATAAAAACCAATAAGTTGTACAATGTTAATATGTTGAACCCTACCATTTACAAACTGGTAAAACGCATAAATTTTAGGAGTTAGGGTTTTCAATTAAAATTACCCTGATTACAGTTATTTAATATACATTAATTAATATAATATAATTAAAATATTTAAAAATAAAATTTAAAGAAAAACTAAGCCCCGCTATCATATCCCACATTGTCACGTGATAGTGAGGCCCATTTATGAATTAAAATAACAAATATGTGTCACGTCGTGATTATATGGTACTTAATGGATAGAAATTTAACTCCATTTAATTTTATGTTCACTTAGAGTTCAATTTGAAAGTTTTAAAAACATTCAAGTTTAAATTGAGCATTTTAAAATATTATAGTTCAAATTATATTTTAATGAAAACGTTAGGGTCTAAAATACACTTTTAACCAATATAATAGAGAAAACACAATAGAAGAAGAACAAGATGACAACACTTTTATATATGGATCAGAAGATAAACTTTTCATTACATAAACATGCATATATTTACAAGGAAGAGTATGACACACATTTAGGGCACTCTCTTTGTCACATACATCTATGATTTTATTCAAATAAACAACTAAAAGCAACCTACAAATATAAACATGCTTTTTTCATAATAATAAATAGGTACAAACTAACTCCTTAAACTACAATCTCTTAATTCTGATAGTTACATTAACTTCACTTTATTTTAGACAAATTACAAATGAACCAAAATAGAATAAATCAAAAAGGGATAAAGAAGCTTATGTGAATTCACTTAGGAATATCCTTAGAGAACCTAGGAATAAATTTGAAACAACCCAAGAAAGTGAAAGCAGATGTATAAAAGAATAGAATCGTTGACTATGAAGAATTAATAAACCAAATTAATAAAATATTTGAATTTAATAGAGAAAAATTCTGTGATAAGTTTGAATTTTATGAAGAATAAGGCAAATAATCTTTAACGGCTCCTAATAAAAAATATCTCAAAAGTTCCTCAATTAAAAATCAGAATGCTTTAAATGCTAAACAAATAAAACTAAGGTTTCAAGTGGATATGGTCTGAGACACAATCCTGAGTTAGACCATATTGGTTATGAAAATTCTAACATCAATGATCATGGCCTGGGACATGCTTGTGACTAAGATCATGGATGAGACAATAGATCTTTTTATAACTTTATGAAGTTGGGTATGATCTAGACCAGGCTCATCTTAAGGTTACGGATCCTCCTATAACTTGGTGAAATTGGATATAGTTTGGACCATACTCATGCTTAAGGTCATATCTTACAACTAAGTTTTCATAAAGCTATATGAGTTAGTAAATGACTGTATAAGATGTCATGTTCACATCAAAGTCTTTAACGTTAGCTTAAATTAAGATAATTAATATCCTTTAATTTGGCTTGATTTCACATGTGCAGCCACTTTTGTCACAACATTATTAAGTATATTTTAGAACGTTTTCTTATTTGTTAATGTACTTGGTTCGATTGGAAAACTTAAAGCATCAAAAGCAACTTAGTTTCTATAAAAAATTATTTTATTAAAATGTACATTTAGGCCATGAATAAGCTAAAGTTTTCACAATTTTGTTGTGAAAGGACTTATTTTCTTTGCCTATGTAATGGTGCCATCATTTTCACAGCATAATAATATTAGCTTAACAATACTAGGAACTATTTCAAGTCTAGTGATAAACTTCTTAATCCAAACTACTTCCTTTGCCTCCTCTAATATTGAAATGTACTTTACTTCGATTATAGAATTTGTAATGCCTAAATTTTGGAACTTTTCTAACTTATCGCACCATCATTTAGAGTGAACGTGTACCCTGACTATGATTTGCTATCTTCATTTTCAAATTATAATCCAGCATATGAATACCCTAAACTATTAGTTTAGCTCCTCTATTGTTGGACCCCGAACTTTTCTTGATGAATTTAGCATGATGTCAAATTAGGTTTTGAATGATGAAGTGTTTTGGTTGGATTTGATTAAGCATGATTGAAAGAGATTATGAGGTTTGATGGAATAATTTTTGGGAGTTAATTATTCCTGTAAAGGTTAGTAGAATTGAATTTATTTGGTTTGATTGAATTAAATGTTGTAAAAATGCATAAGGGCATTTTGGGCATGACACTTAGGATTGTTAGGTTATAAGGTATTAG
>JANZLC010000202.1:31860371-31884565 GCA_026413385.1 Erythroxylum gracilipes
CTTACAAGATCTGTTCGGATGACATTAACATAAGTTCGATTGAGTTAACTTTCGTGGTGAGGAATTCCTCCCTCGTGGGATGCGCGTCCAGATGTCACGTAGGACGTCGGACACATGTCTCACCAGGGAGGGGTTCCAACACTAAAAGAATTAATTAATATTATGATTGCTAATACATTACAATTCTAGCAGTTCCATAAGGATATACAGTCGTAGCTTCAATAGGGTATACAACAACTCTGAAAGGATACAACATCTAGACTCCACAATGTGGCAAGCCAAATGGGTGAGATGGGAGCGAGGATTGACTACCCAAAATCATAAACAAAAGAGGAGCATCTATATCAACCTGAGGTATACCCAATGGATGATAGTATGGAAACCTTACAAAGTGATAAGGAACTTAAAAATATTGAGTGTAATACTCATGGAATTGTTTATGTTGAAGAAGTGGAGGAGGAGCTCGAAGCTGAAAAGGATACATCAATTAGCTCGGAGGTAAATTCTTAGTTCCAATTTGTTGTTAAGGATGACTCTTTACTTTTACCTAGCATTTTAGAGAAATTGAATGAGAATGAACAAGGTGAAGGGTCATCCATGTTTTTTTTTAGAGCATGGACTTAGTAAAGATTGAGAGTTTGAAGATAGGGCATGTGTTGAATATGTCAGACTATTAACCAAGATCCTATCCTGAACTACCTTACGTGGAAGTGGCTCAAACTGTAACACCTAAAGATCACAATTTTTTCACGTGAGGGAAGTGTGGAGTCGAGCCAGCGACCTTAAACAAGGGTGATTCTTGGGAGGCAAACTGAAGGAAATAAATTTCTTTTCCTTTACTTTTCACACCAGTTAGATATGCATGTGTGTTTCTATGTTGGTTTGTTTATTGCTTATTTTAAGTTTTCAATCAAAATGAAAGAAAGAATAAAACAAACAAACAAACATTTTCTGGGTTTCTATTGCTTATAGGATTATATGTTCATGAGTAGAGAATAAATTAACTAGAGAATTTCATGGCAACTTAGCCTTAAATAACATAGAATTAGATTAGTCCCCCTCCTCGTGGGATCAACACCTTTTATACTATAGTCGTGACCTGTGCACTTGCGATATTTGAGGGCTTATAAGTTTTAAAGTTCAAACGACACGATGAATATATACATACTAACTTTGCTTTGAATTTCTATTCAAGACCACATTTTATCACATGCATTAATATGGAAATGATTAGGCATTCTTTTCTTTTATGAACTACATAAGCCAAATAGCGTACCCATTATATGATTTCGTCTTTGATAAGCCCCTTTGAGCTTTATTAAATTTTTTTTTATATTAACCACTTAAATGCTTTAAACCTAACCAAATGTCTGACCTAAGCCTTAAAGCTAGTGAAGCATTCGTCGATTGTTGAGTTTGTGGATTAACAAAAGTATAAGTGTAGGGGTGTACGTATGTATAGGTTGATTAAAATTTTAGGATGCTATTTTATATCTTATCCTTGAAATTCCCATATTGATTTAGTTTCTTTTTAATTTTCATAAGAGTAAAAGAAAAATAAGATAAAAGAAAAAGAAAAAGAAAAAGAAAAAGAAAAAAGTTTAAATAAATATATCAAGGAGGAAGTGCATATGTGCTGAAAAGTTGTATATGATTAATGCATCCTCCTAAATTTGTATTGAATGGGTTATTAGAGTATGTTGAATATGAGGTAGATGATGGCTTCGAAGGTTTACTCTTTGTGGTTTCAATGTATTGTCATCAATTATATGACTGATTCCTTTGTGGTTGATATATGTTTCATATGGTTTGTGTATGAGAACTTGGATTTGAGTTGTGAAACATTGTTTTTGCATTCATCATAATTGATGTACATAATTTTGAGTGAATGATCATTTTTTCACTTAATAGTATATTGACTGTTGCTTTTATTTCAGTAGCTTTGATGACTTTCATTCTACTTGACCCAAATACATGTCACCTTACCTTTACCCACATTAGAACCTTGAAAAGTCCTTTGATTCATGATTATACATGTGAAGTGCATATATGTTGAAAATTTATTTAAGGTTAATGCATCCTCCTAAAGTTGTATTGAAGGGGTTACTAAATTATGTTGAATATAAAGTAGATGTTGTCTTGAAAGGTTCACTCTTTGTGGTTTCAATGTATTGTCATCAATTGTATGAGTGATTCCCTTGGATTGGTATATGCTTCAATGGTTTGTGTATGAGAGTTTGGATTTAGGTTATGAAACATCATTTTTGCATTCATCATAGTTGATGTACACAATTATGAGTGAATGTTGGTTTTTGCACTTGATAGTATATTGAGTGTTGTTTTTGTTTCACTAGCTTTGATGACTTTCATTCTACTTGATCCAAATACATCTCACCTTATCTTTACCCATATTACAAACTTGAAAAGTCCTTTGATTCATGATTATACATTTGAATGGAGAAATGAAATGATATGCCAAGTTGTGGAACGACATGATCATAAATGGTGTTAAGTGTACCTATGAACATATCTTGTTTAAACACAGTTTTTGAAGTATACCTTTAGATTGCTAAGCCTTTAAAGGTATTGAATATTGATTGATCATGAGTAAAATCTTGAAATGTTAAGTTCTTGCTATATTTTTGAAACTCAATCAACTTTGTTTATGATTATGTATTCTTGGAAAATATGGGAATTAAGTAAAAGTTTTAGGACTATGAGCTTAATTTTGATGTTTTTCCAGAGGACGAGCAAAAGTTAAGTGTGGGGAAATTGATATGTTCTTAATTGTTGATCCATTAATCTTTTACACTTAGTGATTAATGATATAAAAATGCTTAATATACTCACTATAGTTCTTATATGGTTTTCGGTCAATTTGGAAACAAAAGAGCTAAAGTGAATCAAAAGCACAATCTTTGAGCTGCCTTTTTGAGATTCACACTCACTTGTCTCCACAGAACAAGAAAAAGAAGGATTAGAGCAAGAGTAGACAAGAAAATGCATGAAGATGAAGAGTCTACATTGTAGAAAATCAAGTGAAGATGTGTCATGGCTGTGACTAATGGTGCACGACCATGTGACACAATATGTCATGGGTGTAACATACCTTACATGGGCACGACTCAAGTCATCACGGCCATGACTTTAACACATATATACTGCTCGAAACTGTGGTTTTTAATATAAATAGAAATATGACGGCAGAGAGGTTTATGAAAGTTTTGGGTGTTTTCGGCTGAAAGGAGAGAGAGCTTCAGGAGCTTTAGGAGAGCATAAAGAGGGTGATGAAATCTTTCCTTCATGAAAGACTCATAAAGGGGTAGCTTTCTGACGTTGGTTCAGAGGTGACATCGACGCCGACAACCTAGTTAAGCATTCCTTCTATGTATTTGTTGTTTCTTTGTCTCTTTAGAAATTGATTATGTTATTCGATATGTATGGATTTGGGTATTGTGAAAAGATGATTTAATGCATTCATTAGATTATTTTATTACAAACCCATTGCTACAATATTCAATGTAATCAGTAATTGTTATATTGAAATTCATTTGTAGCGACTAATGGTCCGTAATCATTAGGCATAACAAAACTTAGGTTAAGTGACACATCATATTGTAAGGTTTCGTTCATGCACCTCATACATATTATATATCAAATATATGCAGTGGAAAATAAAACGGAACCTAAAAAAATAGATCTATCCTAAAAATAACAGATTTGCTGCTGCATATATATATAGAAAACAAAAACATGAAATGTAAGATGTTTACATACCTCTTCAACATTCTCCTTCATTTTTTAATCTTCTACGCGTTGGGTTATCGTAAACCATAACAATCAACGTAGAACGTCTCTAATAAAAGTCCACACGAAAATAGAAGAATGAAACCTCACTAGGAGATGGCTAGAATTATTTCTTTGTGCTAGCAAAGACAAGATCTCTCATGAGAGTTAGAGAGAAAAGAATGTGTGTCGAAAAGAGCCCTTCTTTCAGTTGTATCTTACACAAGATGCAAGAAAATGATGATTATTTTCTGCCCTCTTTGGCCTCCTATAACCCCCATCACTAATAGAGAGTTATGGAAAGTTAATGGTTATGAATAGCATACATTAATATAGGGAAGTTTATGACTATGAATAATATGCATTAATAGAAGTTTTTGGAAGTTAATGACCATAAATAACATGCATTAATGGAAGTTTTGGGAAGTTAATGACCAAATTGGCAACCAACAACACTTGTTCAAATAACATTATCTATCACGATCACATCGCGATACAATCCCGAAATACTATCTCATATCTTGAATTACCATTCAAGACCATTTTACTCATCCTTTGGATCTCCTATATGTGTGACTCATTAGATTCTCGGTTATGTTGGCTACTTGAATTAACATTTAATTCAAGTAAGTCAAGAGTGGTATCTAGCAAGACGTCATGACCCCCAATTGACTGAAAAGTTAGTGGTTTGACTACGAACCATTCTATATATCATTGAAGATTCTCTTCATGACATAAATCTACTTTGGCCAGAGACTTCCAAGTAATGACCCCGATAAGAGGCCGTGGGCATCATCTACTTCTATCAGGAGTGGTGAATCCTTTATTGGCTACTCAATTACCTCTGAATACCTCAAGTTGTACCCAATCACCACACTATAAGTAACCCCTAAAAGGCACTGATGAATGGAGTCAAAGCACAGGATCGGTATTTGAGATATCCTTGAGCACCTTAAGTCAAAGGATAGTTGCGCCATTGCTATTATGAGACTATCATTGACACCAGAATAGAATACCCATATGATTGTCTCATAGTAGGTCAATCCAATGTACTTATTACCTTTAATCATCCATATGTTAACTCTAAACAAATCATGTCTATAGCTTATGAGATCTACTGTTTGATCCCATCAAGGAGTATAACATGTGCTAGTCTATCCGGATCAATGATATCCCATCTCATTAATCTTATGACTAGGGAAAGTTTAGATACGAACATAATTACACATGATAGGAATGTCATTATCATGATCTCATCATGATTTCCTCCACGCCATGTTTTATATCAAAGACTTCATTAAATCAATTTAAGATCAACATCAAATCCATAAATGTATGAACATCAAAATAATGAAAAATGCCTTTATTAATCATAAAATGATTTGTACTATAAATGCGAAAGGTGATTGCCTTTAGAGCACTTCGATAACAAACTCCCACCTACACTAAAGCCAATCACCTTGATATCTAATACCATAGGTGTGTATATGTGACATAAAACTCTTTTGGGAAATAGGCTTAGTCAACGGATCAACTATATTTTGATTGGTGGGAACTCTCTCTATCTTGACATCATTTCTACCAATGATTTCTTTAATCAATTGGTAGCGCTCGAGTATATGTTTGGACTTTTGATGAGACCTCAATTTCTTTACCTGTTCTATAGCCCCATTGTTGTCGCAATACAACTGCACTGGGTCAGCGATGCTTGAAACCACACCAAGTTCCATGATGAACTTATTAATCCAAACCACTTCATTTGCCACTTCTGAAGCTGCAATGAATTCCACTTCTGTCATCGAATCTGTAGTCGTCTCTTATTTGGTGCTTTTTCAACTAATTGCACCACCATTTAGTGTGAATACATACCTGGACTGGGATCTTAAGTCATACCTATCAGACTGGAAACTGGAATCAGTATACACGCTTACCACAAGATCACCTTCTCCATATACCAAGAATAGATCTTTAGTTAAAGGATATTCTTGACAGCCACCCAATGACCCTCACCAGGGTCCAACTGGTATCTGCTCGTAACACTTAAAGCAAGATACACTAGTACATAACATAACGTACATGATTGATCTTATAGCCGAAACATAAGGAATCAAAATCATGCGAGTCCTCTCGTCTTGTGTCTTTAGACACAGATTTAGAAAGTGTAATCCTATATACCATTAGAAGATAACCTCTCTTGGACTGCTCCATGCTAAACCTCTTTAACTTCTTATCTATACATGTAGATTGAGAAAGACCAAGAAACCTTTTAGATCTATCTTTATGGATCCTTATCCCCAAAATATAAGTTGCTTCTCCAAGATTTTTCATAGAGAAGGTTAAACTATTATTTCATCTTCATAAACAATAGTCTCTTGGGTCTAGGGAATTGATCTATATCTGTTTGAGCATCTTGAACTTCCACAAGTTCAATTTTTCTCCCACTATCTTCTTTTAGAAGAAACTTTTTCTCTAAAAAGATAGCATGTTTTGAAACAAACACCTTTTGTTCCGAAACATCGTAGAATTGATACCTTATAGTTTCCTTAGGACAACTCTAAACATGCATATGAGAAAGATAGGGTTTCTTATTACTCCATATCTCATATGGAGCAACATTAACTGACTTAGATGGGACTCTGTTTAATACATAAACAGAAGTTTCGAGTGCATACTCCCAAAAGGATTTTGGTAATCCGTAAACTCATCACAGACCTCATCATGTCTAACAAGGTTCAATTTCTCCTCTCAGTCACACCATTGTGTTGCGGCGTGCATGGTGGAGTCCATTGGGACAATATTCCATTATCTCTAAGATAATCGAAAAACTTTTGGTTTAAGTATTCACCACCTTAACCCAATAGAAGTGATTTAATACTTCTCCCAAGCTATTTCTTCAACGTCATTTATGAATTCTTTGAACCTTTCAAAGGCTTCAGACTTATATCTCTTAAGATGCACATACCCATATCGAGAATGACCATCGATAAAGGTAATTAAGTATACAAAACTACCTTTGGCATGCATGGACATCAGACCATATACATCAGTATGTATTAGGTCTGAAAGTCATCAAATGCCTTCTTCTGCTTGAAGGACTCCATATAGGCCTTAGAGTTTCTCTCCCAGTGGCCATCGTTACCACAATGGAAGCAATTTCCCTTTGAGGCAGTCTTCTTTGCTTTTTTGACACCTCCCTTATGCCCTGCAGACTTCTTTTTCTTTTGGCTCTTTTTCTTTTAACCAGAAGAGTCCACCAGTATCACAACCTTGTCCTTAAGGACAGATGGCTCAACTACCTTGAGCATGTTGACCAGTTCAGGAATTGTGTTGGATATATTATTCATCTAATAATTAAGCACAAATTATGAGTAACTATCGATAAACCCGTCAGAATTAAGTCAATACTTAATTTATGCTCGAAAAGAAAACCTAAGGAGGCCAACTACTCGATGTAGCCATTCATCTTCAGTGTGTACTACACTGGAGATGTCCCCTCAACCATTTTAGAGTGGAAGAGTAATCACAAAGTCTCGAACCTTTTGGACCTCGCTTGCTTGTCAAAGAGCTCCCTAAGATGATAGATTATGGTGTGAGCATCCATAGCCTCATGCTACTTTTGCACCTCCGGTGACATAGTGGCTAACATAATACAACTATCCATCTCACTATCATCGAGATGCTTCTTATCTACCCTCCGATCATCATTAGCGGCATTAGCAGCAGAGGGATCAGGAAGTTGTTCTTCCTTGACATAACTGAGCTTCTTGAACGTTAGAACTATTCTCAAGTTCTCAAGCTAGTCAAGGAAGTTTGGTCCAGTCAACTTTTTAGCTTCCATCAATGATCTTAGATTCATACTAGCACTCATGGTGTTGACTTGGGCAATAGCAACCTTTCGTCGTCAAAGAGAGAAAAATTAGAATGTACTTAAATGCATGTCTATAAGGAATTTAATAACACACATTATAACTCCCACTATTTTCACAAATTCATAACCTTAGTATAAATCTGAGAGAACTCGTAGAGAAATTGTACTAGTGGGTCGATAACCAATATCCCTAAGAATGACCTTGGGTTTGCCCAATAAGCCATTTAAGTTCAATCGGTAGGTATAACAAAATGTGCATTTTTATGAAGTTTTATGCACGTTTTTTGAATGTGCATTTTCGTGACGTTTTATGCATTTTTCTGCTTCTTGCAATTGTCTGCTTCTTGCATTCGTCTGCTTTTGGCCATTCGATTCCTTCTTACTATCGTCTGCTTTTTGCTTCGCCTTAAAACGTAGCAGAAATGCACATTCAAAAAATATGCATAAAACTTCACGAAAATACACATTAAAAAAACGTGGATAAAAAATGCATAAAACATCACGAAAATGCACATTCAGAAAATGATGTGTGCAAATATCAAATCTAGTGCTATGAACTGTTGATGTGTGCACACTTATTGGGCTATCAACTCTTGACACATGTACATCTAATATACACTACCCAACTTTGCCTCTGTCTACGTTGACTTTGGGTTTGCCCAACAAACCAACACTGCTTGTTAAAACCGACCCATTAATCCAGAAATCCTATTTCTATGGTTTGAACATATCTGTGTAAAGCGGGCTTAGGTTTGCCCAACAACCTAACTTTAAAAAGACTATGGTTCTTGCCGTATTAAAGGAAGGTGTTAGTTTTGATATTCTAAGTAAGGGGTTTGACTAAGGTCTCATCTAACTTAGATGGTCTTATATATATGTATATATATATATATATATATACATACATACATATAGTTACTATAACTACGTGGCATGATATGGACTACCTAATCAAATTGTGCCTAAGCCCATAACCATCCATCATGTACACCCACAGATTCTCCTAACCATGCATTCACTAATGCATATATGCAAACACATCATTTTGGTTATGACATCTTATGGATACTAACGAGAAAGCCCAATCCAACACTTGGATCTAAGCCCAATCCGATACTTAGATTTACTATCTTCCTTTTACTAACTTGGCTAAAATTACTACTGTATGTTATTTCAATTGGAATTAATATTAACCTAATTAACATGAATTCCTAATTCCAAAAGTAAATTCATAATTAATTTACCTTAAAATAATTATTTGATGTCCAAAATTAAGCAACATTTTTACCAAAAAAAAATAAACAACTTCAATTTTGTCATACATGCCAATTTTTCTAGTCTTATTAGAAAATCTGTTGCTCTACTAAAACTAATTCAAAAAAAATTATATAATTTCCCAAAATTTACAAAACATCAAATCATCATTCCAAGCATCTCTAGGTTGTTACAAGATGATTAAAATAATTAAGGAATCACCCAAAAATTATTATGATCGCCGAAAAATCGATAAAATGTCAAAAAACAACAAATATGATTTCTAAAATTTTTTTGGAAATCAAATTTGGAGAAAAATCATGTAGGCATATATAAAACATCAAATTAACACATTTGTATCACATAAAAATATTTTTAAGGTTATGGAACCGAAATATAAACATAAAACAATCAAACAAAATAGATCCTACAATTTCTAGAAACTATCCGGGTAATAAAATTGTTTGATAAAATTATTAAAACATTTTTAATAATTCTAAAAAAATTACAAAGGCATAAACACATCCTAGATATGTTCACATATTTTTTTCAAAATGAAATTCCATAAAAATGATGTGTAACGTCATTAGTTTAGACAATAGACATCATATGCCCCGTAGAAAGATTTCATACATGTTCTTATAAATTTGAAATTAAATATTTTAGTCACATTAAAAATATTTTCAATCACACTAAATGATTCATGTACATCTTATGAACACATTGGTAAAAGAAAATTGTGAAAAACCATTTTTCTATAATTAATTTTGAACAAAACATTATCAGACCCTAAGTTGTCACAACTATGAAAACAGTTTTCACATGTCATGTATTCTACATCTAATAAGGCACAAGATGGCTCTGATAACTCTGTAAGGTTCCGATCATGCATCTCATACATAATACATATCAAAGATACGCAGCAAAAAATAAAATGGAACCTTAAAAAAATAGACCTACTCATGCATATAGATATAAAAAACAAAAACATGAAATGCAAGATGTTTATATACCTTTCCGACAATCTCCTTTGTTATTTATTCTTCTCCGCGTTGGGTTATCGTAAACCACAACGATCAATGTAAACCATCTCTAATAAAAGTCCACAAGAAGATAGAAGAATGAAACCTCACTAGAAGATGGCTAGAATTCTTTCTTTGTGCTAGCAAAGACAATAACTCTTGTGAGAGTTAGAGAGAAGAGAGTGTGTGTTGAAAAGAACCCTTCTTTCACGTGTATCTTACACATGATGCACAAAAGTGATGATTGTTTTCTTCCCTCTTTGGCCTCCCATAACCCCATCACTAATGGAGAGTTATGGGAAGTTAATGGTCATGAATAGATTGCATTAATGGAGGGAAGTTAATGACCATGAATAACATGCATTAATAGAAGTTTTGGGAAGTTAATGATCATGAATAACATGCATTACTGGAAGTTTTGAGAAGTTAATGACCAAATTTGAAACCAGCAACACTTGTTTCTAATCCATTCCATGCAAAATTTCTGCCACGATTACATCGTAATACAATCCAGAAACACTCTCTCATATCTTCAATCACCATTCAAGACCATTTTACTTATCCTTCGGATCTCCTATGTGCATGACCCATTAGGTTCCCAGTTATGTTGGCCACTTCAGTTAACAGTAAGTCAAAAGCGGTACCTAGCAACACGTCATGACCCCTAATTGACCACAATGTTGCCATGCAATTCGTCTTTTTACCATCTATACCCTACTTAGTTTAGAGTATGGTTAAAGTGTCAACTCCCACTAGACTGACTACGTCACATCTAGTGCAAGTGTTATTAGATCTTGTCCTGAGGATCTCATTACTCTATGTATCATTGAAGACTCTCTTTAAGACAAATATCTACTATAGCTAGAGACTCTTAAGTAATGACCCCAACAAGAGGCCGTGGGTATCATCTCCTTATATTAGGAGTGGTGAATCCTTTGTTGGATACTCAATAACCACTGAATAGCTCAAGCTGTACCTAATCACGACCTTTTGAGTAACTCCTGAAAAGCAACGATGAATGGAGTCAAATTATAGGATCAGTATCAGAGATTTTCTTGATCACCTCAAGTGAAAGGATACTTGCACCATTACTATGATGAAAGTATCATTGACACTAGAATAGAATATCCATATGATTGTCTCATAGTAGGTCAACCCAATGTACTTATTACCATTAGTAAGCATCCACATATTAACTCTAAGCAAATCCAATAAAGGAGTATAACATATGCTAGTCTACCTGGATTAATGATATCCCATCTCATTAATCCTATGACTAGGGAAAGTTTAGATACTAACATAATTACACATGATAAGAATCTCATTATGATTTCCTCCATGCTATGTTTTGTATCAAGGACTTCATTAAATCAATTTAAGATCGACATCAAATCCATAAATGTATGATATCGAAATAATAAAAAAATGCCTTTATTAATCATAAAATATTTTGTACAAAAGGTGATTGCTTTCAGAGCACTTCTCTAACATTAAGGGGGAGCTAGTCTGATATGGATGGATCCACTTATGAGGGGAAAATGTTAGAAATTTATAAGTGGAGTAATCCCACATTGGAAAGAAACATAAGAAAAAAAAAGATGAGCTATGGGTTGAGGAGAAACTAGTCCGATATAAATGGATCGACGTGAGGGGAAGATGTTGGAAATTCATAAGTGGAGTAATCATACATCAGAAAGAGACATAACACAAAAAGACGATCGATGGATTAAGGGGGAGCTAGTCTGATATGGATGGATCCACTTGTGAGGGGAAGATGTTGGAAATTCATAAGTAGAGTAATCTCACGTCGGAAAGAGACATAAGACAAAAAGGACATAACATATATCCATATATGTCTGAATAATATAAAGAGATGTATTTGAATATAAAGTAGGATCAAAAGGTAGATGCTAAACAATAAATGATAAAAATCTTGCTCTTTTGACAATTGTTCGAAGTTATAAAATCAAAGTTAAAATTAGAATTACGCATCAAGTAAGACAATCTAAGACCCCAAAATAAAATCAAGTCAGTCATTCCTAATTTAATGAAAAGCAAAAGCTTACAGTCAAACAAAACTTGCAATATATAAATAGGATAATAAAAGAGAAAATTGGTTCGAGCCCAACTGAAAATAAATACAAGGGCTAAATCATAACCCAGAGTTTAAATAGACTTAGGATTAGGGATTTAAACCCAAATTTGATCGAGTTTTGGGTAGTCTAGAACCCTATTAAGCATTAGGCGAGGCCCGTAAAGTGGGATCAACTTTGAAGCCACAACTTACAAACTCACTTCTTTTTCTTGGTGACCCAAAGTGAGGTATCAAATTTGTGGTTAGAAAGTGAAAAAAGTGACTTTAATGTTTTGATGCTTTGATTCTCAATGAATAAGTGAATTCTTGGGCAGTGTCGATGACTCATCCTACAATGTCAATGACTCGCCTGCTATAACAAAAGATGTGAAAATCAACTAAACTTAATAACGCACATCATAAGCATACTTGAGCTTGGTTCCACTTCAATAGCATAAGCATACGACATACTTCATAAACTCACAACAAACACAATTGCACCAAAAATAAAATTACATCTTAAGTCCTCAAAAGTAAAATTTACAAAAAAAAGGTGCCAATCTAAGGTTTTTTTCCACTTACAATAATACTAAATGCATTAAACATGTTGGCTCCATTTCTACTAGCACAAAGTTAGTTGGACATGAAAGAGACGCAAAATGAGAGACAAAATGAGAGAGGTAAAGCAAAAGAGAGAGGTAATCACATATGCTGAATAAGATAATCCAAGGATTAGGGTTTCAAGATGGGAATGAGCAAGCATAGTGTTTTGTTTTTTCATAAATGATGCCTTTTATTTATCAATAAAATAATATTTTTTAAATAAATAAGTAAAAATATCATATGACATTCAAGCTTCAGACTTCAAATTGGCTGCCTAACTTGAACCGCGAGCCCAACTTGAAAATTAAAAATTAAAAAATTAAATCTAATTTAAAATTCAATTAATTTAAGCCAAACTTATTAACTTCGGGTTAGACCAGATTAAGCTTGAATTCATATGCTAAGTATAAAATCATTAACCTTTCTATTAGGATAACTTTAAAATAGTATCAAGTGAAATGAAAATACAATTTATCTTTATTAGGATTATATAAACGTACCTAAACAGGACAAATTATATACGGAGATGAGTAAGCCTCAATTATCTCCATTTTTAAAGTTCAAATGTTGTCTTTAGTAATGATTTTGTTTAGAACTCTTGTAATATGGAAGGTTAGTTATGTTTTACACGCTTTTCATCATCTCCTTTAATGTGCAATTTCACCTTTCAACCACACCAATCTATTCTATTCAAGTGGCCTGATATAGTAAACTAAGTCACTATTATATATAATGCTAAATATTTGGAAAATAAACTATTTGCTTGTCCTAAAACTCTATGTCTATTATAATACTCACCTCCACAATCAGACATGACAATCAAGATCAATTTTTTCAACTAGTTCTCAACCTCAATCTTACAAATCTTGAATTTATTAAAAACTTAAAAAAATTTCTTAGTTAAGAATACATAACCCTAACATGATTAATCATCAATTAAAGTTAGAAAGTATTTGAAATTACAAATAGTAAATGAGTTGGAACCACAAATATTAGTATAAATAATTTTTCGTAAATTAGAATTGCATGTTGATCTCTTTCTTTATTTTAGTCAACTTACTCTTATAACAATAAATATCAATATTTTAAAAACTGAACTGAAAGTTAAACCAATAAGACAAAAAGTTTAAGGTTTAAAAGGTTCAACTGATATTAAACCGTCATAAAACCGATTAAAGATTGAATAAAAGTAAAGAATTTGAAATATGATTGAAAGAGACAGTCTTTGTCAATCAAAGAATTTGAAGTTTAAATAAAAATATTAAATAAAAATTAATTTATTTATTTTAGTTTATAAGAACTTATTAATTTACAAAAATTGACCAATTAATTAATAAACTGATAAGCTTTTAACAAAAAGAATTATTAAAATAAATCAAATTGAAAAGTTGGACGATTCAAGTTTTTTAAAGTTAAATCGGTCAAATTGGTTGAATTTTTTAATCATTGATAAAAACATTCATAGATCATCATAACCCTGAGTTGAAAAAAATATTATCCTTAATCAATCTTTAAATTAGTTTTTAGAGATGTCGTTCAACCTTTTCTACCACAACATTTATAATTTAATCTTTGTCAGTGAATGTTTATAAGTAACCAATTTAATAATATATGAAGAATTATAAATCTCAATAGGAGTCAGACACATTATATACAAGTCATACGATAAGAAAGTTGTACTAAAATATTTGTTCCAAAAGATAATTGTATATTGGAATTTTAGAATACAAAATTGTAGCCTTCTTTGTCTAGAACTAATACGAAAATCAAAATTTATCTAGAAGATGATATATTAAAAGTGTTATATAAAACAATTTTGAAATAAGTAATAATAAGAATATCAACTTTTGAAGGAAGAGTAATTAGCACTTAGTGCACAATGCAAAAGTCAAGAATAACAATATTCAAGAGTTTTAAACTTACTTTAGAGGTGAACAATTCAAATAACTTATTCTCCATTCCCCTTACTTCTGTACATCTCATAAAATATAATTCTTTTAGAAGAGTATCAATTTTGGAATTAGATTATACTCTACACCTCTAAGACACATTGTTAAGAAAATCCTTAGTTATGTTGGTGTCAAGAAGTCCACTGAGAAGATGATTTGAAATGGACCTTTTTATGGTCAAATAATACATCTTATTTGACTAAGCTTAGGTTGTATAGGTTGATATAAGAATAGATAACTTATTTCCTATTATGGTTATATTTGATATCAGTCATTTCTAAGGTAAACTCCACGTCCTATTTCCATTTTTTAAAATTGAAATCAGTAAATGTTTCAATTGTGAGACTATTATTGTTTACATAAAAAGTGAGTATAAAACAGATAATATATATTATCAATACAAATGCAGGATAACAACAATAATAAGTCTTAAGCAATATCTATTATGAGCATCTTTGTAAAGAAATTAAAATATCTCTCTTTAAATTCTTGTAATATCTATTATGAGCATCTTTGTAAAGAAATGATCCAATGGGCTGGCCTAATAGAATTGGCGTGAAATCATCTATCCATCCATATTACTCTGTTTCAATACTATTTTTACCTCTATATAACATCGTTTGATTTCTAAATGTACATAAAATGACGCCATATTAGGACAAAAATAGGATTATAACAGACTAATAAGAACAGAAGATCTGAACCTAATAGAACCAATACTATTTTCCACCTCTCTGCAATTTGGTAGTATTATAGAGTTTAACACTGAATTTTCTGTTGGTTCGATTACAATGTGTTTAATTATACTGAATTTTGAATGAACAATACAGGCAATTTGAACTCAATTTTTGTGAAGAAAGATGGTAGAATTGCAATTCTTGTACTTGCTCTCTCTTATTTGATTCATGTTTCTAACTCAAGTAAACATAATTAGAGCAACACATATTTATATCACGATAGACCTATAGCAGCATTACATTCATTTGTTCCATTTCTTAGAGAAGTAACTTAGAGTTTGTGCTTATTTTCAGCATCCAAAGTCATAAGCTACAAGTCCCTTGAGCTCCGGTCCATTAAGCCTGTTGTTTTCATAACTGAAAGAAAGCCAGCAAAAACAAGATCTGAGAAATAAAGTTGGACATATTTGCTATAAATTATTCAAATCATATGAAACTTATTGAAACTAGTTGTAGCTGAGCTCAAATGGAGTGCAAGACTGAACCTATTGCACACTTTTCATGTATCCCATCAATAATGGATTGGTCTGGTGACATTTAAAAAAGAAGGTTAATTTTAGCGAACTGTATAGAAAATATGATTATCACAATCATACCTCGCCATTGGAAAAGTGGCAAATGGACCATCAACTGGAATTGTTCCACAGAGATCGTTGTTAGATACATCACTGCAAACAAAATTTCTGAATTTAAGGAAGTAACAACTCCAGAAGACAAGTAATCTAAGAAACAAAAAAACGAAAAAAAGAGAGTAGAACTTGAAACTCTTCTCTTTGTCTATACTTACAAAACTTTTAGGTTGTTAAGAATGGTGAGCTCCCTTGGAATTGATCCTGTTAACTTGTTATTGTTCAACCGACTGGTTCATTAATCCAACCAAGTTAAAGTAAGCACCCTATACAATGCCAGTCTTTATGTGCTAGCCAGTCCTAATTGAAGCAACTTACAGGAATGTGAGTGACTTCAATTTGGCGAAAGCTTTGGGTATCATTCCTTCAAATTTGTTGCCATACAAATCCAAGCTAACAAGTTCCTTCAAATTGCTTAGCTCCTCAGGTATTTTCCCTCCTATTTCATTGCCGTAAAGCTCCCTGCAGGTCAGTCAAGATATTTGCAACCCAATTAGTTCAAGAATCGTATTGAATCCATCATCATGTGTAAAAGTTAGTCTCGACGGGTCCCCAGAAAATCAAAGAGCAATTCGCATTCAAAATCTGCCTCTTGGACAGTTCATTATCAATATGGGAAGTTCGCACTCAACAGAACTGATTTCAAGATTTTCAGTAAACTGAACTTACTTCTTCAGGAGCTCAAACTGAAAGACGGCACATGTTTAAAGTCAAAGCTGTCCATTTTTAAGTTTTCTTTCACACAATAGTTGTGCAGCATTTGTTTCTTTCTTCTTTATTTTTAGAGAAAGAAAAAAGAGCATACAAGTATTTAAGATGCTTGAGCTGGCCAAGCTCTGGTCCCAAAGTCCCAGAAATGTTAGAGTTCCCCAAATCCCTGCATATCTATCAATCAGTCAAAATCACAGGATACCCAAAATGGAATCAAGATGCCAAGTTAAAATGCCAAGTTAAAAGGCACAGAGAAAGAGAGATGGTAACTTACAAACAAGTTACATGATTGTTAGCATCACAGGTGACATGGAACCAGGTGCAGGGATTGACCAGCGTTGGGTCCCAGCTCTGCAACACATTGGTCGGATCAGAAAGCCTTCTTCTCAGATCAAACAGAGCATTTCCTGAACCCCACTGAAGTAATGAGAAGAAAAAGTAACGCCAGAAGCACTAAACAATAAGACTGCAACTTGAAAACCAAACCACAAGTTTTCTAGTCCAGAAAAGTAACGCCAACTTAAACAAAAACATCTCCATTCTAATTAAAAAAACAAGGAACTTCAATTTACATCTGAAACCATCAAGCTACAAACTTTGGTCATTTTGTATTGTTTTCTCTCTCTCAGTCTTAAGGATCCAAAATGGAGCAAAAACGAAATAATAACTAAAACTTGAAAATCCAAAGAACAAAACTTGACGGGTGGATTCAGCTTACCTTCAGAGTTGGTGGAGAGAGAAGGAATAAGATAGAGGAAGAAAGAGAACAAGAAGAAAAGAGGGGAAGAAGAAGCCATCTTTGAGTGACAAATGCAAGAAGACGAGAGTGCGAGCACTAGCAGTTACAAGAAAATGTTTGTGAATATAAAAAGTGGGTCAAGTCAGGATGGTGCGAATGAGTTCCAAGTAGAAGTGTACAAATGGCTCTCTGACAGTTTCCAACAGAAGTAAGGCCTCACTCAAAGCAAAGGGCAAAGGAAAAAGAAGAGGGGCTGTACAGTGGTTATACTTCAGGGTGTTCATCAGTGGGTCCCGCAAACTGCTATGCAGTTCAAAGCCCAAAATTTGAGACCAGTAAAGTTGGTAAATCGCGAGGACTTGAAAGATGTGTGAGACTGAGACCCTGACAACTGTAATTTTAAAACTAAAGCTGCTTCGCCTGAATTAGGAGGACGAGGTTTACCCCACTTTCCTTATGCCACGTTGGATGCAATTGCACTCCCTCGAATTTATGACTATTTGACTACCCATTAAATGACTCTGAACTTCATGTATACCAAGTGTTCTTTTTTTTAATAATTACATTAGGTATCTCTCGGTTTAGTTAGACTAATCTTAAGTCCCTACGACTCCATCCCAAAATACTTCTGCGCACAAGGAATCTTCACATACTTAATTGTTCAGCTGATGATTGATCACTGGTTCCCCCTGCTCAGCATCAGGTTCCTATCAACCCCCAGGTTCCCTAGTATCTCCAACTCTCACACTGTCATTAGCAGCTAGGTGTCTGTAATTGATCCGATCAAGGAACTGTGCCTAGGAGGCTAAAGGATCATCAATAGGAACATGCCTATTTCTCCTCCTTTGACGTGACTCGAACTCAAAACCTCCTTTTTAGGGGAGAGTCTTAAATGAGGAATCTGGACCAATTGGTCCACCCCTCGTTGTCACCAAGTGGTCTTCTTAAAAATACTCTTGTACATTATAATTATTATAAGTTAAAATATCGTAAAGATAATTTAGTTTATATTAATTGTGTAACTAAATAAAAGATAATTTTATCAAATTATTTTGAGATACCTTGTTATTAAAAACTTTATCACATGCTTTACGGTCAATATGTATGAAAATAATTTGACAAAAACTCAATAAAAATTATTATTATTATTATTATTATTATTATTATATTTCTAATGCCATAATATCTTTCAAATAAATTTAAAAATAAAAAACGAATTAAAAAAAGCGCAATTGAAATGGTGGGTCGTTGAACTCTTATATTTTCAGGGAGCTATTTAATTTCACTTATATTCTTTTATTATAATTTTAGTCTTCTTTTTTAGATTTTGATTTCTGTTTACTTTTTAAACAAAAATAAAATATGTCTAATTATTAGCTTCAATTTAGTTAGACTTTTATTATAAATATTAAATACATTTTAGAGGATAAATTCATTTTATGAAATTACTTAATTAATCTAATTTTAATCTCCTATTTTAATAAACTATTTTAATATTTTGTAATTTATATATTTTAAAGATATTCTAAATCCAATCGGTAAGAAAGCTTCTATTTTGATTCTTTAATGTCCTCTCCATGCAAGATGGGTCTAAGGAGTTAGTGGAATCTTGTTGGAACTTAAATGTGGTTGGGTTTAAATCCTTTCAGCTTATGCAAAAGTTCAGAAGAGTTAAACAAGCACTTAAAGTTTTCTCGAAAGCTAATCACAAGCAAACTAAAGTCACTTACTAGTTGCTAAAGGAGGCTTAACAAGCTTGCTATCTATCTCCATATAATAATCTCTTGAAATAGACTGAATGTGATAGTCTAAAGGCTCATTAGGATGCTATGAACTTGCGTAATTATATCTTAAAATAGAAAGCTAGAATTAATTGGCTTAGAGATGGAGACTCAAACACTAAATTCTTTCATGCTTCTCTACTTGCTCGGAGGAATAGAAATACGATTGTGAAACTAAAAGACTCCTCAGGATCCTTAGTCAATGATCAGGAATCTTTATCCAACCTTACTAGGGAATTCTTTTTAAGCTTATGGGCTCTGAAGATGGTACTTATGATACTTACAATGTTAGGGAACTCTTTGATAGTCCCCTTTCGTAGGAATACAAGGAATTACTCTCTACTCCATTTACCTGCTTAAAGGTTAAGGAGACATTATTTAAACTACATCCTTTTAAATCTCTAAGGTTTGATGAGTTCACAGCAGGATTCTTTCAAACTACACAGGAGATTACATACACTTTGTTTACAAAAGCAGTTCTAGAATGTTTGTCCTCTTGTAAAATGTTGAAAGAGATCAATCACACATATATTTGCCTAATTCCTAAAAAACTATCTCCGGATACATTGGCAGATTATCGACCCATCTCTTCTTGCAACATGGTCTACAAGATAATTCCAAAACTCCTTGCTAATAGATTGAAGAAGGCACTATCATCAGTGATCAATCCTACCCATAGTGCATTTATACAAAGTAGATGGATAAGGGATAACATACTGTTTATGCAAGAGATCTTAAAGATTATAACTCCGAGAGATAAATTAAAAGTCGTTGGAAGATAGATTTGTTTAAGGCATTCGACTCAGTCAATTGACAGTTCATCCAACTATGTCTGGAAGCCCTTGAATTCCCTACAAAGTTTATTACTTGGATTTTGATGTGTTTAAAAACTACTTCAATCAGTATACTGGTTAATGGGATTTCAACTAAGCCATTAAATTATGCTAGAGGCATTAGACAAGGGGATCATCTTACCGCTTATCTATTCACTCTAGTTATGGAAGGTCTCTCTCGACTCATCAACAAGGTTATTAAAACCAATGGTAGGTTTCATTATCATGGTAAATGTAGAAGTTCCAAGCTTACCTACTTAATGTTTGTAGATGATTTGATATTACTTTCGGGATCAGAACCATAATCTGTGAGGATGTTAAGTGACCTTCTTATGTAGTTCTCTAAATGGTCAAGTCTAAAAGTGAATGTCAATAAAAGTAATTTGTATTTCTCTAAAGATGCGAGGAACACTGTGGAAATATCCAGTATTACAGAATTACAGCTCTAAGTGCTTCCTCTCAAATATTTGGGAGTCCCCATTTCATATGCCAAACCAAAGTATTCTGATTGTATTCCATTTATTAAAAGGATCAAAACTCGAATAAATGTCTGGCAGAATCAATTTTTGTCTCTTGCAGCTAGGGTTACTTTGATAATTTTGTTTTTAGAAATCTATATATGTTGGACCCCATTTCCGAAGCCCAACATCGGACACGGAAGCATGAAACTTGAATGGGGAGGAAAGACTTGGAAGTTGAAAATTTTAAAAGAAAAGTCATTCGGAAGCAAAAGTGGGGGGGTCACGATGTCTGTGATTTCGCCGTGATAAGCGCAGGTGAGGAACACGTCGCGGTGAACAATTTATCATTCGTCGCGACGAGCCTGCGAGAATTACATCGCGACGAGCGATTAATCATTCGTCGCGACGTACCTGCGATTTTGACCTCGTCGCGACATACAAAGCCAACCTCAAAATCTGCAAATTTAACTCTTTCAACTACTCAACCCCAACCTTTACTATACTAAACGCAACCAACATCAATTCAATCCCAAACAAAATGAACTCATACAAAAACCCAAGCAATCTTCCAAAATCCAAATGCAAATTTCATTAATAACAAAAGTAAGAGTTTTACAAAGCTTTAATGGCATTTCAAGCCATAATACATCATTTGAGTTCAAGAACCAAAAATACAAAATACCCTTGAACTAATAAAACTTGAAATGTGACTAAAGCCTTGAATTCCCAAAATATAACTTGAAAATACAAAAATATGCCAATTCGGAGTGATGTCGTACTCTTGACCTACTCGATCTCTTGCTCATCACCTGAATAGGGGGAGGAGAATGGGGGTGAGCTATAAAGCTCGTGGGTAACAAATTTATAATAAAGGAACAAGCAAAAACTAATTTCAAAAACTCATTGCCATTGCATATTTTCGAAACCATAGTAATTTCATATGTACATATCGTCATCGCAAAATTCTTAATTTTCAAACAATTCATGAGCAATTATAAATCATGTATGCATCAAACGTGTTAATATATCATAACCACATAAGCACAACAGAATGGTTTGGGTATGTCCAAATTCATGACGCACTACACATTCCCATATAATGGTCCTGTGTAGTCGTAAGTTCTTGAAGGAGTCCCTAAGGGAGCTCCATGCCACTAGCGGGCAGGCAAGAGAAGCCTATACTTGGGTCAACGTGCATGTGACGGTTCTTGAGAGACTACCACAAACCCACGAAACATATATATTTCAAAAGCTTGTAAACTTGGTGCCTAATATGGCACTTTCTTGTAAACTTGCTTTTCATAAAATTGATTATCCTTGCAAAAATCATTTCTAAAAACATGATTTCATAAACTTGTATCCTTTTAAGAAGAAATCCCTTTTCAAATTCTTTTCATCAATCCTCAACACAATTCATGTAGCAAACATATAACAATATCACAATTCATTCAAAAAGCAAATAAGGCAACATTGATGATGCAATTTATAACATTAAATCTTTCTTGATTTGAAGAAAACAATGAGTGGCTTAATTACTCTATTAAACGTGTACCCACCTTGATTTCCTTGCTTATAAACTTGCTTAGGAATGTATTTCCTCTTGTTCCTCTTGCTCCTCTTGCCTCACTTGATTTCCTTAAACAAATAACCAAAATTCTATTCAATTTGGTGTAGAAATCGGAAAGTCATACTTTAACAACTTGAACTATAACTTATGCTGAAATAAAAATTCTATGCTCAACTTCCATCCAAAATTGGAGATTCTTATGATTGAATTTGGACTCCATTCCTTCATACCACTTGTATCCCTATGTCTCTAGTTTACAACGAATTAAAAATCACCTCATTTGGACATCTACAACAAAAGTTATGCCCAAAATATCGAAGGATGTCAGTGCTGAAAAATTGACCCTCGCGGCGAGCACGTCGCGGCGAGAAAATTAGGGCACGTCACGACGTGCACAATTGCAGGTCGCGACGTGTGACCCCAAAATCGTCCGAAAACCTGTTTTTTCAACCCTCTTCTTCCATATACTTCCCATATTTCAAAAACAACCCATCTTAACCTTAAAACATCATTCCTACTTCATTTCTAAGCTAATACAACCCAAAAATAATAACAAAACACAACATAAACAAAAACAAAAACCCTAAAAGATTAAACCATTTGCTCAACAACTTTCCTACTTTATTCATCAACAACTTCTTACACATATTAAGCAATTATTTGAGTTTCATCTAACTAAGACAAGATGGAATAAACTCATACTTACTTGCTTTGGCCTCAAAGTCTTCAAAATCCTCAAGATTTTCAAGACCCTAATTTTTCTCTTCTTCTCCTCTCTCACTCACGACACTCTCTTCTTTCCCTCTTCTTTTTATTTTTCTTCTTCTAATTCCCACTCTTACCACTCATACAAAGTCTCTTTTGCCCCTCCATGTAATGCCTTATGCCTTTAATCCTTAAGTGATCTTCCCATTTTACCCTTATACATTCTTACTTATTCAATTTCACTTACACCATACTATACTCTAACTTAATCTTAATTTCTCCATTTAATACTTCTTATTTCATCAATCTAAGCAATAATCCTCCAACAAAATAATAAAACAATCAAAACCTCAAAAATTAATAGAAATCATGCTCATTCAATAAGAAAAGAAATCGGGGGCTAACACCTTTAGAGGGTAAAAATTCCAACCCAATGAAAAGGGGTTTCAGAAGCTTTCGAATTAGGGTTAAGCGATTAGGTGGCTCCTTCATCTTCTTACTGGTGAATGCAACCAAGGTATGGTGTCTCCTTCATCTCCTTCTTATGCTTTTCATGATAATTATTCTTTTTATTTATGGTAGAAACATCAAGGGATTTCTTTGACCCCTAGCTGGAGGAACTGACCAGATGTTAAGTCTCTCTATCTAGACGAAGGCATCGTCTTCTTCTACCTCTCGAGAGTTCGTGATTTGAAGTATTGTGGCACCTCTGAGGATCAGTACCACAAGGTGAGTACAAACCCTAACTTTGAAAATTCCATGATTTCCTGTGCGATCCTTATGTTAAGTCTGATAATTAGATGGATTCTTGAGATTTTTATATGAAACTCAGTCTATAGGTAGCCCTCCAGGTAATTGCTCTCGTTTAAGAAGTTTTAAGTGACTGCCCTCTAATGACTTACAAGCATGGTGTAATCTGCATCTGTGTTGATTGCTAAATGATTAGGAGTAGTCTGTTGTTGATGTTCTTCTTTCTATTTTTGGGTGCCGTAGAACAAAGGAACCAAATCAGGATTATGCACCCTTATCTAGAATTTTTGGAGTCTTATTAAAGTCTCCAAGAAACATATAGCCTCCTACTACATTTCTTCTCCATTTGAGTGATAATTAGCTACTTTCTTATGCTTGCAATTGCAAGTTTAGTAAGAGAAGTTAAGCTTCTATTTCTACCTACAATCTTTTGTCATTTCTCTCTTTCTAAATCTCCTGGGTACATGTTGCAATTGCAACCATTCATATTACTTTCAATACATATATTTAGCCTCTGTTTGATTGGGCTTATAACAGCAGAGCTTTTTTTTTTCTGTAGATCTTTTCTTAGAAGAACTTTTTTAAGAAGCCAGTTGACTGTTTGGCTATTATTTAAAAAAAGAGTTTTTTTGAAAGAGCTTCATGTAGTAGACTGTTTGGCAACATAAAAATAAAAAGTATTTTTAATTTTAACTATATTTTATTTTGTAATAAAAATTATTTAT
>JANZLC010000202.1:31887003-31909942 GCA_026413385.1 Erythroxylum gracilipes
AAATGATGCATGATTATGAAACCATACTTTTAGAAATGGTTTTTAAGATTTAACAAGCATATGAAAAGCAAGTTTTTAAGAGAATGTGCCTTTTTGGGCATCAAGTTTACAAGATTTTGAAATCTATGTGTTACGTGGGTTTGTGGTAGTCCCTCAAGAACCGTCACGTGCACGTCAACCCAAGTATAGGCTTCTCTTGCCTGCCCGCTAGTGGCATGGAGCTCCCTCAAGGACTCCCTCAAGAATTTACGACTACACAGAACCATTTCAATGGAAATGTGTAGTGCGTCATGTTTAAGACTTACCCAAACCATCTGATATATTTATGTGTTCATGACAAGTTGATATGAGTGATGCATTCATGATTGCATACACAAATGATCCTTAAATGACTTTTGCTTGTTGCAAATTATAAAATTGTTACCCACGAGTATTAAGCTCACCCCCCACTCCTTTCCTTCCACAGGCAACGAGCAAGATATCGAGTGATCGAGCCAAGCGTCAAGGCATCACTCCAATTTGCACTTTTTGTTCTTTGAAGTTAGACTTTGTTGAATAAAGCTTTTGTTGCATTTTGAGAAATTACTATTTTTCCAAAAGTTTGTATTTGGATTGTGTTGTAAGGTGGCTCGAAATGCCCACTAAAGCGTTGAAAAATACTTATTTTTTATACGAATGAAATACATATACATTATATTTGTTTATGGATTTTTAAGTTCTTACATTGCTATATTCAATTTTTCATAAGGGTAGGAATTGTATTCCATATTCAAGGAGAAATCTGGAATGATCTAGGTAGAACTGGTAAAATTGTCTTCTTGGAAGTTGTAGATGATTTTTCTAGCTTTCCAATGATATAAAGTTTGTAAATTTTGGATATCGTAGTGAAAAATTATGATCATTTGAAGTTTGTGTTGCGGCACAGGGAAAACTTTCGGGACAGCTTCATTGATTGGAAATTTTAACCCTTTTAGAGGCAAAAATCGTTTATGAGTATTCATGGAAGTTATAGGTTTAGAATTCTTCTTTAAAACGGTCTAAGAATGACCTTAATCCAATATTTGTAGTGAAAGTTATGCCCCTTTTATTGTTTTATCTTAGTTTTGCTTTCGTCTTAGTATGACATCAGCATCGCCTTAGTTTCGCTCCGTCTTAGTTTTGCTTTCATCTTAGTATGACGTCAGCATCGTCTTAGTTTCGCTCCATCTTAATTTTGCTTTCATCTTAGTATGACGTCAGCATCGTCTTAGTTTCACTCTATCTTAATTTTGCTTTCGCCTTAGTATGACGTCAGGATCGTCTTAGTATGATGTCAGCATTGTCTTAGTTTCGCTCCGTCTTAGTTTTGCATTCTTCTTAGTATGACGTTAGCATCGTCTTAGTTTTGCTTTCATCTTAGTATGACGTCAGCATCGTCTTAGTGTGACGTCAGCTTCGTCTTAGTTTGACCTTTAGCTTCCTTCTTCTGCTCTATTTTCGACCCTTTTAGAGGCCGAATCTCATTTTGAGTTCTTTATGAAAGTTGTAGATCTCAATGTTCTCTTTCAAATAGTCCAAAAATGAAATCAATCTGACTCCTATAGTAAAAGTTACAGCAATCGCGCCAAGATAGGAACATATTGTTTGAAAGTATAAACATGTTCGACTCTTTAGTGCATAACTTCCTCATCTGACCTCCAAATGAAGTGATTTTTGAAGCAATGGATTCTTAACATCATTGCCTTTCTCTCCAAGACAATTGGTATCTTTTGGAGTTGATAATAATTTTTATGGAGAGAAAGTGAGGGCTCGATTGAGAGAGCATGATTGGGGTATATACATGCTTTAGCTTTTTAAGTATATCTTGAGCTGTAGAGCTCCGATTGAGATGATTCTTGCTTCAAAACAAACTAGATATTTATAGCTGCAATTTCTTTGAAGAAGTCAAATAGAAATTTTGGTTTAAAGTTTCCAAAATCTGCTCAAAAATTGGAGAAATGAGTTTGATTATGGTGATTGTTTTGTATGGGAACGCTAGTGAACAAATTGAAGGAGAGGAAATTTTTGGGATGTTGTGAAAATGAGGATGAATTGATGATAGTTAATGAAATAACCCTTCAAGGGAACCCACTCATGCAAGTATGACTCCGGATAGTTGGGCTCCAGAAACGGGGTCCAACATGTCAGGCATCTTAAGCAAATCTATCAGAATATTTCACCTTTGAAACTTTCTGATCAGAGACTATGTCTCTCTCAAACAGATGTCAGTCATACCAATGTAGATATAACAGCTTTATCTACATTACTCCGACAACATCCACCATGGCCACCAGATACTTTTCTACCCTATAAGTATCCCTTATTTCATTAGAAAAATCACAAAAAAAATTCCAGTACTTCTTTTGTTTCTACTTAATTTTGTAGAATGACTAGTCAACCTCTTGTTGCTTTCAAAAAGAAGTCTTTTCCTCTTATTGCTAGTAGTCCTACTAGTATTTCTGACGTTGCCTCACTTGCTCGTTTGCTCGTAGTAGTTTATTCTATTACTTACAATTATTCTTGCATGCATATAATTCCCTTGGAAATCCTGTTATGTTCAACATCAAAGCACCCTACCTTAATATGAATCTTCTTCAAGATCCTTTATCTAAAAACACATTATGGTACCTTTAGGCACTTACTGCCCTTTATGCTTGTGCTTTTACAATTTCACCTCTTCAGCTGTATCAACATCTCTGTGATCTTAACAATGGAAGTTCGTTATTATGGACATGTCTGGAATGGTTTCAACTTAGATTAATGGAAGCATCAGTGTTCTGTAATCGTCCAACAACATCGTCTATGGACAACTTTTGCTAGAAGACAAACTACTCAATGCTTTTTCATTGTTCATCGTCTATACAGAGAAATACATACTGGTCTGCTTTATACAGAACAACATGTCTAATTCTGGCATACATCTTTATATTGGCCACGACATAAAGAAAATGTGTTAAACTCTTTGGGAGACTTTCTTAAAGAGATTAATCACTTTCCAGATCCACCAGTATTGACTATGTTTATTGGACCATATCCTGGCAAATTTATTCCTGGTGAATCAGAAGCACCAGAAGTTGACATTCCTGGTTCCAATAATCTTGAATATGATACAGATCCAGAAGACATAGCAACAAGAGTCTCATAGTTTGCAGAACCTTCTCAACCGTCCAACTCAGTTTTCCAAAATACTCAAAATCCCAATGATGATACTCCTAGCATTGAAGAAACTAAGTTAGATCAATTTCAACATACACTATATATGGCTGAGTTCAGTCCTAGCAAAAGAAAGAGATTTTCTCAAGCTGATACTGATGACTCAAGTGATCCAGATTCTCCATCCAAACCTCAGTCATGGCAATCACCCATTCGCCACAAATAATTTCTTGGATACTTTGAATCAATCATTTCGTGAGACAACTACCGTCATGATGAAAGATGGTCTACAAATCAATGTCACAATACTATTAAAGATTCCATCTTATCATCTTCCTGTTCACCTTTAGACTTTTCTTAAAGTAGGACTATTTACTTTAAGACTTTTGTAAAAGTAGATTCCTTTCGATAAGGTTAGGTGAATTATTAGCTTACTTTTTTTAAAGTGTAATCATTTTGTCTCTAGGTAGATTTACTTTTCAAACCCTCGCTTCGCTTATAAAAGCAGGGCTTTCTTTCAATTGTAAACATGGTAAATCATATGATCAAAAAATGAAGAATTTAGTTTTCTTTTAAATCTCTTCTCATTTCTGAAAACTTCAAACCCTGAAATCATGTTTCCTCAGTGCCTAAGATGTAGGACAAGTATGCTCTACACTCGCCCCTTTTGAGGATCTTGTGTAACAGAAAGTCTATGATAGTCTGGGAACTGTTGCTTCTAAACATATCTGTTGCCTTGAGTCAGAAGCATTAACGAGAAATGACAAGTAAGAGTATGTGAGTGAAGTAAGGTTCCTAAAAGGCTTGAGCATTATGACCGTGTAAGCCGAAGGACAGGCGTTGAGGGTTGTTAGCTTGCATATCTAGAATTGCCTACGTAGAGATACATACTTCCAATCCGACTTTGGTTAGTCGATGATGTCAACTAGATGTGGTCGTTTAGAGAGGTGTTAACCATAGGGTTAACCAGAGCTAGAACAAAACAAAACCGGGAACACTTTGTCCTTTACCTTGGTTTATTTGTGATCAGGTTTAAGAATGTCTCGTTCTTTCCTGCATACCCCTTGGTATTTATCACCATGCATCTTGTTAGCCTTTTACTGTAGAGGATTTTCCACTACTGCTTATGGTTTACCTGGAAACCTAGAAAACCTTCGCATCTTTGTCAGGCGGGTAACTTTGATTCAGGTTAAGAAGAGAGTTGCATAAGAATTATGAAAACTTCTTCAGATCTAGTTCATTTATCATCAAGTTTGTCTTTGTCTAGTTTTCCTTCTAGTGTAAAGCGTGAGTTATCAAACAAAATCAAAAATTTAGTAAAAATCACTCATGTGCCTGTAGAAAATTGTGTGTGTGAGTCTTCTTTACTATTGTTGAGTCCGTATAGTATTTATTCTCGTGACTGTTCTTGAACAAGAAGTATTCATAGTGTGTTATCTATTACTAGACCTCGGGTGAAAAAAATCATCTAAAGTTCCAGATTGGAACAGAGTGGTCTCAGATCTACAACTGCAGAACAATACGTAAAGCTTGAAATCCGTAAGGAGTTGATCGTCTTATAGAGAGAGCACAACCATACACATCTACATGTTGGAACTATACCACTTGTTCTTACACTTCATAGAAGAAAAGGTATTCCTGCAACAGCTAGGATATCCCTTCTCGACACTACCTACCTAATGTACCAAAATGCTATTATTGTTACCTTACCGACTGCTCTCAACAATAGAAGTGTCATCTTGACCTTAGCACCTGATTTCAACATCAGGTTGGATGATCCCACTTTGTTTGAATGACTACAAGTTCAGATCTAGATTACTACAGCAGATCAGGATCCTACAACTATCATGGGTACACTACACCACCAGATGATCTATCGTCTACAGATGTGATTGTTTAGAGAGGTTAACCATACAGTTAACCAGAGTGTTGTCATAGTTTTCCTGTGTGTCCTTCGGAGTCCCTAAGTGGTATTAGAGACTTGGGGTGCTTCGCTTCAGCATGTTCCCGACATGGGTGCTTCGCATCAGCATGTTCCTGGCATTTCACTTGAGTAGTGGTACAAATGAATGCTTTTGCATACACACCTTGCACTATATTAAGCACTAGCAATCCACCCGCAACGTAATAAGAACAATTAAAACCCATTTCTCAAAAAAAAAAACAATTAAAACCCTCATGGGGAAGTCACTGAAGTTGTGAAATGACTAAATAAACTGTCTTCATTGCTGTAAGAGTTTAAAAAAGTGGGAAATAAAAATATAACTAATGAAATTGTCAAATTTACAAGTAAATAGAATAGCATTGATGATCATACTTGTTGAACAGTGTGTAAATGTTCAACACATTTTTAGTTGAAACTTTAATGTTGCAAGAACTGGCTCCTAGCACCTCCAATCGATGGTTCAAACAGCAACATTTAACCCCCTTCACATGCTACAAGGAATGCTACGTGAAGCCAACTTTTGCTTTAAATTGGTTAATTCTACTCTGACACAGCCAAGCTAACTATTCTTTTTTTATATATATATTTGGGAGTAGCTGTGTTCTGTGAGCAGAAATGTCTTTGGTAGATGACACCTTTGATAAATGTTTAAATCTCAATTTGAAAGCCAAAACGGAAGAGAAAGAAACACAAGATTAAAGATAATCTGTTAAGGCAGGAGAAGGAAGAAATGTCTTCTCTAAATCCTTCAACAATGATTACAAAAATGAAAATCGAACTAACTACTAATAGAAAACAATAAGAACCGATGAAAAGCAAAAGTCTTTTAGGCGTCCCAAACTACAGCTTAAAAGAAAGCAAAACAAAAGAGAACACGAAAATCGAACCAACAGCTGTTATGACTTCATAACCTAATCAAATATTCAATTCTGGATCAGATTTCATACACGAAACGACAGACAAATCAGCAATGGAAAATTGCAAAATGCAAAATTACTAGCGTAAACCCAAAGAACACAAAGAAACTACCTGGATTGTCATGGCTTTCTTGTTAGACTCAAGCTGGGCTACCTGACAAACACATAACAAAGTCAAGAAAATCCACATAATTTACGAGGAGCAACCCCGTAAAAATTGAAATAGAAGAAGAAAAAAAGAGAGGAATACCCTTAGCTGCCTTCTGCTTTTCCATGTGCTTCTCGCGAGTCATCTTGGATTTCTGACCGTTGCCTCCTCCCATGGATTGATTGGTTTTCGGATTTTTTTTAAAAAATAATTTTTGCTATCTTATTTTTGGGTATCTACAGAATGACTTGGGAAAGAAGGTGGAGAGATACTATAAGAAGAAGGAAAGAAGAAGAGCCAAACCTGGAAAGAACAAGAGAGGAAGGTGGATGTTGGTTAGTTAGGTTGGCTGGTAGCAATAATTTCATGGTGGGTCAGAGCCTTAACAAAAGCATGGTATAGATATATTTCCTTTAGTAGCTGCTACTCTACAGGTAACAGGAAACAGGTTCATGCTCAGTGCCACTACCATCTCTTCACTTTTCTATGTTATCTCTTTTACTTTATCCCGTTAAAATTCGAAGATACATTCACAAAAATGTCCGGTTACTCGGTTGCAAATTTGACACACTACACCTAGGGCCTAGTATATGGAAATAGCAACCTCTGAGGTTTGCTTTCTTGCGGACTACTGAGCTACGGACCCTTCCCGTTTTCTTTTTCATATCAGTTGGATTTCAAATCCTAACTGCTTTTCCTTACTCCAAAAACTTGCTGTACCTTGCTGTACCTTACCCCTGGTACTGGTCAGAATATGAAAAACGAAGCACGGGATAATATTGTATTATAATAACATGATAATACATTCCAACAATATGTCTAGACATTGTACAGTTGTTTGTACACTTGATATTCGCCTAACATGAGAAGTGGCTGTAATCATGTCAAACCTCTGCTGTGGCTCGCCTTCTTTCCTCTTCTTCAGCTGTGATCCACGCAGCCTAAAATAGGAGTTGAGATTCGAGTCAATCGGATACCTCATCCCAACAATATGTCTAGACATTGTACAGTTGTTTGTACACTTGATACTCGCCTAACATGAGAAGTGGCTGTAATCATGTTAAACCTCTGCTGTAGCTCGCCTTCTTTCCTCTTCTTCAGCTTTGATCCACGCAGCCTAAAATAGGAGTTGAGATTCGAGTCAATCGGATACCTCAAATTTGATAAGGGAAACTCCAAGAAACTGAATTTGAAAGAACATAGCAAAATCAAATTAGTCTGACTATATAAACCAAAAACGAAGAACTTGCCTTGTCCCTTTCAAGTTTGGAGAGATGCGGCCGGATGGAATTCCCTAAGCTTAAGCCTCCCCATGCTTCTTGCAACTCTCTCTCCCTTGCTTCTCTACGAGATTGTGAAAGCCTAATCTGCTCGTCAGGTTGCTCTTCAGGTTGCTGAGCAGCAACTAGCTTCTCTCTCTCGAGTCTAGATTTATGTTTCACCAAAATTTGGTCTAGACCACCTTCCTCGTTAATCTGCTCATGCATCTTTGTTCTTGATTGATTCACCTTCAAGTCTGCTTTCTTCAGACTGAGACCCTTTTTCTCCTTCTCTAGTCTGGAAACATGTTTTACCAAAATTTTGTCCAACCCTTCACATTCTGCGTCATATTTGTTTCCTTTCTGCTTATTTTGGTACCTACGATAGGCGTAGTTATTGCTTTCTGATAGCAGGGTGCAATTTTTTTCTCCTTCCATTCTGTGCAACGGCTTGACCAGTATCTGGTCTAAGCTATTTTCTGTGTCACTTATTTCATCCTTTGCAACATGTGGCGAGATTGTTTCTTCTGTTTTCACATTCATCTGTTCGACCTGATCAGATTTTGATTCTCCATCTACCTGCTTGTTCAAGTCATCATTTTCCTTCTCTAATTCACTATAAGAATAGATAATCTCAGAATGCATGGACGAATTTAATTTTTTGATCACGTTACTTTTTCTCCCTTCTGCAATAGAGTCATTTTTCCTTCTGTTTTTTGCTTCTTGGACTTCTTTTTCCAGTCGGGAGACATGTTTCACCAAAAACTTATCCAGGCTGGGGACTGAAGGGACATCTTTCTTTCTGCTGACCACCTCATCAAATTTTCCAAGTTCTTTAAAATTAGCTTCGGGATCACTGACAGTCATCGGAAAATCTTTTCCTGACTTCTTTGCCTCTTCGATCTCTTTCTCAAACTTTGAAGTATGCTTCACTTGGATACTTTCCAAGCCGGGAATAGGGTCTGCTGAACCTGTTTTGGTAGCTAAATTGAATATACTGTTGCTAATTTCTGTATTCGCTTGATTTTCCTCCTCAGATCCATTCCTCTTGTTATTCTTAGCTTCTTGAACCTCTCTCTCAAGTCTTGACATATGCTTAACCAGAGACTTCTCAAGGCTTGGAAGTTCTGGGTCATTCTGCTTCCTTCGTATCCGCCCACTAATGAAGTTTTCAAGGTTCAAATGTCTCATTGTTCCTTCATTAACAGAGGATACTCTTCGGGAAAAGTTAGGAGCTTGAGTCGATGAGTGATCAGTAACTGAGTCTACATCATACAGTTTGTTGCTTTCTACCTCTGCCAACATATCATTAAGACCACAGGTGGCAACTGTAGTGGCCATAGAAGCAAGCTCATCTTCTTTCAAATTTCTAAGTCTCTCAAGCATCATATCCACAAGTTTGGTTACGTTAAGCTTCTCCAAAGACTGCCTCTTCTTGGATTTCCTCTTTCTTTTATCTAGACTTATCAGCTTGCAATCCGTATCTTGAGAGCTGAAGTCCTGACTTTGAGAAGTTTGAAAGTCTGACCCATATTCTGACTCGAGCTCCAAGGAAATCTCTGGTGATTCTTTATTTGCCGCATCTGGATTCTGACTGATTTTTTGAAGCAGTTCTTTAAATTCATCTTTGTTAAATGAATCACAATTTGGTAGCTTAATAAATGCTGATTTAACTGCTGAAGCTACTTGTTTATCCACATCAAATGCAGTTTCGAAAGATGCTGTGACAGTATGAGTACTTGATTTGCCCCCATTATCAGTAGATGTTTTAATTTGACAATGCTTCCGAGAACTATTTGATATGTCATACATGATCACTCCCAGAGCTGAAGCTGCTTCAAATGCCTCTGTTGCAACTTTTTCTGCTTTTAACAGTCTGGCTTCCGCATCTCTACATTGGATCCTGCGTATACAAAATACAAAATTATGCAAAAGAGGGGGAAGACCAGACACTAACATCCTCTACTCAGTGCAAAGTTTACCCGGCTGCTTGAAGTATCCGGCACCAGGACGCTTCCACCAATGCAGCTTTCCGAGCCTCCATTGCCCAGTTTGCAGCCTCTCTTGCAGCCATTTTTTCTCTTAATACTCTTGAATAATGTGGATTTGTATCGCCAAGTGTCTCATCTAGAGTTAAATTCATGCCATCTGCTTCCTGAAACAAGAACGTTACTTTTAGAGTACTAATAATGTGGAAACCAATTTTTTCTGTAGATACACGAGAAAATTGTCCGATACCTAACCTGAAGCATTTTGATTTTCCTATTTAGATATGAGTCCACCTTTTTTCTCGGGAACCAGTTGAGTGGAGAACTCTTGCGATGAGATGGCTTCTTAATTTGAGATGTAAATCGGTTTAGAATATTCAACGGTGACTGGCCAGTCCCTTTGGGTGATTTATTCTGCAACATTCAAGCTGGCCAGTGTGAAAATCCAAAACTTAAAGCTCGAAGCACCAGAATCAATTTTTACTATTATGAGGCCGAAGAAAAGGTGAGGGAACGTGTTTTTCAGAACATTTCATCCTAAAAGTAACCATAGAAACAGCGTGCATAACCAAGACGTGTATCAAAATAACAAATCCTCCAGCCATTTCCAAAAGCTACCCTCATACTTAAACAGATAACAATTACAATGAACAGTTCCCCGCAATGTAACTTCCCATGGAACTTTATTCATGATACAAATCCTCCTGAAATCAAATTAATCTCCCATAGGGCCTTTATTTTGATGTAAAATCCCAATTAGTTTTCATCCAAACAATTAGTTAATGGTTCTGCTAAGATAGCAGGGTGGTTTTGAACAAGTCCCGCATTACAGAACAAGAAAGTTGGAATATTATCAATAATGAACAAATCAATATCAAGAAAAATGAAATGATCCCGCAAACCATAAACTCAAAGAGAAACTATAACAAGAACCCATTTCTTGCAACATCAAACCCGAAGCAACAAAAAAGAAAAAGGGGAATCAAAATCGGACCTTTCGAGTCGTAGAAGCCGAAGAAACCTGGTCTTTAGGATCGGATGATGCGCTGTTATGAGAGTCAGGAGTGGTGGTCTCAGTGGGTCGCTCGATGCATCCCAAATCCAAACACCCAATATCCATTCCCAAATTACTCACCAACCCCATTAGATCATTCACTCAATTCAATTATCAACAAGTTTGTGATTTTTCGTCTTGTGGTGTTTGATGAAAAACTATTAACCTTGATAATAATAAGGGAGACTGGGGAGTTTACGAATTATTTGAGTGGGGAAGTAGCCGTTAAAGGGATAGGGGTTTGGGTTTGGTTGCAACGGTCTGCTCCTACTCGAATTATTTTGACTAGAAGAGATTTATTCGCTGCATCCAGGTGTATACGCTGCCTGCAGTGGATCAGCACACGTGGACCACAAACTGAGAAAAGAAATCACATCGTATACTTTGATTATCACTTTTGTTTCTGTCCCACTGCTCTGTTACCTATTCTAAAGCTATCCTATCCATATAAGTTTTAAGATTACAGAGTATGTATTTTGTCAAGTGTTATCATTGAAACCTTGTTCATTTTACTATTTATTTTTATGTTTAAAAGGAGAGGGTTTATAAGTAGTCGTTGTTTGTTATAATGATAATTTTGATGTCTTTAATACTAATTAACTATAAATAAGAGAAGGAGATAAATGAGAAATTGTAAAAGAGTATTAATGATAATAATTATGTCTAGTAAATATGTAAATTAGTAATAAAATTAGTAAGATAATGGTTGACATCTAAGAAATTCTTTGATTCCACTTCTTTTTTTATATTTTTTTATTTTTTATTTTTGAATTTGGTTTATTTTTTCTTATTATTAAAAATAAAGACATATTATCTAATATCAATGTAACTATATTATTCTTACTAATAATAATAACTAAATATTAAATAAAACTTAGAAATAACTTAATTTTATAGATTAATTAAGTAAAAGTTTATTATTTTATTTCAAATTAATAATTTATAAACTGATATTTATTTTAGATATTTGAATTTAATTATTAAAGCCAACGTTATTATTTAGAATTAGTTTTTTATATTTAAATTTTGTTTCTGAAATAAGTATTTAAAATTTTTGAAATTTATGTATTTTAAAATTGTTTTATATTTATTAAATGATTATCAAATTCAATTATTTTTATTTTTCAAATAAATTAAATAATTAAAGTTGTATTAGTGATAATTCTTATTAGAATATGTGATTAATGGTAAAATCATATTATGAAAAAAAGACACTTTATGTAGATTTCATAAATTATGAAAACTAAAAAAAAGTTAAAGAACATAAATTAGAAACTCAACCTAAAATATCTTTTTTACTAAATTAAAATCAAAGATAAAAATAATATTCACATTAGAACCAATCGTGCCTTAAACAAAACAAGTTATTTTTTTAAACATAATTTTTATAAGTTACATAAATTATGAAAGCAATTTTATTTTAAATATTTTAAAGAATATGATTTTTATCAATCTTGTTTATCATTACTAATTAATTTATTATATTTAAATAATATTTAATATTAAAATTGTTATATTAATATGACTTGTTGAAACAATTGAACCTTTAAAGCAGAATGATAAATCATTTGATATTTTTAATTTTTAATTTTAGAAAATCTTTTCATTTTTTATTTTTTATATGAACATTTTTGTTATCTTTGATATCTGATACCTCAAATTATGTAGAACTATTGGGTTTAGGCATATGTTGGGTAATTATGTACAAAGTATAATGAGATTGGGTTCGTGAGTTTCCAAATGATAGGAACAGATCTTCGGAAATCTTTGAGAAGATTCTCGAAGATCTGTTCCCCTTGTTTCAAAATTTATCTCATTCATCCATTGCATTAAGTAAGTTAAAAGTGGATCGATGAGACTTCACAAGAACAGACGAAACAGGGTATTTGAGAATAGAAGATTTTGTTCCTGAAATGATAGTCTATCTTTAGGCCTAAAAGAACTAATTGTCAAAATGAGTCAAGTTTTCGGTCTCCAATAGTAAACTTAACAAGTGATAAAAAAAAGTGTTATCTTACATAAGAGAGAGAAAGTAAGGTATCTTCATTATGATTTTACATGTTATATAGTATTTTGATGGTGTCACTTGCTTTTATCTCCTAAGTTTGTTAAAAGGTCTCTTCGAGCTTAGACCCTTTCTTCATAGCAAATCAAGAAGGGATTATCTAATTCTACATTGTTAAGTCTAATTCGGGATTCCGTCAAATCCTACAGTCAGGTTTGTCTAAGAAATCTATGAATCCTAACTTGTAATTTTTGACTTGCTGAAGTTAAAAAATTTGACGTTTGATAGTCTTTCTCTATGTTTTAAGTATTTGTTTAATTATATATAAAAAGAAGGGTTATTGATGCAAATATTGTCTTTTGGGTAGAGAGGATTTAAAGTATCTCCCAAATTTGTCCTATACTAATAAGGTATGTGTTAGTCCCTAATGACACTCAAAAGGGACGTGAATTAGGTATTTACAAAATTCAACAATTTTTCTAACAAATGTACCCAATTAACAACATTCAATATAAATAAGTACGAGAAAATTGCTTAATATAAGTTAATTAAACAATTGAATAATAATTTAAAGGAGATATGGAAGAGCGAATACAAACCGGTTTATAATGATCCGGTAAACAACCCCTGCCTATGTCTACTCTTAAGATTCTTCTTAGACTTCCACTATAATTATTCTTTCAAAGAAAAAATAACCTTTGTATAATCTTTCTCATAAAAAGAAGAATTCTTCTCATAATTCTCTTCGAAGGTTAAGAAGAACCTTAATTCCACTTAGAATGCTCCCAAGTATATTATTCAATACCCTAATAAAGTATTACAATTCAAAAATATCTCATTTATTCACTTGATATCTTAAAATGACTCACTTATACAAATATGAGAAAATGATGTTAAAAGGATCGAAAAACTCTTTTAAATGTATTTATACAACACCCAAAATCTTGTTGATACCAAACCAATGAGAAAAAAATCTGTTTATAGTATTTTGGGACCCAAAATGGACGTTGGAGCCAAAACTAGTCGTTACAATGTCTATATACAGTGCACTGGCCAACATTAGTCATTTGACATTGATTGACTAGTACGTATAATGGTTGATTGATATGACACATTAATTGACCAATACATTAATCAATATTGCTTCAAACTCATAGTACATCAAATTTAATAACTTTAACCTATGATTGACTGCTAACTCATATAAGTGGACCAATCACCCTAAAATCATGACTTTAATAACTTCAAATACTCAAAACTAATTTGTTTAATATAGATATGATTTAAAGACTTTTCAAAATGTTCCCTAAAGATTATGTTAAAGATCAATAGGCTTTTATATTAGAATCAAAAGATTCAATGCCTCTTGATGAATGTAAAGATGTATGCAATGAAGTAAGATGAAATGATTATGCATAATAAGCCTTATGGATCATCAAATTAACAAAGTAAGCTTATAAATAATAATACAAAATTTGAAATGACCTTGATGAGCCCTAATCTTTTTTTTTTGTTATTGTTTTAATCTTCATTTCATCAGTTATAAACTTCAACTTTTCTTTATCAACTGCATACACCATCTTCTTCAGCTTATGGCTTCATTTTGTTCTAATATCACTATTTATCAAAATAATAAATATAATAGTAGGAATTATGTTTTTTTATTATCAAAACATCAATTGAAACCTTTCTTGGTTTAACAATATATTTATAGCATTTTGGGGCACCTACTAATTGTTAGAGCCTAAAAGTAGCCATTATGATAGAGCATTAGTCGACTAGTCTAACTGTAGTAAAAGCAAAAGTTTACTAGCTGTCGAGACATTAATCAATCATTAGGGCATATTGGTTGACCAATATATCAACCAATGTTATTACAAACTCTCAGTACATTAAATTTGATAACTTTAATTATATTGGTTGACCACTATTGACCACTATTCCATAAGAATCAACCAAACATGATTTTAATAACTTAAAATGTTCAAACATAATTTGTTTAATGCAATTTTGATTTGAGCACTTTTAAAATTGTTCCTGAAAAGTGTGTTTGAAAGATTAAGATGCTTTTCTCTTAAGAACAAAAGCTTTAACATCTCTTGATGAATGAGAAGACTCATGTAATGAAGGAAAATGAAATGTTTATAATGGTGAGGCTTTAAGATTATCAAATTAACAAAGTAAGATTACAATTAATAATATAAAACATAAAACGACCTTGATGAGCCTTGATCTTCTTTTGTTCTTGACTTAATCTTCATTTTGTAAGTTACAAACTTTATCTTTTCTTTTATAATCTTCAAAAAGTATATCTTCTTGAGTTTATAACTACATCTTGTTCTCTTCAAAATAGTACATTCTTTGGTAGTAATTATATTTTTTATCATTCAAATATAGATCAGAACCCACCTTAGTTCAATAATCTTCCCTGTTTTGATGATTATATAATATTTCAAATATTAGATGGTAATAGTAAAATTAAGAACACAAATAACCATCCATATCAAAATAATGATTAACTCCCCCTTAATTAATATATAAAACATAATTCAGTTTAAAGAACAAAGGAGATATTCAAAGAATTATCCACATATATAGTTAAAAGAGGTACTCACATAATTATCCAAACATATAAAAAAAGAAATTTACTCAAGTATAAAAAATATGTAATATACAAAAGTCACCATATATACAAAAATCATTTCCTTTAAAGGCCTTCACTCCTCCTAAATCTAATATCACCAATCTTTCCTCCACTTTTTATAATCATTAAAAAGAAATCAATTATCTAAAAATGCAAAATATAATGTGTTATGCTTCAAGGTAACTTGATTAAAAGATCAAAATGAATTTAATCAAGATTAACAAACTTTCTCAATAAAGAGTGCTTATTAAATATTCAAAGGTTAAAAAGGTTAATTTTGATATAAACATCCCTAATTATACCTAGTTTTGAGAAGTCTTTCATTTCATCGTTATGCCTAAGTTGAAAAATTAAATAAGAAAAAACATTTTTATTTAAAATAGAGGTTGGAATTATAAAAAGTGTAATCATAGATGCAATAGCTAACCATTAATTTCATAAAGGAGGATAAAATTTTGAAAGTCTAAAAGAATTTCACAAAATAGTAATATGAAAAAGTTCCCAAATTGCTAAAATTAGAAACATATCAATATAATTGAAAGGAAAACTTCCTTGACTGCTTTTACAATTTAACTATGGAAGTATCAATTTAAAAAGATAACTCTTAATTAAGAAAAAATTTGAAAATCTCCTAGTTTGAACAAAAAATGACAAAATTTCGATTTGATGCAATCTAACAACGTTTTTATAAATTGAGGTATGGTGTTTTCCAAATAAAAGAGTGAGTTGTATAAGATTTTGGAAGATCAAGATTAAAAAAAGAGGAGAGCTTAAACCGTGAAGATTGGTAAACCTCACAACTTCATTGGTCGATTAGTGTCTGTGTGGTCAACCATACTTATCTATTGACTAAGGTATAGACTCGTTGAAGTCAAAATTTATTAGGAAAATTGGACATTATTTGACTACTTGAAGAAATTGGTCGACCAATATGCATACTTGGTTGACCGAAGGAGCAACCAAACTCCTTACAAACTTACAAAGAAGGCAAAAGTTGATTTTGGACATTGGTGGACCATACTAAGAGATTGGTATACTAGTTGACCTAATGACTTGAGAAACAACTTTTAGACTCAAATTAAAACATCTAAACACAATAATTTATGAGAATATTAATCAATAACTAACATAAACATCAAAAGCAACTTTAATCACGTGGAATCATGCCCAATTCTCTCTAAATATCATTATTCATTGGTTTAGTGAAACTATTACCCAATTGATCTAGTGCATCAATAAGTTTTAATTTAATATCCCTATTTTACACATATTCTCTAAGTCTAAAGTCCATAATATGCCCAAAAAAGTAATTCCTTATTCATTGTGCAAACTTAAACATTCTAAACTAAGGATTTATACTCAAATTGATAATTAAAATTAGAATGTGACAGATTTCAAAAGCATGAACTAATAATTACCTTTTCTTTTACATTACTTATGATATGATTTGGATGATGATTTTTCTTAAATTTTCAATTCATGGGAATCATTTCACCCTTCTTATCATCCTCACTTGTATTAAAAATTTGAGTTTTTTTAAAGAGTCTTTGATGATCGTTCTTGTTCTCTTTAAGTTCTAATTTCTCCACATTCTACTTGACATATTCAAGATTTTTTTTGATACAAGAAGGATAGATTCATCAAGATAAAAATCATAAACTCTTCAAAAATAATACTACCATACCATTTGCTCTTTCTTTTCTAAGAGCTCTATAAAATAAGGTAATCAATGTATTTTAGGTACCTAAATAAGCTTAGTTCCTTTATTATTAGGCTTCTTCTTTATTTCAATCTATATTTTCAAGGGTTTTCTTGCCATTATTTGTTTGATAAAACTAAATCTATATACATCTCTAGAATTACTATAAAAATGACCTACCATATTATATGAGTGATGAAGATTACTTAGATCTCTTTATGTATATGTATAATGAGCTATCTTTCTTTAAATATTAAAGGTATTGCATATTCTCCTAGGGAAGTGAGAAAAGATATCTTGATTATATGTATAATACTTACTATGAATAAAAACTTGATGCATGCTTCTTTTGGGTCTAAAGGTGTGTGAGTGTGTTTACATATTGTCATAGAAGTTTTGCTTATTCTTCCCTTGAAAGTATTGAATTCTATGCCTAGATTTTGACCCATATATAAAAGCATGATGCTTGCTCTTAAAATAAGTCTTAGTGGATGTGGCATATAAGTGCATATGCTTACATATGGAGGCTCCATACTCATATGTCATATTAGGCAATAGTTCTTTGCTATGCAAATATTTTTCCCTTATAAACATGGTTTTTTAATTGGATTCATTTATATAGTTATATCTTATTACATGACTATTATTGGAATTTTGAGCTCTTAGAATGTTTTCTAGTTTTTTACTCCCTTTAGTGAATTTGGATAATGAATCATTAAGAATAGTGATCTCCTTTTTTAATGTCTCATTTCTTGCTTTAATGTGTTTAATGCATGATTGTCATCAATGATCACATTTTTTATGCTTTAATGTTATGCAATTCACTTTTCATATTTTCATCCTCATTTATACATGCATCCAACTATTTTTGAACTTTCTTGAGTTTGAAGGATAATTTCTTCCTTCTCTTACGCATTATTTAAAAAAATTTACTAGTTCATCTTAAATCACTATCAATATCATATAATTAGAGTTAGATGTTACCTCATCACTATTCATAGTTGTAAAACACATATGAGTTATCTTTCCTTCTGAATGCTTATTTTTAAATTCACTTACATCATCCCAAGTTAAGGCTTTAACTTCTTTATTTATGTTTTTGTCCTTCTTCTCCTTCTTATAATTTTGTTCACACTTGTCACTATCTTTAAGTAGAGGAAATTGTGAGTTTAAGTGGGTTTTCTAGATTTAAAATAAATAATGTTAGAGGATTTATATTTTAAATCACCTTTACCTTTTAAGAAGTCCTTTTTTTTGGAAAAATTCTCTCTATTATTTCTTGAATTTCCTAGTGGTAAAAGTGAAGTCTTCATCAGCACTTTTATTTGTGGTTCTTTTCTTCAATTAATTCCTCCTTGAGACTTTGAATGCTAAAGTAATTTGACCTTTTTCTCCTCCAAATGGTCACAACAATTAAAAAAAAACTAGATCTACATGCTTCTCCCACTCTTAGTAGGCATCCAATTCTATCTTTGTTACAAAAGGTGATACTATTATTTACCATTAGTTCATACCCTCTTTCTTAACTTGTCCCAAATTTAACCCCTCCTTGTCTTCCAATTCTACCTCCTCTTCCACCTCTTTGTCCTCTACTGCCCCTTAGGTTTAACTCTCCTAAGTAGTTGATAACACCTTTTACCTTATCATCCACCTCAAAATCATCCTTCCTAATAACGATAGGTGAGTTATGTTATGAGCTAGCTATGAAAGTTTCATATTTATCCAACCTATACTTAACTTCACTAGACTGTCAAAAAAAGTAGCTTATATTGGCCTTATATGATGTTCATGATGGGCTCATGGTTTGCCTCACTCTTTCCTCCTCACTTAGTTGAACCTTTTTTTTTCTTTTTTAGGTTTGAGTTATAATGTACTTACAAGAAACGTTAAGAGCAAAAGCATTTCCTTACATGTTTCTCTCTAAGTTCACTTATATGCAAATTAGACAATCAAAATCAAGAGTGTTAATTTAAATCTTCCCCTTTATTAAATCACTCTAAAAAAGTAATTTAGATAGAAAACCAAAATAAAGAAACATAAATAGAAGCCAAAAAAATACAAAAATCAAGATCAAGAAATTGAGTTATAAAAGAATCCAATTAGACCCAATAAAAAGGACATAAAAATCGATAAAAATGAATTAAATGATAAGAGCAACAAAAACAACTAGACAATACAAAATACAAAATTCATAGTTCATAGAGTACCTTGTCATGTTGGAATATGAATAATTGTATATATGATAAGAAGATACATGGATATTGAAACATAATAATAGGATTTTTAAGAACAATCTTGAATATAGAAGATGATTCTAATAATAAATTATACCCATGTTTTGAAATTCGGACCGGACCGGCCGGTTTGACTGGTGACCGGTTGGCTATCTGATTCTGGTCACCCCTAAAAATCGGCCCCTAATTGAACCATTAGGAACCGGTGAAAACCAGTCAATTGACCGGTCAAACCGGTTCGACCACTGGTTCAATAAATTTTTTAATATTTTTTATATTATTTGGTATTTTTAAATATTACTAATATTATATATAATTAAATATAATTATTGCGTAATTACGACGTCACACCAGTTCGACCACCCGGTTCGACGTCCAGTCCGGGTTTCAAAACCTTGACCCTCACTAATATAACTAGTGAAATTTGATATTAATATGCTAGGACCAAGGATTGCTTTATTACAAGGGTTGATTAAAGAACATGAATATGAAAATACAAAAAGAAGGATATGGATTGCCATACTCCATAAAAAGATAGGATTGAAAGTGATAAGATCCTAGGGTTTGATCACCACTAGCAGGCTAGATAAGATTTTAAATTTTTAGAGAACCTAAAATAATAGTTACTTTCAAATATTGAAAAAAAAGCTTCAAGATTGATCAATAATAAAAAGAAAAACTCCCCTTTACATCAATAAGATGGCCTTATATGGGCATAAAACCCTATAAACATAGAAATCCTAAGAACTAGACTCACAAAGGAAAGTAATAACTATAAGATAATCTAATTAGAAAACAAATAAATTTGAAAGATAAGCCAATTCCTATCTAAACAAAAGTATAAAATTAAGAAAACTAGTAAAATCATGAGTTCAATGCCGGTCTAGCTTCTAAAATTGATAGCATTTTTTGTTCTAGAACTCTCAATACATATAGCAAGGATGAGTCAAGCACTGATTATAATTTAGACTCTAGCATTGATTTGCTTCTATTTATTAATTCTACAAAACTAATGCAATTTAGGAGTTGGTCACAAGTACGACTTTAGGTTGATTACATTCTATTTCTTAACCTCTTAAAAGTCAATTCAAGGCCAATTGTTTTTGTTTTTGTTTTTGTATTTGGTGTTGTTTTCATCTTATAACCTTTTGGTGATGTTTGCTCCTTCACTTAAATCACCATTTTGGGCTTACTTCAATTTCTTGAAGAAGCAAAGCTATACTCCTTATATAGAGATCCACCGTTCAGTTGTTAAGGGTTTCCTTGACCTTTCTTATCCCACTTCATGTCAACAATTTTTAATATTTTTTAATGGATCTCTAATAGATTTCATTGGCTCTTAAATAGTAAATGCTTAATTCCCATTACACACTTTAAAATGAGATATTTAAAATAGAATAATAATTAAAAATGAAAATTGGGTTTTGATTAAGACAATCAACTCTACTTATGTAAAAGTCAGAAGACAATTTATAGGCTTAATTAAGCAAATAAGCATATTAAAGACAAAACCATACCTATGATAAATCTGTTAAAGTTACCCACTAATGAAATTAGGTTAAAAAATAAAAAGTGCCTAACTAAAATAAAATTCCCAATTAAAAGTCTCAAATTTTATTTAAAAAATCTTAAAACTTGGCTTAAACATACAAACATTTCTTGCATTCTAAGCCAACATCTAAACATATCAAAACCATAAATTTTCTAGAAGAACAAATTTTTGGGAAAGATTTTTAGACATTAAGAACTTTAATAGCTGAATATGATAGATAACATCAGCCTATCAATTTGAAAACTAAAATGTCCTAATCTTTATGCTTGTATGAGAAAAATGAAAGTGCTTAAATCTCTATTTATAAAAGCAAAAATCATAATGATAAATTTCATTTTAAATAAAGAATCCATTACTAAAATTGAATGAAAAATAACAATTGACTACTTTAAACCCTAACACTAACATTGTGAATACAACGATTTCCAAAAAACATATCATAAACTTCTTAATACAAATAACAAAATAGAAACATAATAAAGACTAACCACACTCAATTGTTTTACTTCTACTACACGTTCGTGTTTTTGCCTTGTTCACCTTCCCATGAGTTTCCAAAGTTTCCCATAACCCTATTGAATAAGCTTAAGAAAGAATAGAAACAATTAGCTTATAATAATTGTAAAAATACTGAAAAAGAAAAGAAAGAAAAGTGTCGTGTAGAATTTTACCCTAAAGCGACTGTTGTGTTCTTCCTTAGAAACTTTATTTACAATAAAAAAGATTAAAAAAACAAAGTTAGATAAATGAAAATAAAATAATTAGACAAAGGAAATTGTTATTACCATTTTGAGGTTCATGAATGGAACTTTAAAAAATGAGTATTTATTTTAAAGGAGGCGAGAGGGAGGATGTAGGTTTAAAGGGAGGGGCATTGAATCTTACTGGAATTTGGAAATCTTTTAGCAAAATGCTTGTAGCAAACATCACCAACTAAGATCGAAACACAATCCAGAGCTAAATTTATATATGATACAACATCATTTACTTTGTTGTTGCATCATAAATTGAGGACATACGACATGTTGCAATTAGACTATTTAAGGTATACATGGATTGATGAGTGGATATAAATCTTGATTGTTCATTAAAATTAAATGAACTTTAATTATTGCACGACAAACTTTGATTATATTTTCCAATTGATCCAAAAATTCTTTAAAACACAAATAAATGCTAAGAAATTAAAGTATGGTATGAAAAAAATAAAAGAAAGTAAAATGTAAATTAATTAAAAAAGTAAACCAAGTTTTTAAAACACGAAAAAGTAAACTTTAAGATGCAATTAACAAAAATTAATAAAAATGTGAAACAAATAGTTGAATTTTCCCTAACACACACACACACACAAACACATATTCATCTTAATTAGGTAAACAAAAATTACAAATAAAATAAAATCAAATAGCACAAAAAGCAAAATATGTACTTGCCCTTTCATGGCACTTTCCCAAGACCTCGTTTGTTATTAAGGTGACAATATATTTAAATAGATCTAACAAGTAGGAATGTCCATAAGGTTGGCCATTTACCATCATTAATTGAACCTAACTTCATCTATCATTATTCCTAGCTAAGAGGTCTCATGGTGTTTTGAGTCCTTTCTGTATGACAAGCCCAGAAAAAAAAATTACCTACCTATAAACATTCAATGTTATGTTTTTTCTTTAAGTAATTGAATTAGATTTTTAATTTAAAAAATATTGTGATTGTGAAATTTGATTGAATTTGTTAATATGTTTACAATCACTTATTTAAATTTTAAAAGGCTTTTGGTTTTCTAATTATAAAAGACTCATTAAAACACTCAATATTGTGTTTTTTGTTAACAAAACTTCATCCGACTTTTTAAATAGGAATCTTAATTATTATTCATTAAATATTTTATTTTTTATTAGCTGAATTTGATTTTTTAGTATTAGTTTTTAACTGTTACATTGCAATTATTTTCATTAAATTCAAAAATCATCTTCACTAAGAGTATCATCTGTGAAAACTTTAGTGAGGTAACTCTTTTATATATACAAATAAATAGATTGTTTTGCATAGGAAATAACTAGCTAGAGGATTTTATAAGATAAAATTATTAGTTAGTTGTATATTTATGTATATCCTATAAGTAGTTATATGATTGTGTATATCCCTAATTTCTAGGATATATTTTAGTGATATCTCCTGTATATATTCTTTGTAAACTTTTCAAGTAAATACAAAACAAAATTATTCTGCTTTTCATGATATTAGAGCTGTAACACCCAAATACCCCCTGGGAGGATACATGGATGCCACCCAAGACAGAACAATCAAAACTAAACATCACACT
>JANZLC010000202.1:31910042-31933291 GCA_026413385.1 Erythroxylum gracilipes
AATAATTAATACTAATATTTTTATATAATTAATAATAAAATAATAAACCTCCTGCAACTACCATTTTAATATAAGGGGTACAAAAGTCATTTATTATATATTACATTTCATTCTTTCTATCTTCTAAACAACATTTCACTACATTACATTATGAACCCTTCCATCTCCCCCAAACAACTTTTTACTATATTACATTTCATTATATTATAAACCGTTCTATTCCGTTCCATTAATTAACATCCAACCAAACATGGCCTTAGACTTATATCTTCACTTAATAAGGGATTAGAAGTTTCCATTTCTGTCTCTAGTATTGGATTACAACTCTCCACTGAAGGAATAATCAACATATTATTATATATGTTATTCATAATCATAATTGATAATTCATAAACATGGGAGAGAATAAGAGAATATAAGCCATAATCATAGATTTAATGTTTATTAGTGACTTACACGGTCACATACACTGAGATCATGTCACAAAACACATAAACGTGTATGTGTTTTCATGGATTTACACGATCATATACATGGGCATGTATATGACCGTATAAGTTACTTTAAATTTTTTGTGCATACTTATACGGTCACTTACACAAACGTGTATGTGACTGTGTATATCACTTAATCATACTTATATAGTCGCATAAACAGGATTGTATATGACCGTGTAAGTTCTTGAAACTTCAATTCATAGTCAATTACACGATCACATAAATGCACATGTATGTGAGCGTATAGGTCTACGAAAACACTCCCCAGATGACAACAATTCCAGAAATTCCAATATTTTACAAATTCAATCTTCAATAAAAAGATTCAAAATCAGAATACAATGAAGGAACTTTACCTTGATAGGTGGGTGGCGAAGAAGCAAAAAAATATGACAACGAGGTGGGACAACAAGGTGGCGCAGTAAAGGGGCAGCAAGAGGGAGTGTGAAGATGGAAGAGGAAAGTAAAGTGAGCGAAGGGGCGGCAAATTGGTCAGAGAGAGAGAGAGAGAGAAAAAGAGACTGAAGTATGTAGGGGAAAGAAGGCAATGACGCATGAGAGGGAGCAAAGGTAAGGGAAAAGTTAACCTAGACTAAAACGACATCATTTTACTTCATAAAAAATGAAACAATTTAACATAAAACAATGTTGTTTAAGTTTTAAATTCGGTCAAAATTTCAGTGTTAAGGTCTGAGGCTTAATTAACCCTAATCTGATCCGTTGACCTTAGGCCAAACCTGACCAGGTCCAAGCTCAAATGCTATCTCTAGTTGAATCTTCTTAAGTCACGTGAACATTAAAACAAGTGTAGAGCAGTGAGTTTAGCTCTCTTCCCATCACTTTTCACTCAAGATAATTTATTGATGAAGGGAATTATTCTTTACCTCCTTCCTGCTCACTTGGATATAGAAGTAATATACAAATTAGAGTTATCGTGCTTATATTATAAAATTTGCAATTCATATTATACAAATGCAATTGACTTTGGGTGTTACGTGGAAATGGATAGGAAGTAATTCTTATTTTATAAAATTTGCAATTCATATTATACAAATGCAATTGACTTTGGGTGTTACGTGGAAATGAATAGGAAGCAAGGTTTTAAAATCTAGACCGGATGTCGAACCGGAGGCTTTACTGGTCACCGGTTTGATCATTTCGACCGGTTCGATCACCGGTCGAATCGGTGTGACGTCATAATTACGCAATAATTATATATAATATTAGTAATATTAAAAAATAGAAAAATGTACTAAATAATATAAATTTCTATACTTCTGTTAGATTTCTGGAGAAAAGGTGGGTTTTACTTTTGAAAGAATTAAAAAGCACATGAAAGAAAAAAAGCAAAAATAAAAAATAAAAAAATTCATTGAACCAGTGGCCAATTGGTTCGACCAGTCCCGGTTTAACCGGTCAATTGATCGATTCTTATCTATTCGTACTGGTCCAATTGAAGACTGATTTTTAAGAGTTACCCGAATCAGATGGCCGATCGGTCATCGATCGAACTGGCCGGTCCGATCCAAATTTCAAAATAGAGATAGGAAGTAATCACATGAAGTCTTATTCGTTGACCTCAAAATTTTTTAATAGGTGAACTTTAAGGCTCTACACAACCCGTCATTGATCCAGTAAATGAATCGAGCACTGTTGTTGGGCTTGGAAGCTGTAAAATTTGTACTTTTGATGCTTCAAGGCTCAGGACACTCCAACATGTTGAATAGGTTTCTTGCTTGATTTTTTCCAAAGGAACTGAGTGCCCATCAGCCTAATTGAAGTCCTAGTACATCATAGGTCTGGTCCCTTTTCCGTACTTTTAGGTTGTTGTTGTAGTCACGAGATAATCTGGTGGAGAAGAAAAAGCCTCTAGAGAACCAATCTAAAGGTTTAGGCGGTCCATTTTTATTTTTAGTTTTTAGTTTTTTTTTTTAATTTAGAAAAAAATTTGTTTGTTTGGATTTTTAATTTTAGTTTTAATTTTTGGTTTTGATTTTTTCAGTTTTCAGAAATTATGAAAACTATAGAAAGTGGTTTTTGTTTTTTTCTATTTTTTCATAATTTAATTTACTATCATTTAAATATATATTATTTAATTATTTAATTATTAATAAAATTACGAATAATTTAATCCAAGATTATATATTTAATAAATTAAAATTATTTATCAATAAAAATTATGAATAGTTTTATTTTATTTAAGTTTTATAATTAAATTATATGTAATTAAATTTTAATAATTATTAATGAATATAATTAAATTTAAAATATATAAATGTTCAATTAAAATTTGATTTAATAATTAAAGATATTTCAAATAAATATTAATTTTAAATTATTTATTTTATTAAAATAACATAATTTGATTAATAAGTTGTTAATAAATATTATATAAGAGATTAAATAAATTTATTTATTTAAAATAATTTTATCTAATATGTAATTATTATCAGTGATAAAAATATAATTATATTAATATTAACAACCAAACATGTTTTTATTTTTATTTGGAAAAAAATAAAAAATTGAAAACTGAAAACTACAACAGAAAAACAAAAGTAGAACCAAACGGCCCCTAGTTTTTATATTGCCATTATCGTCCCATATTTTTAGTAGATTGCATTGTGACTTCTATTTGGCTCCACCGAAGACTCTTTAGCTTTCTCATCAGTGTGGGTCTCTCTTTTGGGTATCTCTCTCTCTCACTACATTGGCAACACTCATCTTTATTTGCTTGAATTTATGAATTTGATCAGTCTTATGAAGATGGAATTGAAGTAAGTAATGATATGTTGACATGTGTATTGATTGGTGGTAAATTGTCACGTGCTTATTTGCTGAGATTGATTGTGTTGAGGCCATTCTTAGTTTTGAAAATATTTTGTCCCAGGGGAGGGGGACATCAGATTGTTTATGGTGAATATTCTATTCAAAGGAAGATTTCAAGGTATATACGTGATTATTCGTCTTACTTTTTGGTATCTTTTTGTCCCAAGGGGGAGAATGGCTTTGTGCATTTGATGGTTATATGTCCAATTATCTCTTTTAAGGGCAATTTTGACTATGTGACAAAAAATACCAAAAAGGGAGAAATTGTTAAGATATATAGTATGTATCTTTTTATTTAGTTTTTGACATCTTATTTATTAATTGGGCATATAAGATATTAATTGGATAATGACATGAATTCAAAAAGCTATCGGTGATAATCTTTTAGTTGTGATAGAGTCCTATTCTTAATTAATATGTATCTTGACAAGAAATATGATGGATTACGTGGGTGAGGTAAATAGGTGTATTGCTGGATTTTGTGAAAAAAAGATAAGGGGAATTTGTTTTGCGTGTTGGTCAAGAGTTCTTGCTGGATTTTGTGAAAAAAAGATAAGGGGAATTTGTTTTGCGTGTTGGTCAAGAGTTCTTACTGGTGAGTATCGTGGATGTATTTATCAATGGCAGAGGTGGATTCGGTGGGTGTTGGATCAACGGTGTAGTGGGCATTAATTGATTTCTGGAAAATATATAGCTGAAGTCGTGCATAGGTTTTGGAAATGCATACATCATGGTTTAACTTTTGATTTCCTAAAGTTGTTCTTCTGGGATTGTGCATGAAATATATATGGTGTGTGTAGTGTCTTATATGGTTTAACTAGAGTTGTTGAAGTTAGACAATGGGTTTTCGACTGGAAGATAGTTAAGCACTGCATGCATGTTTCTGTTATGCATCATTGGTTAATTGAGCAGCTGTGGTCTTGTTCTGAAGCTGGTGTGAATCAGTCCAACTAGTGAACAATTTATTCAGATGTATTTCAAGAAGCTGAAACTATAAGAAAGTCTTTCTTTTATCTCAAGTATATCATTGTTTTGTTCTTAGTTGATTGATTACTTGAATTATTTTTATTAATTGCCTTTTAATTAAAAGTTGTTTAAAAAAATCCTGTGACGAGGTTAACACGAGTCGGTCGTGTTATTGGGTGTAAAATTCTTTCATGGGAAGTGAGGTTGAGAGATAGTGTTAAGAGTTGAGTGGTGTCGGCTCAGTAAAGCCTTAGGTAAATTTATTGTACTTTCGTGAAAGTATTAAGTTGGGTGAGGGTCTCGCATAACGTAGGTAAAGTGTGTCGAACTGCGTTACCAAATTTCTGGTGCTTTTTATTATTTCGTTTTTTATTGCTTTTGTTTTCGTTTGTACTAGAGATGTCCACGGTAAAATTGGAAAGTTTGCGAAACTACTATCTCTTTCAGTTTTTATCACTTTTGTTTATTTATTATTGAATTTTAAAATTATTAAAGAATTGTTTTTTTGACATTCACTTAAATAAATTAGTTTTAAAATTCTTTGTCATCAATATTTCAATTCTCTTTATCTATCTGATTTCTCTTTTTATAATTTTATTCAAATTCATTCGTAAGTTTTAAAAAATTTATTGTTATATAAATTCACGTAATTTAAGTTGTAACAATTTTCTCTTTTTTATTAAGGTAGTTCTTTAAACATACAGTAATGATCAACTCCAGTGTTTGTTGCTCAAAATGAAGATAAAAACCCATGCCAACTTCTAGCAATAGTAGAATTGGTGTAGCAAATAACACGCTCAATAACATTACATTATTTCAAGGTGTGTTTACTAACAACATTGCTTGTACTACATATCATCCTGACGATTTAATTTGTGGATAGATAAGCTAGCATGTTTGGAGTCAAATATGAATTGTTAAGCTTCAGTAGAGATTGGCGGAAGAGAGGTAATGATCGGAAGAAAGGTCAGGGTCAGGTTTATCTACCCCGTCAACGTTCCTGAGCCAATAAACGTGGTTACTACAAGAAGCTGCACTCTCTGGTACATCATCTATCATCTTTTCATGCCCTTTTGGAACGTATATGCCATTGCGAGGATGAGGCATCCACCATGATGATGACAATTCGTCACTGTCGGGTGGCTGCTTCTTGCTCATTCCTGCTGGTTGCCGCTGCAAGTTGGCTGCTGGACTGCAAAAATTGTACTTCACTTGCTTATGACCTTCCATGCGTGATCTGACAAAACAATTTATGCTTTAGCTGTTAATTAGATTTTGTTTTATTTTGTATGAGTTGTGATGTGAACAATACATTCTTACGATCAGAAGAAGATACATTTTGCGTGTATCTTGTCGCCATACATTACCAACAGTGTAGACATGTTCGGTACGAGCAAAATGAAAAGAGAAACCATTAAGAGAACTACTTAATACAAAAGACATCATTAAGAACAAATAAATTAAACCCAGATGATGGGGGTCTCCGATTCTTCGTTTCATCTCTTTGATCTTTTTTCAGTTTTGTGCGTGGAAGAGATAGAAAGTACAAAGGCTAGTATTGATCATAATCAGTATAACTACAAATGAACAGATAAAAGAACAGATAGTTATAATATACCTAAGCATGAAAATATTTATTTTCACAACACCAATTCTTGCCATATATGATTTGCTGGTGTCAAAACTAATGCTGCAGAAGTGAAAAAACGAAAAGAAGATATGGTTTTCCAATAGCGAGACACACACGTATATATATAAATGAATTGGTGTAAGCCTGAAACTTTCATCAAATTATATTTTTCTTTAAGTGTTTTTTGTCTAATTTTATGTAAGGAATCAATTCTGACGGTACATCTGGTGAATGGGTTTTGGGACAAGTTCTGACACTCATAAAGCAAGGTGCCCTTTCCAGATTGAGAACATTCACTAGCAGGCTCTTGTGTATGTATTATTTTAAGTACATGAGAATATTTCAGTTGAGCTTAAGTTTTAGGTTTGTGGTGATTACGCATATCTTATAATTGGGTACGAAATTCTTTTTCTGTTTGATTGGAATACGACTTTTCTAAAGAATGGCTAGACTCGTTTGAGGTGTCAACTTTGTGTCTCAGGTAGCTGAGTACATTAATCTGGAGAAAAGTTATCTAATTCCATCGATTTGGATTTATTAGTCAATAATGCAGCCATATATAGCTTCAACAAATTAATATATAAACCATCCAAATCACTAAAATGAAAATATGCCAATTGAGTTGTCATTTGTCATTCGATAGTCATCATCACGATTCACGAGCATCGTAATCGGCATGTGATCGGCGTTGGTAGGTAAAATTTTACCGTGAGGATGCATTAACTGTGTTGTTGAGATATGATTCATCTAGATGAGAAATTATAGTCCTATTTAAAGCCCAATAAGTTATCTAGTATAGGTTGGATATAATTTTACTAAGGATAGTTGAAGTCTTAACTACATTTTTTGAAATATTGTCTATAAAAAGGAGACCTGATATGTTCTCATAACCACATTTATTAAGCTTCAGTTAGAGATTTCTCAGCATGCTAAGCACTCCACAAACATCATTAACTTGAGAATAAGACTATCTTTGTCGTGAACAGCCCTAACATTTTAAGTGATTTTTTGAAGACGTGCAAGCGTAAGATCAACCAATAAACTCACCCTAAATTCAATTTACATCATTTGTGGGAAGCATTTTCAAATCAGTCTAATATTTTCACTTGAGAAAAATTAGCAAAGAGATCCATTCCCCAACCTTACAAGAATAACCAACATCCCTAAAGCATTTTAGGCCAATAAGCAACCCAAAGGCCTCGCTTAAACTTTATGTGTTATGACAATAAGTCAAATAATTGTTAAAAGATAGTAGACTTACACTCAACAACCATCATGAGAAGGAGGCTTATCTACTCCCATGCAATTAGTACCATTAAAATATGGAAGAACATAGCATATAGGGGTAAGTTAGATAGCTGATAGTCTATTGATACCTGATGTCTCAGTGGAGCCATTGTTTTTAGGTTTAAGATGTTAACCCTAGACATTTTCTTTTTGGAAATTTCAACCCTAGACACTTACAATAATATGCACGATGCTTTCACTTATGCACGCATGTATAGGGGAGCTCAGGGACTTGCATAATGCATCTGATGCCATAAAGTTTAATGAGAATAGAAAGAAATATGCATCGTAGGTCAATGAAGCTGAGAATAAGAAGTCGTTCATAAAACTACCCAAAGCCAAAAGCAAAGAAAATGTTAAGGAAGACCTTCACAGGTTCAATATGTCGCTAAATAGGAATATCTTAAGTAATGACATAGTTGAAAAACTAAAAAGAATGGTTGATAACACTACCAAAAAGGGATAATAATTTATACTATTTTTTATTAGGATCTAGGACATAAAACCTAGGATTACATAATGATAGAAAAGTGGCTAATAAATTGATTAAAAACAAGGAGAGTTAAATTGTTTCCTAGAAGAAAATAACTTAAATGACTGCATCACGTAAGAACCAAGATGGAGTCTTCCATAAAGGTTAACAAGTAAGGAACCAAATAGAAAACTACATCCCAGCTAAAGATCATTATGGGAGATTGTAAATAGCTAAGATTTTGTCTAACGAACTTACTGAGGGAAAAGTCGTGATGAACAACTCATATAAGGAACTATTACCATTAAAAAGAAGCTGTAAAAATTATATATACTTTGTTTATAATAAATATCCCTGATTGGATTTAAAGGGAATTAAAGCTTAAAAAGGGGGAAAAAAACTTGAAATCCTAAAAGCCTAAAATCTTGAAGAGGCCCCTTTAGCTCCAGGACTCATAAAGGAAAACTTGCATGTCAAAAGGCCTCAGGTGTACGAGAAGTCTCTTTAAACTTCTTGACACTAAGAAAAACATATAGGTCTAAAGGCATTAGGTCTACAAGAAGGTTCTTTAACTCCTTGGTTATAGAAAAAACTTGTAGGCATAAAATCCTTAGCAGTCGCTTAAGCTCCCCATTGTAAGAAAATTAGCAATTTTAAAGGCATCAATTCTAGAAGAAGTATCTTTAACATGTAAAAGAAAAACATGCAAGACTAAAGGTCTTAGGTCCAAGAGAAGTCCCTTCCACTCCTTGGCATTAAAAAAGAACTCTAGATCTAGAGGTCCCAAGTAGAAGAGAAGTCTATTTATCTCTTTTAAAATAAGAACTTGGAGACCAAAATTAAGGCTTCAAGTTTATGATAAGTCCATTTTAGCTCCTTTGCTTAAGAAATAACCTACAAGACCAAAGGCCTAGGTCTAAGAGAATTTCATTTTAGCTCCCAGGCTTAAGAAAAAACTTAAGGAGAAGTCCATTTTAGCTCCTTATGTAGGCTAAAAGGCTTTAGGTCTAAGAGAAATCCATTTTATCTCTTTAGACCATAAATAAAAGCTTGTAACTTTAAAGGCCTCAGGTTTATAAGTTCTTTTAGTTTACTAACTTAAGAAAAAACAAACAAGCAAAAAAGAATTAGGTCTAAGATAAGTTCCTTTAACTATTTAACTCATTAATAAAAAGTTGAATGCCCAAAGACCTCAATACTATGAGAAGTCTACTTTACCTCTCTAGCATAAGAAAAACATGCAAGCATAAAAGTGTTAGGTCTAAAGAAAGTCATTTAAACTCCTTGGCATCAAGAATAAATAATTAGATAATACATGGATATTGACATCTTTTATAAAACTAAAATAAGTTAGAAACATTAGGCCCTAAAACATTCATGAAAGATTAACTCCACAAGTCTATCAATTTTAATGTAATTATATTTTGAATATTTAAGACAACGAAGCTAGAATCTGTAGATTTACCATATTCATTTTAATTTGTGTTAAAATTTGTTAAGATAAGGGAGCTATGCTCCATATGTCTATAATGTTCATTTTAATTGTTTTAAAAAAAATTCAAGCAAAGGGAGCTAGAGTCAACAATCTAGTTAAAAGGTTTGAATATGCTTAGAGTTGAACCAAGGGAGGTTCTAATTGATGTTTTGATGATAACAAAACATAAGTACTACTTTGAGTTTATTATTTTGATGAGAAACAATATGAGACAAGACATTGTCATAAACTCAAAAAGATGCTTTATAAAGATTATAAAAGAAAAGATGAAGTTTATAACTTACAAAGTAAAGATTAGGCCAAGAAAAAAAGAAGATCAAGACTCATCAAGGTCACTTTACATTTTGTATTATTAATTGTAATTTCTATTTGTTAATTTAGTAATTTCAAAGGGAAACTATGCATAAACATTTCATATTACTTCATTGGATAAGTCTTTTTTATCAAAAGGTGTTGAAGCTTTTGTATTTAAGAGAGAAGTCTCTTGATCTTTCAAACACTCTCTAAGGAACATTGTGGGAACTGTTTAAATCATAAGTGCAATAAACAAATTTAATTTGAGCATTTAAATTTGTTAAAATTACGTTTTTTGATAGATTGGTCAACCTATATGGGTTAGTAGTTGACTAATATGGATTAAAGTTGTATAAGATGATGTATTAAGAATTTGCAATAACCTTGTTTGATATATTGGTCAACCACTGAGTCATATTGGTCGACCAATTTGCCCTAGTGGTTGACCAATATCTCAATAAATAGTGAATATGTGCTTTAATGCATACTAGTCGATCAATATGTCAAATTGGTCAGCTAGTGCTTAGTAACTAGCCAGCGTAACCGCTAGTTTTTAGCTCTAATAGCTACTAGGGTCACAAATATAAATATACGTTTTCTCATTTGTTTTAGCATTAAGAAGTATTTGAGTGTCTTACATATTTCTAAGTGTTTGTCAAGCATTTGGGCATCTTTGTCTTACATTTATTTAAGTGAGCCTTTTTGAAGTTATCAAAGTGATAAAGTGAGATACTTTGAGTTGTAATTTTTTTTTGGTATTATATTACTGTACTTAAAAGTGTTCTAAGTAGAATTGAAGTTTCTTTTCACTGTGGAGGAAGATTGTAAAAGGGTCTCTCTTTACTAAAAAAAATTGTATAAAGGTTATTATTTATTTTAAATAAGAATTATAATGGAATTCAAAAGAAGATTTTTGGGATTAGAAGTAGGAAAGGGTTGTTTGTTGAACTATTGTAATTTTGCGTTCTCTCTTCCCTATATATCCTCTTTAAATTATTATTCAATTTTTTAATCGATTTTTGTTAAGCAAATTCTTTATTCTTATATTTATATTGATTATTATTAAATTGAGTTCAATGGTTAGAACATTTCGTTAAATTTTTTAACGAAATTCTTAAGTGTTTAAGTTTTCTTTTAACCATAAGGCTAAAGAGATTTGATATATATATCTATTAACAGCCTCCTAAGCTTCAATTGTAGGCATGCTTTTAGTTGAAGCTTTCTGAAACATAATGTTAAGTAGGTATATTGTATTGTGAGCATTTTGTTAGAAATTATGTAGATTTGAAAATATGCAAGTATGTTATATTATAAGCTTTTTGTTTCGTAAGGCAATATAGTTATAGAAGTTTATTAATTTGTCACTTTACTCAGTGTTAGCTTTATTATGTTTTGCTTATCATTAGGCCTGATTGTTTGCTTTTCATTAGCTCTTAAGATGCTTCACTTGCCATTAGCACCTATGATGCTTCACCTGTCATAAAAACATATGATGTTTTCGAAATTTTAATCCAAGTTTATCCAATAAAGTCATATTAAATCCACTATAAGAATTTATGGAAAATATTGTATTTTGAATCTTTTTAAGCATCTTTCTATCTATCAAAGCTTCTTGGCTATATTCGCCATGTTGTTCAAATGTTTCTACTATCTTATCTATGATTTGATTATTAGTTTAAGTATTAGAAGATTCTCCTATTTCACTCATCTATATCAGAGTTTGAGGTATCTTCATATTTTGTTTTCGTTATTATAAATATCCTTTCTTCAGAAGAACAATCTTGAAAAGTACTAATTTGAACAAAATCTTCATTTTTTGTCATTATATCTATTTCATCATCGATCTCAATTTTCTTTTTATTAAATCTTTTAGGGCATTCATTAGCAAAATGTCCCTTTGCTTTACAATAGTAACATTGGCACTCAGTTATCTTTCTATTTTTCCTCTTATTTCTTTTGAACATAAGTTTTTTAGTTTTATATGCCTCTTTTTTCTTATAATATCTAGCTTTACGCTTTTTAAAATATCTCTTTTTCAAATATTTCCTTTTCGTATATTTTTTCTTTATCTTTGTATAATAATAAGGAATATCACAATCAATCATAGTAGGCATCTTTAAATCATAACAACATAAAGAAGATTTCTTTTTTTATCTTTTTACTCTGTTTTAGTAATATGGCTTCATTACGCCATTCACTGAGTTTATCTTTTAATAAAAAGATTCTTTTCCTTAAGGTATCTACTAATCTTGGGTTATAAGTTGCTTCTAGTTTGCTTCCCCATAGGTCAGGTCTCTTAGAGTAAAACATTTTTAAATAAAGATTTGTATTATCTACTTGATATAAATATGATAATAATAATCAATACAAATACAAATGTTTCTATTTATTTCACACATATCACATAATTGAAGTCTTTGTAAAGTAATAACATATTTTCCTATTGTTGTAGTATTTTTTAAAATATTTCCTTCTCCGACAAATTCTAATCGAAATGCTTCAGCAGCTTGAGTTATCAAATTATTAATATCCATATTGTTATTAAAGATGGTATTTTTAGAGGTTTCATCTAAAATTTTCCAAAATCAAAGAGAGCTATTCAATAGAGTTTTTTTCTAAAAATTGTTTTGTAGTTTCATAATCCATTTTATTAATAGAAATAGTAACTCGAAGAGCAGTTTTCCATTTATCAATTGCTTCTTCTATATTTTGAATATAGTCGATATCTAAATATATTCCAAAAGGATTTATAAATTATTTTCTCATTTTTATCTATTGGTGTAAAACCATCTTTATCTTGCATAACCGTATGTGTTCCAACATAACCACTAATAGGTCTATTAAAACTTTGTGAAGGAAATCTAGGAGGATTTCTGGAAGTACTTGGGATATCACTTATATTATGAAATAAAGTTTATAAATTAACTTTTTTATCTTTTTGTTTAATTCTTATATGTCCATGTAGTTTTCACAGATTTCACACCAAACAGTCATGGCTCTAATACCAGTTGCACCCAAACCGATGCAAATCATAACTTTTGAATTAGTTATCAAAGGTGTTATACTTTGGAGAATTAAATTGCAGCTAACACATATGTTTACCGAGAAAAGAGATAACTTTTTATTAAATCTAAACTTTTTATAATATCAAAAATTAAGGTAATTCGACAAAAATCTTCTTCATGCATATCATCAGTATATGCTATGATATCTATCATTTCATCAAATAAGGTAGACATAATTTTATCAAGAGAATCTACTGAGTTTAGATCTAATCCATTTAAACCATATAAATTTTTGTCCAAAAAATAAGAAGAACTCATATAGACAATGATATCAAATATGCAGAATAGATTTATAATTTCAAACTTAAGGGTCCAATACACTTATGTACCTATTTCTTCTAACGTTTTGACTGCTACGAATTTGATTTATCTTTGAGTCTTTTAGCAGGCGTTTTAGCCCCAACATCGAGAGGTAACTACCCTTGAAGACTCCTTCAGAGACGCTCAACATAGCATGATTTTATTTCCTACCTTCAGGCGTAAATCAGAAAATAATCAAGAGAAGAGTAAGTGGATTATAAGGTTGAAACAATAAAACTATATCTGCAAAGGGAGATTTTTATTTCATAGTAGAAGCTTTTTACAAAAGGATAGACTATTATGAAAAAGAGATTACAGATTGCATTCCCCTCACTATACTACAAGGGCTTATTTATACTAGTCGGATCTTATCATAAACTGATTACATTTTATCCAGTTGTAGAATTCGCCTTTTCTATAAGGATTTTTCTTCTTTCTTATTAGTTGAGGAGATCTCCTTATCTTATGGAAGATAAGTCTTCATGTTTTGCATCTTTACTTTATCTTCTTTTACTTTTGTCGATCAGATTATCTTTACATGGCAACTTTTTCTTTGTTGGCTTTTATCTTTGTAGTGTGGCATCTTCCTTTCCTTTACTATAAAGATTCTTTAAAGCCTTTATCGGTCAGAAAGAACTTATCTAAAATTGTGATAGATTTCCATTATTCGGAATCACTGAAGGTATTGACTCTAGAATCTTCTTCTTTATCTTTTCCTTTGAGAAATTTGATGCCACCAGAATATGTTGGACAAATATTTTCAGTATGCTTTTTGAGGTGGTAAAATCTTTTTTGAGCTTCTGGGCTTGATCTTATTTTTCCTCATTCAATCATCCCTATCTTCATTTTTACAAAGTTTTCAGCAGCCAAGGGGGATTTTTCGGATGGTGTTATCATAAGTGAGGCAAAATTACTCTTACCTGCATAAGTTCGAAAGCCTTTTTTAAAAGTTGCTTCCATTCCAGAGACAACAATCCCCATTCCAATACCTCATTGGTAATGGATATCACTCTCGATGTATCTACTAAATTCTTTCTTTAACTTAGTATCGACTGTAATAAGAAAATGTTATGTTTTTCCAATCATAATAAAATAATAAGCATCATATCGTTCTTCTTCATAGAAATCGAGTCTTTCTGATAAATCTTTAGCATTAAAGTATCTTGAAGAGTGATTGTAGGATTATTTAGATAACAAGCTCGAATACCTTCTTGCACCCATTTAGGTAATAAAGATATCTTAGGAAAATGAGGGTTTGTTAAATAAATGGCATTTATAATGCCGAAGTCATACAATCTTGTACTACTTGGGGTGGAGTTCCTTGCAAAAAGTTTAATCAGGGATAAATACCTGTAAAATCAATATAGCAAAAATCGTTATTTTGTAGCAAGTAAAGGTCTTGCATTATCTCGAAATGAGCTTGAACAACAAGATGACAACTAGGTGAACTTGTCATGATATTTCGGGATATTTGAATTTTCTTAGATGTATCTGGTCTTAGAGAAAGATCATCAGGAGTGGTTTTTATCTGACTAGGAGATATCGATTGAGATATTTGTTATGATATCGGTTGAGATATAGGTGAAGCTCTGGTAGATTTAGATTCTTCAACTATTTGAACTTTATTAAGTAATCGATAGAACCTTTGCTCAGAAAAGTTAAAATGATTTATCTTTGCCTACCAAACATGACAACAACTATCTCTTTTGTTAATGATGGAAATTGAGCAATATCAAGCAGATCTTTTAACTGTGCTTAGCACGTATCGATATCTTTAAACATTTGGTCTAATAAAAGAAATATCTCTTGTTTAGGGCTGCCCATCTCTGGTTAAAAAATCTGCAAGAGCATTGTTGTTAGATTTAATAACTTCAATATCAAAAGAATATTCAACTAATAAAGTTTGTCATCTAATATGTCTTTTATACTCAGGTTTATAAGGCAAATTATTCTGAATACAGGCTTTAACCTGGGTATTATCAATTTCGCAATAAAAATCTTTTTGGTAGTAAAACGTAATAAAATTTTTGGCAACTTTTGACCACTGCCAATAATTCCTTTTCAATAATATGATAGCGTTGCTAAGTATCTGTAAATGTGCCAAAAGTGTAGCTACATAGAGACTCGTTAGTTTTCATATGATCATTATAATAATCTATTTTTTTTCAATACCTCACTCCATACTTAGTCTAAAGCATCAGTTTCAAGAATTAAATCATCGATATCTGAGGGTAAAGAAAGTTTAGGTAAAGTAGTACACATAGTTTTAATCTTTTTTACTTGTTCTATCAAATAGGGTGAGAATTCAAACCATTGATCTTTCTTTAATAATACTTGAAAAGGTTTTCTTCTCTTAGGAAGGTTTTGAATAAAATCAGAAGCATAGTGCAATACACTTAAAAAAACTTTGAACTTGTTTTTTAGCCAACAATTTATCTGGGAATTGAGAAATTTTTTCAAGTATATGTTGTTATAGTTAGAAACCTTTACCATCTATCTCCATACCTAGAAATTCTATGTTATTTTCAGATATCTTAATTTTTTTTCTCAAAAAGAGCAAGACCATGTTTGTACATAAGTCTGCAAAAGTATGAAGATGAATAATATGTTGTGCAATATTATCACTGGTTACTAAAATATCATCTACGTAACAATGTATAAAATAACAATATTTAAAAATATTATTCATTTTTCTCTAGAATATTTGAGGAGCATTTTTTTAATTAAAAGGTATTACTAACCATTCGTAATAACCATGAGGGTTTGAAAATGCAGTATAAGGAATATTATCATTATGCATTTTTATTTGCCAAAATCCATTTTTAGAATCGAATTTGGAGAAAATATGTTTTCCTCTAGTTAAATTTATCAAGGTTTTTTTTATGAGGTAAAAAGTATCCATCAAGCACAATATTATCATTTAATCGTTTATAATTTACTACCATTCTAGCTTTATTTCTAATTATCTCTGCATGGTTTCTAACCATAACGGTAGGACAAGAATGAGGAGATGTACTAGTTCTAATAAATTTTCTAGCTAATGTCTTAAAATACATATTAAAATTTGTGAAACTTTATATAAATGTTAATGATTATAACAGGAGATTAATATTTTTTAATTTAAAATTTTATTCACTTGAAATAGTTAAATGATATTCTTATAACTATATTAATTTTACTTATTAAATGACTTTCTTATAAGTATATTTTCTTTACCTATTAAATTATTGTACATTTTACATGCAATTATATCAAAATGTTAAAAATAAATATAATTAAGATTAATTAAAAATTTTATTATTAAATTTAATATTAGAATGTTAATTACAAAAATTTAAATTTATTTATAAAATACAAATATTTAATGAAGAATAAAATTTTCAAATAAATAATCATTCTTCCTCAATTAAATACAATATTAAAAGTAATCATTATTAAAATTAAATAATGTATTTAATTAATTTTTATGAATTATTTATTAAAAATTATATAAATGATAATTAATGTACAAATTTTAAGAGTAATTAAATTTTACTAACAGTTAACTATCTTGGATATTTATAAACTTTAAATAGAGGTCTTTTATCTTAAAAATTAGCATTAACTTAATATACACATTAAAAATTAGAATTAATCTCGGGCGCGCGTATATATAGATATATATTGGCGGCGGGTGGTTGCAGAGCAGCAGAGCAGAAATCAAGATCCGGTCCCGGAAACTACTGCCATTAAATTCCTACACCTAGTTCTACTCATCTGAAAGAATGAGCGCAAGTAGTTTGGTTGCAGATACAGTATGGAAAAGCATCGAGGCAACTCGTTCAGGTCTGTTGCTTTTTTAGTGTTTTTGTTTTTCCTTTTGGCTATTAAATTTCTGTCTTAGAACCTACCCACTAGGCTGAAAGCAAAAAGCCGTTTACTCTGTGTTTTGTCTATGACATATATCCTGTCGGCAGTGACGGAGGAGCAACTCTCGGTGTGAGTACCAATGGTGTTGGTTTATTGCTTTCTTTCACTGCACAAATTTGGTGTCTTGGTATCGATAGGTTCGGCAAAAGGGTGTAAGTGGGTACTTATTTATTGTTCCACTTTCGCTATTTTGATTCGTTTTGGTTTTATGTTCAATCATAGCTTGCATTTCTTGTTTGGTAAAAACTTTGAAAGAGCAACAAGGATAGTGGACCAGAAAGGTGTGAAGAGGATCTCTGGTGAGCCTAGTCAACGTTCCATCTTTCAGGTTTTCTTGCCACTCTATTACCATTTATTTCAATTGAGCAATTTTATGTATGGACTGAGGCCATAAGTTTTGACAGATGAAACTTAAGGGCATGTAGTGAGGCTCTCAGTTTGCTTGTGAAGAAACAAATGTGATGTAATTCTTGTTTCCTGCTCATGATGGTGTGGTTAGGTGGTGGGAGAATCACGGAGGAAGGAGGAGTACCTCTGTTTTGCTGACAGCTACTGTGCCTGTTATTCATTCTTTTACGACATTGTGAACAGAGGAGAACAACTTTGTGTAAGATTTCTCCCTTGTTTCAGAAATGCCATTTCTGCAATATGTAATGACTAGTTCTTTCTTTTTATTTGTTCTCTTATAGTGTAAGCATCAATTAGCTGCAAGACTTGCTGCAGCCTTGGGACTTTGCGTCGAGATCAAGGTTTCTGACGAGCAATTGACCTTGCTACTTGTTAAACTCTGACATGATACAAGCCAAAAAACATAAAATTATACCTTCTAAATCTGAAAGTTTGTGCATTTTCCATTAGGGCTATCTTTTTTAATCCCAGCACATCCTATTTGAAGGGCAAGTCAGTCAATTACTGTCATGCAGTTTAAATTTAATATACTTCGAGCTTAATACTAATTTAGCGATAATATTTGATAAATTTTCTATGACTTGAGCTTTTTTTAGCAGTATATAATTGTATATACTTGAAATTGGCCTATATTGGATCCAATATGAATTTTGTGGCCGATGTGTTTTCAAATTGTAATGCATGCACTTTTCTTGCTCGTATGAAATACCTCGGTCGGCGGTGAGTTTCCTGAAGTCAGTTTTTGTTTCGTAATATAATAGAAACACTGTTTCCTGTTTCTCATTCGATAACTTTAATCTGTCGAACCCATGCTTCTGTGAAGAAGTGACCTCAACTAGGGAACACCAAGCTGGTATAATAGTTGTCAACCAACTATCGTGAACTAGTAGGACATACAAACGATACCGTTTCGGACAGAATTCATATACATGGTTTCTGATGGATTTTCAAACTCCATGAATGACCAAAATGAAGTTCAAAAGGCTAGGCTGTCAACATTTTTTCTACTTGCTCTTACAATTGTAGTCACTTCAGAGAAGGAAAATATACACCCGTATATACAGTTGGCATTTTGTTTATACACCACCATATATAGTTTCCTCAAGGCTACCATGTCCACCCGTTGAAAAGACAGCAGACTACTGACTTCAAACGTGATCAACACTGATCCTCATCCCCGTTTCGTACGTAATTAACCTACCAACATTACCACGCGAACGGTCAGATTCAACTATATAGAGAGGCAATAACTTGTACTTGCATGCACAAAATATGTCCATCGTAATAATCCAAGGCAATCTGCATAATACACCATAGTTGGCTTAGCTTTTGGGTCACATGTAATCACACCTGATACATGAAATCAAAATTGCAAGTCATTTCTTCGGCGTGAGATTCGACACATGAGGTACTTAGCGCACCTCTAAAGAAATTCAGAACATTGGAGATAATATACAAAATGTTAAATTTAGATATAAAGATGCATTACATAAATTTTCGTTTCATTAGTTTCATACCTGAACTATTTTGATTAATTAACTCAGTCTATCGTAGGTTTACAAGTTTGTCCATCTTCTAACAATGACAGTATGATACTACATACCAAATAGAAGACTTATCAATCATACAACGTAAGTAAAGGTACTTAATGCTGCCTAAATCAACTGCACATTAAGTCTTATAATATAAGAGATTAATGTACTTACTGTAAAGTCATCTTTTCTCTCCAGCCTCTCTTTGTATCTTGTTAAGTCCACCGGAATTTATAGATGGGGCCACTACTGTCCTTAAGTTGTGATCAGCCTCCAAGAAAAGTAACAAAGCTTTGAAGACGACATTCTAACTCCATGCATGCACTCATATATATCCACATTGTAGGTTCAAAGAGTGAACAATTCACCAAGGTACTTGGCAAGCATTCAATTTCTCAACCATCTTTAATACAGGATTGTTTATGACCATTTCTTTCTTATGCGATCTAATAACCTGCTTTCTTCTTCATTAGCCACGTGTGGATCAAGCTCACGAAGGCTGCTGACAAACATGCGTGCATCATTCTGACAATTATGTTTGCAGTAACCATCTACTATAGAATTGTAGGTGTTCTGATTTGGTTTACACTCATGCTTGATCATGAATCGCACAACATCAATGGCCTCCTCAAACATCGAATCAGCTGCATAACTTGCGACAAAGGTGTTATATGTGATTACATCAGGAACTAATCCAGAATCCGTCAATTCTGAAAATACCCGCGAAGCCTCTCTCATCCTACCATTCCGACAATAGGCAAAAATAACAGTGTTGTATGAAATTATGTCTGGCTTTAGTCCTTTTGCAATAATTTCCCTTAAAACTTCTTCAGATCGTTCAAAAGTTTCTGAGCGGCTGTACATATACATCAAACTATTGTAAGTTGCCAAGCTAGGAGTGAAGCCACTTTCACTCATGAACTTTAAGATCTCATTTGTTTTGGCAGTCATCTGTCTCCTGCCATATATTGAAACCATAGCATTCAGTGTACTTATGTCAGGTGAAAACCCTCTCTGCTTCAATTCCAAGAATGCACGTTCAGTTTCCATTAGCAGGTCACATTTACTATTAACTAAAACAAGGGTCTTCAAAAGTACAGCATGGGGTTTAATTCCACCAGAATATATCTCTTCAGAAAGAGTCTGCATCCGCTCAATCTCTTTCCCATTGGCATAAGCATGAAGCAGAGAAGAATAAGTAAGCTCATTGGGCTTGCAGCGGCTGTCGTGCATTTCAGCAAGAATTTTCTCTGACTGTTCCCATAAGCCTCCACGAGCCAAGGCTGCCAAAACAGCATTGTACGTGGAAAGATCTGGTGTAATGCCAGCTTCCAGCAATCTTTTATACACAAGCATGGCCTGGTCAAAAGAACCACACCGACTGTAGGCGCTGATTAAAGTGTTGAAAGTGTCCCTCTCAGGTACAAACCCTGCCCTCTTCATCTCCTTAAAGACTCCAGACACTTCAGAGTCCATCCCATTTTGGCCAAATACTGCCAAAAGTGTGTTCCAAGTCACAATATCAGGTGCACATTGGCATGTTTTAATGTCATCAAAAACCTTCATCATTTCTGCAAACTTTCCCCTGTTGCCATGCATCTTAATCAGAGCATTGAAAGTACAAATATTTGGTTTGCAACCAGCAGCCCTCATTTCCTCAAAGACCTTGACTGCAGAATCATCCTTCCCAGCCTTCTCAAATCCTGACAAGAGAGTAGTATATGTGAAAACATCTGGCATAATCCCGATGTCCACCATTTGGGTCTTAAGCTCCATAGCTTCATCTAATAGGCCATCTCTCGCATATGCTGAAATCAATGAATTGTAAGTCACAATACTTGGAGAAAATCCATTAGCTTCCATTTGCTTCAACACTTCCATGGCCTCTGTAGGCCGCCGAGACTTCCCATAAACGTCCAATAAAGCATTATAGGTAACTTTATCCGGTACAAAACCTGCCAATTTCATCTCTTTAAGAACCATAGCAGCTTCTTCATACAAAGAACCACGCCTGCAACAACTAATCAGCGTGTTATAAGTATATTCATCCGGGGCAATCCCAGCAGCCTTGATTCCATCAACAAGGCTAATAATCTTACTCCAGGGCATACCCATTTTCCCATAAACATTTAAGATTACGTTATAAGTTATCAAAGTTGGCTTGCAACCCCCTTCCTCCATCTTCTTAAAAACCATAACAGCCTCCCTATACCTCCCATTGCTAGCACAAGCCGTAATCAAAGATGTGTAAGAATAAACATCAAGCTCAAACCCATCTTTATGTAAACTATTCAACAAAGAAGTCGCAGCCGACACCTTGCCATCTTTACCAAGGATATTGATAATCACAGCCACAACAGTGTTATTCAACCACAACCTCCAGTCGTCTCTATTCCTTACCCACTCAAACACACTCACACCCAAGTCATATTTCTTGTAAAACCCTAAACCCTTTATCACACCTAAGACATCCACACAGAAAGCGTCAACTTTACTTCCATTCAAACATGACTGTCCTTGATGGTACTCAAATAAACGGCTCAAAGCTCCATCAATTTCATTTCTTTCAAAAGATGGGTGAACTAATGCATCAAGAACTAGCTGACCTTGAGAAGAGAGGCGTTGGTTGGACCAGGGTTTGCCACGGTTTAGGTCACGAGCTTTGCCGATACGGGTTCGTGTTCTCGGGATGGAAGACGAATTGATTAGGGGAAGTGGGTCTAAGGGCTTTCGATAATTAGACTTATCAACAACGGGAAAGCCTTGAAGAGGATGATTAACATTTGGTGGTTGGGATTCAGACGAGGTGAGAGTAGATATAGGGGGCTGCTGCTGCTGCTGTTGTTGTTGGAAATGGTGGGTCTGTATTGAAAACAGAGCTTTTGCAGGTGGTGGGTTTGGCAAGAGCAGTGGAAGAGCAAGTCTCTCAGCCATTATTATCTCACCCACACACACATAAAATCACACTAACAGATAAAATAGACAGTTTTAACTTTTAATAGCTGACGAAGTGAGGGAAATTGCAGTGAGAAGGATGCGTGTGTTGGGGAGGACTTGGAGGTTTAGGGACGTAAGAGCTCGAGCCAAAGTAGAGATATTTGAGAAAAGGAGGGTTTTAGATCTTCTGGATGGAATTGGAGGCCTAGCATAAGGACCGATTAATAATTGACCAGCTTCACCATGGCCCTCCTAGTTCCTAGTCTCCAATACAATGGACTAGCCTGCCTGATCTTGAAGGTAGGCTGATGGAGTCTCAAGCCCAGCAGCAGCCACGGTACGTTTTTAACAACTGATTATAGTAAATTGTCACATAGAACCTGTTACTGAATGAGGGAAAAATTCCTCCCCTCAGGATGATGTAGCTGAATTCCAATATAATCTATTTCATATTTTTTCTGCTTATGAGAAAATGAAAATATAGCTTATTGGGTGCATAAGATTTGCCTTTTCCATAGGGGTCCACATTAATAGAAACCATATACTCATTTCCTTAGTTTAGTTTGATTTGTAGTAGAAGGCAACAAACGAACAAGTTCGTGGGACGTTCCACCGCAAAGAAAACCAGTGCGCTGATACTTTGGCTTATCTCGCAGGCTTGATAGATCTTGGCGTCCATCTCTTACAAGATCCTCTTTTGCCTATTTCTCATAGTCCTCACCTAGACAAACTAAGCACTTTGTACCGCCGCGCTATGCGTTAGACGGGTGCTTATTTTATTTGGTTTTCAATTGTGTTTTTTCCTTGTAATAAAAAAAAGGTTCGTGGGACATTCTTAACAGCCACAACTTACGCGAAGTTCATATAATCGTGATAAATGTTTCCAATTAAGCCATATCACAACTTTTTAACATGCCAACAGATTGAAGGTCAGCTACTATTAGGTCGGCACATTCCAATACACGATGTCACGAAAACAAAACAAGAGGATTCACAAGATTTCTAAGCTGAAACCAATAGCCATCAAAGAATATAACGACGTAATCATTATCGAAATGAACCTGAAGATTGTTGTCTTTAATATAGGCCCAGATGCGCTTCAAGGCTTGGCGCGGGGATTCTCATCGGTGCCAACAAGGTCAGCCATTTCGGGAGATACTGGGAGCGGCCACACGAGGCTCTCGCGTTGCAGCAACGCATGTCATCCTATGCACCACTTTAACTATACTTACGTTGCATTTGGTTATTGTCTCTAATATGTACAGACAAAACGAGAAAAAAATTTAGAAACAGAATAGAACAAAATTTGGAGACAGAGAGATATTTGGTTGTGATGGACATAATAGAAAAAATGTCTCCGTCTCGAGGATAGAAATGTGTTTAGTTGCAGTGGATAGAACAAAAAAACAGTGTCAATGACAAAAATGTCCTTGTAATATAATATAATTAGAAGATATAATTCATTGATTATTTTATAATTGTATCAATATTTATTTAAAGTGTATTTGTAATTTTTTAATTGTATTAATAAAAAGAAAATTAATTTTATATATGTTATAAAACCGAAACAAAACTTAAGAATATTTGGGAGAGGAGAATAGAATTCTTCTTACAAATTGGTAACATTT
>JANZLC010000202.1:31966960-32001517 GCA_026413385.1 Erythroxylum gracilipes
TGGGTCATTGTGGATAAGTTCACCAAGTCTGCTCATTTTCTACCTGTTCGTCCTGACTATTCATTGGATAGGCTTGCTGATTTGTATGTAAATGAGATAGTAAGACTGCATGGAATGCCATTATCGATTATTTCTAATCGTGATCCTCGATTTACCCCAAAGTTGCCTTCATAAAATTTGTAGATCGTCTTTATAACTTTCAAACGCTATAAAGTATTCAATTTTTGGACATCGGAAGCGAATGATATGATTGTTACAAGTTATGATGTTGCATAGGATTGGTGTATGATGACAGCTATGGTAAATGATAGGAAATTGTGGTTTTGATGAACTAAATGGGTTGAGATTTGAGAGTTTTATGAGATAATTTTGGTGTTTGAGTTGTTATGACGTGATTTTGCCTAAAAGAGTTGAATTTGGGAAGATTATGAGTGAATATGATGTTATGTTAGATGTAAGAAGCATTGGAGAGGGTTTGGGAAATCCCCATGTCTGTTTTACAGACTTTAGGTCCGCTTAACGAACCTTTACGGGGCAAAAAGGACCCCTAGAATTGCCCATTATGTCCGTTTAATAGACCTTCTCGGGTGAGAAAGTACACATTGGCCCGACAATGTCCGTTAAACTAACATTCAAGGGACAACTTTATAAAATCACAGTTTTTGACCCTTTTAGAGATAGAATCTGACTTTGTTGTCTTCATGAAAGTTTTATACCTCGAAGTCTTCTTTCAAATGGTCTAAAAAATGAAATCAATCCGACATTTTGAAAAAAGTTATGGCAATCGCGCCAAGACATGTTACTGCATGATTGAGGATATAAACATGTTGTATTCTTTCAGTCATAACTTCCTCATCCGACCTCCAAATGAAGTGATTCTTGAAGAAATGGATTCCTAAGACATGTTCTATCTCTCCATAAAAATTTGGATCTTTTGGAGTTGATTTGAAAAAGTTTGATGGAAAGAAAATGAGGGATCGGTTGGGAGAGCATGATTAAGGTATGATCACCCTTTAGCTTTTTAAGCATATCTTGATCTATAGAGCTCCGATTAAGATGGTTCCTGATCCAAAACAAACGAGAGACCTAGAGCTATGATTTCTTTGAAGAAGGCAAATTGAAATTCTTGTTCAAAGATTTCCAAATTTTGTTCGCAAACAGGAGATATGAGTTCAAGCATGGTGACTGATTTGTAGGGGCACGCCATTGAACATATTGTGAGGAAAATTTTTGGGATGTTATGAGAATGAAGATGAACCAATGATGGTTAAAGAGATTATAAGGAACCACACTCAAGTATTGGATTCCGGAATCAAGCAGGATCCAACAGATGTATGAGTCCGCAAGAGTTAGGTTCTAAAAACGAGATCCAATAGTTTTGGTATCAGAGCGCCAGTATTAGGATCTTTCATAGGCGTATGTGTATAAGTTACACACATAAGCAATAGTTTAAGCTGATAGAAATAGTAGTAAGAAGAATGATTTATCAGAAAGTGAGAACAAAAGGAAAGTTTGTTGATACGTACTTAAATTGATATAGATTTGAAAGTATTTTCATAAAGTGACTGAAAAGGAAATAGAGACAAGTAGAAATGATGAGATTAAGGTGTACAAGTAGAAAATAAGGAAAATATAAATTGCTATGATCTTAAGAAGATAAAATTAGAACCTAAATGGTTGCTTAATGAATTTGAAAAAGAGTTATGATACTCCATAAGGATGTGTTAGTGGAACTAAGATCATAATTTTTATGATGATTATACATCTATAAGTTTGAATCAATGGAGAATATACATATGTAAGATGTAATATGAAGGATAATGGGAAGATGAGATGAATGATAGTGATATTTGTACAAGTCCAAGAAGGTTAAATTTATTATTATTGTGAGTATCTATATGATGATCCATCATCATACATAAGTGAGTCTATTAAGCACGTAGGTAATATATGTGAGGAGATGATAGAAGAAGAAACTTATGACTTATTAGATATTTGTTAGTCATAGTTCCCATAGTTTAATGTCTGAGGGGAACTATAGTAACATATAAAGGTGCTCATAATGATCATACGAGGATAGATTGAGATTTGTTAAAAATGTTACAATGAGAAAAAAATTCAAAGATCAAGAGAAGAATATTGTTTAGGATTAATGGAGACCAAAGTATCAAGCATGTAAAATATGAATTTGTAAGTGGACAAAATGGGATGAATTTGATAATGCCACCCAAGCATATGCGACAACAAGTATGTTCTTTACTCCATTGAGTTTTGGGCGATTTGAACATTATGACCTTGTGAAGACGATAAAAATTGGTCTTCCCGAGGTGTTAAGAATAGCTGATAATGTGATGATGATAATAGGTGATTGATCAAGATTGCATGAATAGTATAGATTATGGTAGCAAGAAACCCTCTTTCAAAGAAGAATTTTATTAAGTTAGATTAAGCAGATCAGATAGTTTATATTAAGGATGATCAATGAAAGAACTGATCAGAAAGGAATATGTAATGATTTGAAAGTGAGTACACTCCCTAACAGAGACTCAAACAGAGAGGTAGAATATGTTATTGAAAAAGTATGTATTTTGTTTGATGTAAAGGATCATATGAGTGGATTCCTGAATTTGAGGAGATACAAATTGCTAGTATGAGGAGTATATAGGTTCATGTTGTATTATGTGAAAGTATGTTCGGAAGATACAAATCTGACTTGATGAATGTATTAAAGTCACAAGAAGTTAAGTCTGCAAATAAATTGCAATGTGTGAAGAAATTGGTATGAATGAGCAAACGTGAGAATAAGTCCAAGTGAGATATGAGGAAATTCAAAGAATGGAGAAAATCATTCGAGGAAGGAAGTCAATTGGGAAATTGAAAAGAGAGTGAGACAATGTACCTCATTGAGGAATCAGTTATTTAAGGAATCACGAGGGCTAATCAGGAGGCACGTGGAAATTGATAATAATTGTTTGAGTTAAGAAATGCCCGATAGCATTATGGTATTGGAGACTAAAGTGATACAAGATTTGATGATGTATTAAAGGTATTCAAAGAATTGAAGAGAATAGTTTGAATACATGAAGAACAATGGGTAAAGCGTATGAGTAATGTAAGTAAAGAGAATTTTGAAAGAACTGTGCTGATGTAAGTTACATCATATAGATTGGGAGATTTTATAGTAAGCAAGTCACATTCTTTTAGTGTCCTTAGCAATTTGATAGGAAAGCCATGTATGATGGGTACAAGAATCGTTATTCCTTTATCATGCATGATAAAATGATGACCCTTGGCCCATCATCATTAAAGCAAGTTTATAAAGATGGTGATTTTAAGACAAATCTTTTTGGAAAGAGGGGTAAAAATAAGAATCAAGCATCTACCTAAGCTAACCAAGCTTCTAAGCTAGGGAGACATAAAGAGGGGCTTAGATAATTATAAATAGTTCAAAACAAGTGTCAAAAGTTGATGAAGATCGGAGAACTTTGGAAAATTAAGCAATATGACACCTACACAATATCGTGTTAGACATGTGGAATATGATATTATATTGGTATGGTATTATTCGTGTTTATGTTCAAAAGAAATTTCACAAGTAAATTGGTACACATATAAAGTGAGACTAGCATTGGACACGTATATTTTTTGTATAAATAAAGTTAAACGTATGTGTGTCGATTACAAAATTGGACAAGTGCTAGACTCCTATATTTAGGTGTTGGAGAGATTTTTTCAATCTTTTAAAGTAACTCTTGTTATAAGCTCTATAAAAATTTGTGATCTTATTTAGCTTGCTAGTGGTGATTAAATTATGGAATATTATTACTCTTAATCCTTTCTTTTTGCAAGTGTGGTAATTCATATAATTCTTTGTATTTTCTTATTTATACTCTTGAATCAAACTTGTTTTAGTAAAATTATCTTTGGTTTTATTAACATTGTTATTGTCAGGTGGCATACAAAAATAGGAACAGTCACTCCGTACCGTGTAAGCATCATCTTTCTCGCGGCAGAACTGCAACAATTTACATATGTCCCTTGAGAATATTATACAAACGGATTATGTTATTACAAAAGAATTTACTGAGCTCAGCTTTTCCACTCACGCAATGGAACATTTGACCAACCAATAAATGGTGCAACTTCCTTCATGAACATAAAAGCCCACCAATAATTGTGTTAATCGATTTTCAAGGCTATCGTTTTCCTAGTACTAAACAAGTGTTCATAGGTATAAAAAGCTTGAATTGATAAGTATCGTAATACTATTTTATAAATTTAATATTATATTTAACATTATATTATGTGTATAACTTTTTATATTTTTATTTAAGAATATTATTTATCACATATGATATTACGTAAAATTGGATTCGACTAATATCTAGTTGGATTTTAAACATCAACCGCTAGTCCTACCCTTAAATATCTAAATTTTCATTTTTTACCTCAAATTTATTACTCTTATCAACAAAAGTCCTTGCAACTTGTCCACTTTTACGACCACATCCCTCGTCTTTATTTGTTTAGTTCTTCTAACCCTCTCCAAAAGTCGAACCTATGGAGAGAACAGCTCTTCTTCGCTCTACTCTCGCTTCTCGAAGCTTCTTCTCCTTCTTCCCTCGCTCTTTATCTTCCTTTGCTCACACTCCATGTCTCTGCCGACCGCTCAATGTCCCGGCTCTGTCCCACCGCAGCCTCCGTCGCTGGCGGTCACTTCCGGCCTCCACCACCTACTCCTCCTCGCTTCGAGTCAATAGACATTTCTCTTCTCTCTCCACGCGCGCCGTCGCTTCTCCACCATCTCAATCTTCTCAAGGTCACCCTAAGCTCACACTGTTATTGTTTCTGCTTAGTTTTTATGTCTTGTTTAACCAACTCCTTGTTGTTGTTCTTTCAAACTGAGATAAGTTGAAATATCACTGGAAGAAGTTGAAGAAGAGTGTATAGTATTTCGTGTGATAGCTAAATTTTTTCTTCTGATGAGATAAGTTTAAAAAATGATGTAAGGAGGAGAATTTGTTAAACTGTGTATTTATTAATTTAGTTTTGTGGAAGCAGATGTTTTTAATAGTGTACCAGATGGTGTGGCAGAGAAATTTGGATTTGAGAAGGTATCAGAGGAGTTCATCGCCGAATGCAAATCAAAAGCAGTGCTTTTCAAGCACAAGAAGTCCGGGGCAGAAATTATGTCCGTCTCAAATGATGATGAGAATAAAGTATTCGGCATTGTTTTTCGCACTCCGCCGTAAGTGTATATACATATATAGACAGATAGATAGATAGATAGATAGATTCATTCGATGCAATTGGGATTGGATGTCCTAGTAAAGAATTGCTCTAATTGGTAGCGTTGCAATGCAGGAAGGATTCTACAGGGATTCCACATATTTTGGAACACAGTGTACTTTGCGGTTCGAGGAAGTATCCTCTGAAAGAACCATTTGTTGAGTTATTGAAAGGGAGCTTGAATACTTTTTTGAATGCATTCACATATCCCGATAGGACATGTTACCCTGTTGCTTCAACGAATACTAAGGTGTGGTAGTAGCTTACATTGTTAAATGGTGCTGATAGTTTTGAGTGAGGCGTTATTTTTACTACTGTTCCGACATTGTACGGGTAAATTATTCTGTGAACAGGACTTCTATAATCTGGTTGATGTATACCTTGATGCTGTATTCTTCCCTAAATGTGTGGAGGACTATCAGACTTTTCAGCAGGAGGGTTGGCATTTTGAGCTTGACAACCCTTCAGATGAAATTACTTATAAAGGTTTCCTTCTGACCCCCTGTCAAACTTATACTCCAATGCCCTCTTTGCTTTTGGGAGGCCTAGTTTTCTGGCTATGTTAAGCTATCAAGTACAATTGAAAACATATAGACCTTCCTTCTTTGATGGGTTCATGTATTTCAGGTGTTGTTTTTAATGAGATGAAGGGTGTCTATTCCCAGCCAGATAATATATTAGCCCGGATCTCTCAACAGGCAAACTCCTCTATCTCTCTCTGTGTCTCTAATCTATGCTCATGCTTGCGTGTTTCTAGGTTGTATACATCCATGGTTAAATGGCACATGTCAGTTGTCATGAATTTCTTCATTTCCGGGTATTTATTTGGTTATAATCAATAGTGGTAAATTTTGCATTTAACTCTTTTTGTAGGCTATGTTTCCAGAAAATACTTATGGTGTTGACAGTGGAGGTGATCCTAAAGTTATTCCGAGTTTGACATTTGAGCAGTTTAAGGTCAGCTTTTTGCATTAATATCAGTCTTGTGCCAGCTTACTTGTTAAATTATTGGATACATGGAAGGTGGAGGTTAAATAAAACCAATTGATTGATGCATTTGAGATTATTTTCTTGTATTTTGAACCAAATTAGTGGGCGTGCTATGAAGTCCTGAAGGACTTTGATGTTTCCTTGATGCAAAATTAAAATTAGTTTAGTTGTTCTTAGCTATTAATTTTCTTTGATTAGAAAAGGAATTGAAGTACTTTTATTTTGGATTGCCCTTGTTTATTTACGATTTAAGCCTATTAGGAAATACTGAGAATATTTATCAGAGTAGGATTTAATTTCTATTAATCTTAAGTTAGAGTCCTTATTAAGTAGGAGTAGGATCAAGAAAAATTCTGCATATAGGACTCAATGTTTCAATTATGAGGGAGAAGATAAAAGTTTTAGTTTATTAATTTGTAAAAACGTGTTAGTTTCTATCTAAAAGTTATTCTTAGATTCAATGAGTGATTCCTGGACACTGGGTGCAAAGCTTAGTTCTTTATAAACCCTAAATGTGATTTCTTGGAGTTTCTAGTGTGAAGCTAGTAAATCTTTATGTAACCTATATTCAATTTGTCTTAATATTAATAAAGAGACATCCAAATCAATTATATTTTACTCGGTTCTTATGTTTTGCCGTAAGTTATTGTTGCTGTTCTTGCCCCCACTAACTCCAAAAAATTTTACATGAAAAAATTATTATTTTAAATTTTGAACTCATAAAAAAATTAAAATTTTGCCGCCATAAATTTTTTTTTTGCCTTCAGTGAAATTTTGCCCCTACTCAAAAAAATTTCTGGATCCGTCCCTGGCTATTGCTGTTACTGTTTCTATTTCAATTTTCATTTAGTATAGCTGTGCTCTATCTATCCTACGTCATACTTACTTTGCATTTCTTTCTTTGAGGTTTTGAAGCTTCAAGTCTTTTATGTGACCTAGGGGCTTAAGGAGAAACTTATTTTGTTGCAATGCTTCTAAGACATAAGATTTGTATCCGGAATGAAAATCTTATGCTATTAAACTTGGAAATGTTATCTTTTACTTCTCTGGACAAAATATATACTTTGGATCTGTGTATAATGATGAGGAAATTGCCTTTTTGTTGACTTTTTAATAATGAGAACTTGTTAAGTGACAATATCATTTATGAATGAAGTGATATATGCCAATTTAATCTTCTTTCGTTACTCAAATTTGCAGGAGTTTCACAGCAAATATTATCATCCTAGCAATGCCCGGATATGGTTTTATGGAGATGATGATCCAGCTGATCGGTTACGCATATTGAGTGGTAATGTTGCCTCTGTTTACGGAGATATGAGCCAAATATTGCATTAAAAACCTTTTTTCCAGTTTTAGTGCATGTTTTTTGTTGCAGAAACTTCTGATGATTTGCCTAAAACAGAACCGATGCTATAATGAGCATGAAGATGTTAGGTTAAGCCTAAAAATATGCTCATAATACTCGGTAGGATATTTCCTATTATGACAAGAATATTCTGTAGGATATTCTGACACTCCCCGTCAAGCTAGTTTGTAAATGTCTTGCATCTCCAGCTTGCTTACTAGAAAATCAAATTGTTTTTTCAGTAGACCTTTGGTCAGCCACTTGTTGAGAAGTAGGAATATAAGGAGGCACAAATTAGTCCGCTGTCAATTTTCTCCTTGATAGAGTGTCTATCCACTTCAATATGTTTAGTCCGATCATGAAGAACCGGATTATGAGCAATTGAAATGGCAGCTTTGTTATCACAGTAGATTTTCATTAGAAGTGACACAGGGAGCTTCAGGTCTTCTAGCAATTTCTTAATCAACATAGCGTTACAAATCCCATGTGCAAGGGATCTAAATTCTGCTTCAGCACTACTTCGTGCCACAACACTTTGCTTCTTGCTTCTCCAAGTTACTAAATTTCCTCCAACAAATGTGCAATATCTAGATGTTGATCACCTGTCCATCACACTACCAACCCAGTCAGCATCAATATAAACTTCTACCTGAAAGTGATCACGTTTTTTAAACATCAAACCCATTCCAGGTGTCCCTTTTAGGTACTTTGGTATCCTATAGGCAGCTTCAAAGTGTTCACGACCGGGTGCATGCACGAATTGGCTAGTGTGTGACAAATATATAAGCCTACCCACCAAACGCTGAAATTTCTCCTTTTGAATTACATCCTCAATTTTAGCAGGATTTAGTTTGAGATTTACCTCCATTGGAGTTTCAGCAGCCTCGCAACCTAGAAGACCAATCTCATCCAATAAATCAAGGATCTATTTCCTTTGATTTACAAAGATCCCTTCACGTGATTTTGCAAATTCCATCCCAAGAAAATATTTTAAGGTTCCTAGATCTTTAATCTCAAAGTCTTCAGCTAGTCTCTTTTTTAATCTCGCTAATTCATCAAGATCATCACCTGTTAGTATATGTCATCGACATATACAATAAGGATTGCTATTTTTCCTTTAACACCATGTTTATAAAAAAGAGTATGATCTGCTTGACTTTGCAGATAACCATATCCTTTTATAGTGTTCCCAAACCGTTCAAACCATGCTGTTGGAGATTGTTTGAGACCATATAAAGACTTCTTGAGTCTGTAAACTTTGTTCTGACTTACAGATTCTTCAAAACTAGGAGGTAGGCTCATAAAGACTTCCTCGTCCAAATCACCATTCAGGAATGCATTTTTTACATCTAGTTGGTATAATGCCCAATCGAAACTAACTGCAAGAGACAAGAGAACACGTATAGAGTTAATTTTGGCTGCTGGGGCAAAAGTTTCCTGGTAGTCGACACCATATGTTTGAGTAAACCCCTTGGCCACAAGACTAGCCTTATATCTCTCCACGCTACCATCTGCCTTGCATTTTGCAGTAAATACCCATTTACACTCAACTGTTTTCTAACCTTTGGGCAGCTCTACAATTTCCCATGTCCCATTTTTCTTTAGTGCATGCATTTCCTCCATCACTGCTGTTCTCCAATTTGGATCACTAAGTGCTTCCTGAATATTTCTTGGAACAACCAGATTAGAGAATTTTGAAATAAATGCCCTATGTTTTTGTGAGCGACGACCATAAGACATATATTTTGTAATAGGATGATTAGTGCAAGGACGAGTTCCTTTTCTAAGAGCAATAGGGACATCAAGATCAAGATATTCATGAGAGACTGTATTAGGTAAAACAGGAGGTGAGACAGAAAAATTAGTATTTTTAGAAGTGTCTTGAGTACCTGAATCTAAGATCGTAGGCTGACTAGGTGCTGAAGGAACAGTAGGTTTACTCTTTTGATGATTTTTTCTCCTTGTATAAACAATGACCTCAGGTTCTTGATCCTTAAGATTGTCTTGTAGTATTTCCCCCTGTCACAGATTCAACAATTTCTGGCAAAGCATCCTTAGGTGTAGAAACTACTGTTTGGGGTAATGTATGAAAGATAGGCATTTTATCCCCACTATTTTCTTCCTTTAAACTCTCCCCCTGAAGAAAATTCTTTTGAAAATAAGGCTGATTCTCCAAAAATAAAACATCCATAGTAACTAGGACTTTTTGGTTCTTTGGATTAAAACATTTATAACCTTTTTTATTTGATGCATAACCAACAAAAACATATTTTTCAGCCTAGGATCAAGCTTGGACCGATCCTTATTGGGTAGATGAAAATAAGCTACACACCCAAATATTTTAAGGGGTAATTTGGAGGAAATTTGATTTTCTGGGAAGAAACTTGTAAAGCACTCAAGAGGAGTAATGAAGTTAAGTTCACTAGTAGGCATTCTATTTATCAAATAAGCTGCAATTAAAGCTGCTTCACCCCAAAGATACTAAGGGATAGACATAGAAAACATAAGAGACTGGGCCACTTCCAACAAGTGTCGATTTTTTCTCTTAGCTATACCATTTTGTTGAGGTGTATCAACACAAGTTGATTGATGATGAATGCTCCTCTCTTAAAAATCTTCCAAGAATTTCATTGAAATACTCAGTACCATTATCACAATGAAGAATACCTATTTTAGTTTGAAATTAAGTTTCAATCATGTTATAAAAATTTTGGAACACTATCTTACCTTCAGATTTATTAGTCATTAAATATACCCAACACAACCTAGTATGATCATCAATGAAAGTAATAAACCATTTTTTGTTTGAATAAGTAGGAATTCGTGAAGGACCCCAAACATCACTATGAATTAAGTAAAATTGTCGTGAAGGTTGATAAGGTTTTGAAGGATAAATATTTTTATGACTTTTTGACAAAATACAGTGTTCACAATGAAACTAAGAACAATCTATTCCCTTAAATAAGGTCGGAAACAATTTTTTAAGATATTAAAAATTAGGATGCCCTAGTCTGTAGTGCCAGAGCATTATTTTATTGTTGACAAGGTTAGAACTGACACTACTTAGTCCTTGAGGTCTTTTATCCGTGGAGACTTCATCTTCAAAATAGTAAAGACCATCGATCATTCTAGCACTGCCAATCTTCTTCCCCAAAGTCAGGTCCTGAAACACAATAGAAATCAAAGAAGGTAACATGACAATTATAATCTTTTGACAACTTTTTGACAAACAAAAGGTTACAACTAGTTTTGGTACATGAAGAATAGATTTAAGGGATAAAGTATCTGACGAAATAATCAGACATTTGCCAGCTATAGGTGAATCAGACCCATCTGCAATACGATTTTTTTCATGACCAGAACAAGGAACATAAGTATGAAATAGATTTGAAAAACTTGTCATATGGTCAGATGCTCCAGAATCAATGATCCATGGAGCAGATTATGATAAAGAGTAAACACAGTAAGGCATTCAAATCAGTACCTGTTTGTGCCAAAGAAGCATCAGGAGTTCCAGATAAGGCATTCAAACACAGTAAGGCATTCAAATCAGTACCTGTTTGTGCCAAAGAAGCATCAGGAGTTCCAGATAATCCAGAATTGGATTTGAGCAGTTTCAGGATATGATCCACTTGCTGCAGACTGAAAGGGACTGTCTCGGCTTCATTGGCAACATGATTTCTTTTTAATTTTCCCTTCATGTTTGCCCTTCCAATTTTCTGGTTTCCCTTGGAGTTTCCAGCAATTTTCCCTGGTATGCCTTGGTTTGTCGCAATAATCACCAAACACAACTTTTGTCATCAAATATCTTTGTTGTCATTCTACCTGTAGGGGTACCTATGGCTACCAATGCAGAGTTTTCTATTGTGCTGCCCAGAGCTTTCTTACCCAACATCACCAGCCTGCGACTCTCACGGCGAACCTCAGCAAAAACTTCTCCAATAGATGGAAGGGGTTGTCTCCCAATTATTCGTCCCCTAACCTCATCAAACTCCACATTGAGTCCCATGAGGAACTTGAATATCTAGTCATCCTCAACCTTCTTCTTGTAATGATTCCAATCTACAAATGATTTCCATTCATAAGAGTTGAATAGGTCTAGGTCTTGCCATAGATTTTTTAGAGAATGGAAATACTTTGTAACACTGTTCTTACCTTGGCGAATTTCTCCAAGTTTCAGCATTATTTCATATACCTGGGATTGATTTCCCAAGTCTGAATATATTAAAGTAATATTATCCCAAAGTTCCTTTGCTGTGTGATAGCACATGTAGTTGGAACTAATCTCCTCTTCCATAGAGTTCGCTAACCATGTCATTACCATAGAATTCTCTGCATCCCAAATTGGATAGGCTGGATCGTCCAAGTCTGGTTCCTTCTTATCACCTGTTAAATACCCAATCTTTCCTATACCTCGGATGTACATGCGCACAGATTGAGACCAACATAAAAAATTGTCCCCATTCAGCCTAATAGTAGTGATCTGAACTGAATGGGAATCTGAAGATAAGATATGAGGACTCTGTCTTATTGACAAAGTCCTTGGGATCAGAATAGGAAGATGTAGGAACACCAAATGGTGTAGAATTTGATGTGATTTCAAACATAGTGGTGAAGAGGGAAAAAAAAGGTGTGGTTAATGCTAGGTTTCTTGTTCAAAGAAAATAGGTCTGCTCTGATACCATGTAAATTAATATGAACAAGAGAATGAGTCGTATTGCACACACATATTTTAGGTGTTACAGCATACATATTTATATTTACACATAGTATCTAAACTAGGAAATAAAATCAAATATTTACAGCCTAAAAATATACTCAGAATACTCTGTAGGATATTTCCTATTATGACAAGAATATTCTGACATATACTCTGTAGGATATTCTGACAGGTTCCATGAAAAACTGGAAAGCAAGCAAAATTCAGTCTTATAGTTGGTGCCTTCTAGACAGTATTCCCATAAATCTTATCCAAGATGGTTCCATTATTAACTGCTATTGTTATATTGACCTATCTGTGTATATAAACACATTATTTAAGGTTAACTTGCTAAAAAAATTCACCAGTTTCAAAGCTCTCCAGACTGAAAATTGAATTGAAAAATGTAGTTTCCAGTTGAATGACCAATTTGCTTATGGATTTTTAACTTCTTGTCGGTTGCTGACATTAATCTTGTTTACATTCTGACAGCACACACAATCCATTTACATGGAATATTCAGCTTACTAATTTATAATAGTTGGTTACAGTAAAATGATAGTTCAAATATATTTATCTCTGCTTGCAGAATACCTTGACATGTTTGATGCTAGCTCAGCTCCAAATGAGTCAAAGGTAGTGCCACAGAAACTTTTTAAGGAACCAATTAGGGTGATTGAGAAATATCCTGCCGGTGATTGTGTTGAACTGAAAAAGAAACACATGGTATGCCTTAACTGGCTGCTTTCTGATAAGCCTTTGGACTTGGAAACTGAGCTGGCACTTGGGTTTTTGGATCATCTTATGTTGGGAACTCCTGCTTCTCCATTGAGGAAAATTTTATTGGAAAGTGGTCTAGGAGATGCCATTATTGGTGGTGGCATTGAAGATGAACTCCTTCAGCCTCAGTTTAGTATTGGCTTGAAGGGTGTTTCTGAAGAGGACATCCACAAGGTGGAAGAGTTGATAATGAACACACTTAAAACATTAGTTGAGGATGGATTTGAGGCAGATGCTGTGGAGGCATCTATGAATACCATTGAGTTTTCTCTAAGAGAGAACAACACTGGGTCATTTCCTCGTGGCTTATCACTGATGCTTCGATCCATTGTAAGTTGTTTGTATCGTTTCCCCTTTTGGAATGTAGCTTTATTATGGATAATTTTTAAAGATCTATGTTTTAGGGAAAATGGATATACGATATGGATCCCTTTGAGCCTTTAAAGTACGAGGAACCCTTACAGGCCTTGAAAGCTAGAATTGCCAGGGAGGGTTCTAAAGCTGTTTTCTCTCCCTTAATTGAGAAATTCATTCTGCACAATCCCCATCTTGTTACAATAGAAATGCAGGCAAGCAGTCCTCATAAAATCTTGTTTCCAGTAATATTCAGTTTTTTCTGAACTCTACAATTACAGTGGATGTATTTTGCATTTCAGCCTGATCCAGAAAAGGCTTCTCGTGATGAAGCTGTCGAGAAAGAGGTTCTGGAGAAGTTAAAAGCAAGCATGACAGAAGAAGATCTTGCTGAGTTAGCTCGTGCCACACAGGAGTTGAAATTGAAGCAGGAAACTCCTGACCCACCAGAAGCTTTGAAAAGTGTTCCTAGCCTCTCTCTAGAGGATATTCCCAAAGAGCCCATACGCATTCCCACTGAGGTTATTTTTAGCTGCAATGCTCTCTTGGTGTCCTAGGTGCAGCTATTTTTGGGTGAATCCTTAATGAAAATTTGCATGCTTATTGTAGATTGGGGACATAGGTGGAGTGAAGATATTGCAGCATGACCTCTTCACAAATGATGTCCTTTATACTGAAGTTGTCTTTGATATGAGTTCACTTAAGCAAGAACTTCTTCCCCTGGTTCCACTTTTCTGGTAGGTTTTGCCTTTAAAGATTCATGAAAGAGTTAAAGCTTGTTTTGCTGACATGCATCCCTTTAACCATAGAATATGTCCATGAATTTACATCACAACTAGAACAGTGCGTGTTTAGATATTAATAGTGTAATTGATATATGGTCAGCACTTCATTTGGATTGCATGCTTTAGGGGGTTAACTTCTCTTTTACATTCCATTGTTTAAATTGGTTAAGATAGATAATAAGACAGTGATATGAATATAAAGCCACTGCTCCACTTGGAATTCCCTAATTTAATAGTTATTAGCAGACAAAATTTTGCCTTCTTTCATCTAGCCTCCAGAGGCCCATGTTTTCTGTTAAGTCATCTCGACGGTGTGTTTTATCTACAGCAATAAGGTGCATTATGGCTTCATTTCTCTCTAATTGTCATAAGCTATATGTTCTAATTTTTTGTTTGTTTGATTGCCTATAATCATATATCGCTGCCATCTATGAATGATGAGTCTCATTCCCTTTCTTCTACAGTCAATCGCTGCTTGAAATGGGCACAAAAGATTTATCCTTCGTGCAACTTAATCAACTGATTGGACAGAAAACAGGAGGAATATCAGTTTATCCATTTACATCATCCATTCGAGGTCGGAAGGATCCCTGTAGCCATATAATTGTTCGAGGAAAGGCTATGGCTGGGCGTGCTGAAGACTTATTTAATCTGGTATTTTCAGTTAACTTCTTATCATCAATTTAACTTGTCTGTATCATTATTTATCAATTTACTAACTTGATATTTATAAACTTCCACAAAAGCTGTTGGAAAGTCTCTGAGGGTTTGATATGTGTTTTTAATGTAGATGAATTGTATTCTTCAAGAAGTCGAGTTAACGGATCAGCAGCGCTTCAAGCAGTTTGTGTGCCAAAGTAAAGCGAGAATGGAGGTATTGATAGACATTTGGTGAAATGAATTTGATATCAGTTGGATCTTTACTTTTGGGATTTAGTCTCCATTTGCATACTTTTTTTCAGAACCGTTTAAGAGGCAGTGGTCATGGAATTGCAGCTGCTAGAATGGATGCCAAGCTGAATGTTGCTGGCTGGATGTCTGAACAAATGGGTGGTTTAAGGTCATTATATTACTTTGCACTGCCTTTATGTTATCTACTTTTATGGCCGTAATAAAAATTCACTTATATTCAGAAAATACAGGGTGATGATGCACTGAAGCTGTAATGTCCAGCAATTTTGTTCTAACGCTGTGCTTTTCTCCATGCATCTTGAGCAGAATGGTTTTGATAGCTTTGCATGAATGTATGGCACCTTATATGTTGCTATATCATAATATGCACTGATGACGATACATTTTTGTAATTATGCATGTATGTAGTTACTTGGAATTCCTACAACAACTGGAGGAGAAAGTTGATCAAGACTGGGCTGGAGTTTCTTCCTCACTTGAGGAAATTCGTAATGCCTTATTGTCAAGAAATGGTTGCTTGGTAAACTTGACTGCTGATGGAAATAATCTCAGAACTTCTGAAAAGTATGTAAGCAAGTTTCTTGACTTGCTTCCTAGTAATGCTCCTGTTAAAACTTCTGCTTGGAATGCTCAACTTCCCCCGCATAACGAAGCTATTGTCATACCCACTCAGGTAAATGAATTGGTATAGTTGTGCTTTATTTGGCTTTCTGACTTGGATTATACCAACAAAGAGATTTTACAGGTTAATTATGTTGGAAAAGCTGGCAATGTATATGAGACTGGTTATCAACTCAGTGGGAGCTCCTACGTTATATCCAGATTCATTAGTAATACATGGTTGTGGGATCGGGTGCGTGTCTGTGGTGGGGCCTATGGAGGATTTTGTGATTTCGATACCCATTCAGGTTGCAATCATTAGATGTTATATTTTGCACTATACTGTATAGCAAAATACGGAAATATGACCACTGGAATTTGATTCTTATGCTTTCATGCAGGAGTCTTTTCCTTCTTATCCTACAGGGATCCCAACTTGTTGAAGACCCTTGAGGTATACGATGCAACTGCTGATTTTCTACGTGGATTAGAGATGGATGATGATAGTCTTACTAAAGCGATTATTGGGACCATTGGAGATGTTGATTCTTACCAGCTGCCAGATGCCAAAGGCTATAGTAGGCAAGTGATAGTGATTCGTCCACTGCTATATTGTTCCTTCTTTTTCTTTGCTGAAAGAATAATATGCCTTGTTTTACTGCTTTTGCAGTTTGTTACGTTTTTTGCTGGGAATCACAGAAGAAGAGAGGCAAAGGAGACGAGCAGAAATATTGTCAACCAGGTAAAGTCAGGACTTGTAATATTAAATCGCTTTTGTCAAATATCCCATTTGTAGTGCCAAAGTCATGCGATTTTTTCCTAGTTCTCAAAATGTTTGACATGCTAATTTAGTGGAAATTAAGAAACTTAGGTGAAACTTTGCGATGTTCTATTGAATTTTAGAAGCAGCCAAGGGTAATTATGGTAATGCTTATACTGTTATACATCGAAGATTTTATCACGATAAAAGGTAACTTGTTTCTAGATATTGCATCATGATTTAGTTTTATTTGCTGGTATTTGACTCTTATGTATCACATGTATGTTATTGCCAACTGTTATGTGTCAGCCTGAATATCCTCATTTTCTCTTATGATTAGTGGAATACTTAAAATGACAATTTAGATATGAATGAGCCATGCTTTTTATTAGCCATTATGCGATGACCTATTGACCTGAGCATGTTGTTTCGCAAAATGGATTCTGTTAGTGACCCGAATTTGAAAGTTTCCAATATTTCCATTTCCCCATTGTTAACAGTTTGAAAGACTTCAAGGAATTTGCTGATGTAATTGAGGCCGTCAAAGATAAAGGGGTGGTGGTAGCTGTAGCATCTCAAGGAGATGTTGATTGTGCAAATAAAGACTGCAATTATTTTGAAGTGAAGAAGGCACTTTAATACCAAACAGTCAATTGTGATACAAATAAATTATTCCTGTACGTGATGAGCTGATGAAATTCGATTCTTCAATTTGTTGGAATAGACCGAAGAATCGATTTTTTTTTTTGATAAAAAGATTGCGCTCAGCGCATATTATTAATGTCCATAGTTAAAACATCATACAGAAAAAAAGGACATATCTTCCATTCAAAACCAGACATGGAATTAGCTGTCTTAGCAAGCGTATGAGCAACTTGATTCGTTGATTTTCTAACAAACGCAAAAGAGGTAAGAGGGAGCTTCTTGAGCAGAGCTTTACAATGTTGAATGATCATAGAAAAATATGAGGAGAAATCTGATGTGGATTGCAAAAATTGAGTGACGATTTGACAATCCGTTTCCACCCAAATCGGAAAGAAGGATAAAGTTTTATCCAACTTAACGCTTCCCAGAAACAAAGAGCTTTTCCAACTTGTGGATCTCGCCATTCTGGTAGTGTCATGGCTTTCCAAACACAATTATCCCCATGGGAGTTTCGAATGATCATTACCCATGTCATAGAAATCATTATCCAATAAAGCCACATCAATGTTACATTTAAATTTATTTGGTTCTGGAGCTACCCAAGAGACCGGAGAACGTTGATATTGTGATATGTGTGGAACAATGGATGTTTTGGCTGTCTTCCATTCAAAGAAAGTTGTCCTTGCCTGCCCTAGAACAAATTGATGGGAGTGGGTATGCGATATCCACACGACGTCATTGCGATACGTCCATAAACTCCAGATTATCATAAAAACCTCCTCTTGTTGGGAATGGGAAAAGGATTTGAAACAAGCAAATCTTCTTCAAGTTTTTCCTGTTTTGATCAGATGATGATACCAATTCCTTAATATGTTATATACTGATAAATAGATAAAGTTGGTAAAAAAGTTGGACTCTGGTTTTCCATGGAATTTGAACCACATAAATGTAAATGTCTTGGGGAATTCTTCTGTATGCGTTAACAAAGACTGAATTTTAAGCCTCCTTTAAAAAATCGCTGTTAATTTCTAGCTCATTTTGTTACATCTTTCTATCTCCGTCTCACGTCACATTATCTAATTACAAGTACAAGAACAGTACTATTAAGAGCTCCCTTAGCCGTAGGCTCTTCAGGGTAATGACTTTTGACTATCAGGCAGGCATGTGATGGTGGGCACAGAATCCCATTTCTACCCGATTTATTTCCCCATTATGAGGAACTGAAAACGGCTTCCGTCAACCCACTATTGTAAGTAGTTAGTTGATTGCTCCAACATTAAACGTTTTGACGTACCAAGTTGGTGGAAAAGGAAGCATGATGCTTCAATCGATAGGGAGATTCAAACCTAAGTCCCGGGACTTTGCCTGTTTTTGCATTTTTTCAAACAAACCATGAATCCAGTTTTTTGGACTCGCACGAGAAAATTATAATAATGACTGATGTAAGTGTAGATTGACGGGATTCTTTAGTAGTACGGGTATTCTGATTGCACCAAAGTAGTAGGTGTCAATGCATACTACTTTAACATAGTTCAAAATTTGGTAAGAACAAATTTTACCTATTTCAAAGAAAAATTCGTATGATCTGGAGTGAAGCTTATGGTATTTCTTTTATGAAATAGTTTTGGTTTTTTTTCGTTTGTAACTCAAAATAAAAACAAAAAAAAATTCGTGTAAAGTGATTCTAATACTGTACCACTCTTAAAAGTCGTAAAGCAAAAGACAGACTATCGTTTTCACAAAAACTTGGTGTCGACCTTTCTGTTTCATGATTACACTCTAAACTTGCAAATGCATAACCAATTCGGTGTTTTATCTTTTGTTTTGAAAACTGAACCAGATATGTCTCAAGGAACAAGAGCTCAAAAGAAGAGTCTTATTAAATATAGGAACACGGGACTTCAAGCTCGCAGTGTTAGACCTTACTAGCTAAATTATTCACCAGTGAAAACAAATAAAACACTGAGAATAATTAAAAGGTTCAATTAGTTTGAATTTGAATATGTGAAATTAATGTAATATTAAAATTGTTAAAACTACTTTCGAATATTATGATCTTATCTATATTTCAATATAAATTTTGAGCTCTATAATCACCTTTTTGTCAAATATTATACTCAACCAATTGTTTTTCTTTTTCTCATTTTCATTAAACAACACAACATAATCCCCTCACTTTTTCAACCCTTGCATTGTCAAACTAATAATGCATTGATTATCAAGGCTTTTCATTTTGACGTCCAATAGTTTGATTCTCTTTTTAAGTGAGGTCTTGGTTCGAATCTTATAAGTGAAGAAGCAAATAGGCTCTAAAAAACTTTGTTACCCCTTTTGGGTCCACCGAACTTAAATTAGATTAGCCACTTTATGATTTAAGTGATGAGAATCAGGGTTTATTTCCTTTAAATAATATCTCTCATTCAAAGTCTTGTGAATAAATATGACAATATTGGTCTTATGAATTCAGCTAACATAAATTGAATGAGTTAAGACCTCAGTTATTATTTCCAGAACATATAACTCAAAAAAGAGATGTTTAAGAAGTCTAAAAACATCTCATCCATATTTAACTAAAGTAGCTCAATTGGATATTTTAAATAAAAGTAAGTTCTCCTGGGGCAAAGATCATCAAAGTAGAGTCATGGCATATTCATGGAAAACTATTGTTTTAGAATATTAGTCTACTGTAGGCCTAAGTTACAAAGCAAGTTCAATAGGCAAGTCATTATATCTAGATGAACAATCACAAAGAAAATCGTATACAAAAGGATTTGTATAGAGGTAAAATGGATTGTCACTTACCAAAAACAAAAACATGAGGTTAGATATGGGAGGCAAGTAAAAAGAAGTTGATATTCTTGTTAGTTACCTACAGAAACTAACAAGTAAAAGGAAAATCAAAGAATGGAGAGCCATATGAGATGTGAATCTACCTAAAAGTATACCCTAGAGAATCCAAGAACAACTTTGAGTCAAACCCAAAAAAGTTCAAATGGATGAATAAAAGAATTGAACCATTGATTACAAAGAATCAAGAACCAAATTAATAAAATATTTTGAATGTAACAAAGAAAGAATTCTTTGATAAGTTTGAAGTTCTATAAAGAATTAAGAAAAAGAAGCTATGATAACTCTCAATAAACAAATATTTTTAACTTGTTTTAACTGAAAAGAAATATATCGTAAATGCTAAATAATAAAAAATATATTTTTTAACTTTAAATAGAAAATAAGGTTTCGAATAACACGATCTGGGCCATAATCATAGGTTGAGTTGTTACTATAAAAAAAAATAGCATTGCATGTCTTATATCTACACTTGCATCTTGTGGTTATGGATCTTATTGTATCTTTAAGGAGTTGGACACGACCTATGATATAATCATGAGTATAAATCATGGATCTATCTATAACTTCTGAAGGTAGACACTATTTAGACAACCCTCATGTTAGAAAATGTGTTCATCTAAAGATAATTGTTTTGCCTCCAAATTTCCTTTAAGTCTAGTTATTGTGATTGCTCCAAGCTTACATGTAATGGATCTCCTATCTTTGGACCAAATCATGCATACTCGCACTCTTTAAAGAATTCGTCATCAACCTACATCAAAAGGAAAATAAACCTCTTTGTATAAAGGTACAAATAAGATTTGGTTAACGTAAATAACACTCCTTAAATTCCTCCCTTTTTTTACTCTCACTCTTCTTCTCTTTAATCTCTCTTTTCAATCTCAATTGGTCTTCATAAACCTACTTAAATGTTAAAGGTATATGAGTAATGAGCTTATTGTCCATGACGAAGGAATATCTATCTATAGATCCATTTTTATGGTCTTTTTATCGAATTCCGAAGTTTTCCCTTAGAGAATATGGTCAATATGCATAAGTACTATATCACACAATACCTCATCACAATATCCACGAATCCAAAAAAATAAGCACTTAATGACTTCACCTTACCACATTCATTTAGTCATGAAACTTGTATGGCTTCAAATGCTGCATAATGGACAAACTCAATTTCTCTTTAAGAATAGTGCTAAATACTTTAGTGTAACTTCCTCCATCAATAGCCATACTATATATCTTGTCATAAATGTGACATACACTATGAAATATGTTTTTCCTCTATAACTTTAACACATTCTCTTTAATTTGAAGACTTGATGCCCTCTTAATAATAAGCATCTCACTTTTAACAGCATACTTAATAGTTTTATCACTAGACTCTTTAAATAGTGGTAAAGGTTTATATTCGTCTGAATAACTTACACTTTACACATCTCCGTCATTCTTTATTATTATAATTCTCTTATTTAGGTGTTGGTATGCAATAAGCCATGTTTTAAAAAAACAAAAACAATTAATATATCTATTTTGAGGATGTTGAGAATTGATTTTATCCGTTCCTTGACAGTAGACATCATCTTTAGTTTTTGGCTGGCTTATTTTTTGCTTCGAAACAACCCCTATTATCTTGTTCCTCGTAAGCACTAGTACCAATTATGTACTTTGATATTCCTTTATGTTTTAGTTGTCTATCAACCTTCATAACATGTAACCATCTCTTTTAACTGAACATATTGTTGTAACTCCACTATATTGATTATATCTTTGGCCAACCTATTCAAGAATCTTATTATAGTTGCTTCTCTATTATCTTTTATATTGGCTCGAATTATGACTAATGTTTTCTCCTTATGATAATATTCTATACTTATTGATCTTCGAGTAAGACTTTACAACTTCTAAAACAAATCTCCATATTAGTGGCTTGGCACAAATCTCCATTTTATGAGAGGTTTTGATTTATTCTAAGTCTTTATAGGTCGCTTACAATTCCTCTTCCTATCGGTAACCATATGATCCACCAAATTATGGTATAACCACCTTTGTGACTAATGTGAATTAGGAACTTGTACTGATTGTTTCCCTTTGCTAATTGTCTATAGTAATATCTTGCATCTCTAATCTCGCCAAACATCATATTCATCCTCTCAAAATGTTGTTGTTTGACCTACATAAAATATGAATTGCCTTTATCCTCTTTTGATGATTAAACACCTTTAGAAGACATATTTAAAAAATGTAAGAAAAATTAGTAAAGAAAATTTTCTCACACCCCCTCATATATATGCTCTTAAAGGTGACAAACTATTTATATTTCACTGTCTGCTTCCTTTAAAAGTTCTTTAAGGAACTAAACAAAGTTAAATAAGAATCCAAACTTATAGAGTCTAAAAATTTAAGAACTAATGGTCAAAAAGAGAAAATAACTCATAAATTAAGTAAGAATTATAAAAATTGAATTAAAAAAGGAAAGATCAATAATAATTTCAATTGGTATTTGAAAATGAGTTTTTTTAAGTAAATGTTGTTGTTCACCTTCTTTATTTTCTTTTCTTATGAATAATGAGTATAAATAGCATGAGACAAAGGAATTGAACAACAAAGAAACTGTAAAACAAAATTAGAGATAGGCAAACCTTAGCATTGGATGAATAAATTAAAAATACTTTAAATAAGAAGCTAATAAAATTTTTCCTAACCATATGAAAGAAGCTTTAATGGCTCTTATACAAAAATATCTCAAAGTTTTTCTAACTAAAAAGAAACATGACTTAAATACTAATCAATAAAAAATTGGTTTTTTAACTTAAAAAAAGGTCTCGACTAGCAAAATTATGAGCAAGGTCATTTTTACTACAGAAACTTTGATACCATACAACTTATATCCATTCCCGAATCTAGTGTCCATAAATCCTATAGTATCTCTAGAGAGTTGAGTGCAAATTATAACATACCTATAGGTATAAACTATGGATCTGTCTATAACTTTTGAAAATAGATATGGTATGGGCATATATGTATTGGAGGTTATGTTCATCTAAAAGTAAGTGTTTGGCCTGTAAATTTCCTCTAACCCTATCTTTTGTAATCGATTTAAGCCTACTTGTAATTAATCATTTATTTAAGGCTAGTTATGCTTGCATAAAAATACAAAAGGTTTCAAACAAGGAACTCTAAAAACTACTAGGCTAAGAAGGTATTACCCAAAATCCAAAGCTAAATCCTGAACCAAGCCATGTCATAGCCTTAGATGATCCTAAACCAAGTAATGTTATGGATCCAAATGCTTTTATTGACAAAATACAAACATTGGATAATTTAACCCAATCTCTACATAATGAATTGCTAAATACTACGATTTATTAAAATATTCACACTAAAGCTCCAAATATGTTAATTCTTATAAGTTCTAATGATTCATTATGCTCTAAGATCCACTAGAAAATGATACCCTAAGTAATTCCAACAATTGAACACTTACAAATTAATGCTTAAGAGCTCATTCCAAAAGTTGCATAACTTATACTTAAAACAAAAACAAAAACAAGGATGAGGAGTTCATATTAGTCAAGAAAAAGAAGCCAAGTTATAAACTTAAGAAGAAAGACCCTTCCTCTTCATATATTCTATTAATATTATTAATTTGAATGTTAAGAGGCTCCAAAAAGGCCAAAAAAATAAATAATTGGAAACTTTCTCAACAGTTATAATTTGATTAGTTTTTAAATACCAAAATAAAATCAATAAACTAACAGGAAAACCATTTGCTTTTTGCCTAAGGGATGGAATATTTTGAGCAATCATATTACACACCAAAAAGGAAGAATTATGGGTGTCTTTAGCTCTAGGATAGTATCAATGCATCACCATCATTACAGTGATCAGCTCTTACACCTTAGGTTCTTAATCAACCCCGCTCCTATCATAATGATTGTAACTTTTGTCTATACGTTGTCAATAACATAAACAAACTCTGGGACAATCTAATTGGAAATGTCCAATTATATTCTTTACCTTGGTTTTGGGAACTTAAATGGCTCCTTATATAACCATGGGACTGAGGGAAAAAATTCAAAACTTGTATAATAATGACTTTAAAAGATGCCTCACTTAAAAAGATCTCAGTGACCTTAATTTTGATGGATAATGCTTTATAAGTAGATAGATAAATGACATCTAAGAATGGAAATCAACTGAACTTTGGTGAATTCATAATGGCTAGCTACCCATAAAAATGATAGAGTTTAGTTTAACCTACCTCTCTACTTATATCGTTCGCCAATTGAGGTTTATCCTCTAAATAATCTTAACCCTAGGAAAAGCCATTTCAAATTCTTAAACCTTTTGGCATTTACCCTAGGGTTTAAATATGCCATCACTAGAGGAATACACTTTTATATAAATGGCTTTGAAGCATACATATGCATTGAAAAGCTACAAGCTAGGATGCCCCCTCTAATTATGTTGAAGCCCTTAAGAAACATAACTTACTGCTAAAATAGAATGTAGAATACAATGGTAAAATAAAGGAGGTAAAATGTAAAATTTTACCATAGTAAAATATTAATAAAGAGGAACATCAATATGATTAGTCACTTTAAACAGTCCTTAAGTACTCTAGGTAGTAACAACTATTCTCTCTAAACCATTCAATCAATTATTCATACATCTACTAATCATGACTTGGTGATGATGCTCACCAAATCTTTCACAAAAAAGGAAATCAAAGAAGATGTTTTTAGTCTCAACCTTAACAAGGCCCCAAGACCAAACAAGCTAAATGCCTATTTCTTGAAAAAAAAAGATTGGAGATTGGTAGGCAACACAGTTACTCAGGTAATTCTTAAGTTCTTTAATTTATGTAAAATGATAAAAAGAATCAATAAGACTCATATTTGTCTCATTCTCAAAAGATTTAATCCCAAAACCATACAATATTATAGACCAATAACTTGCTACAATATCATTTTTAAGATTCTCTCAAAGATGTTAGTAGCTAGAGTGAAAGGCAGCTTAAGCGCAATAATCGATTCGTATCACAAGACTTTTCTTTACAGGGACAAACATAAGGTACAATATTTTAATTACTCAAGATCTCTTCAAAAATTATCACAAGAAGCTAACTACAAGAATTTTCTTAATCAAAGTAGATTTTTATAAAGCATTTAACACAATTAACTATAATTTTTTGTTCCACACTATTCCAACTTTTAGATTCCTAGATAAATTCATTTAACAGGTCTAAAAATATGGCACAACCACCTTATATGGCATTATGGTGAATCGGGAGCACTTTAACTATTTAAAAAAATCAAAGGTTTGAGGTAAGGAGACTTATTGCCCCCTTATTTATTTATTCTTTATATTGAAGTGTTGACAAGATATGTAAGAAAGAATATCAATAATGGAGGCCTTCAACTATCACTTCCACCACAAAAGACTTAAGCTCTTCAACCTCTCATTTGTGGATGATATGTTACAATTACACAGAATTGATTCCAACTCTCTCAACATCATGATGGATTCTTTAAAAATGTTCAACAGCTTGTGGGTTTAGCCATTAATAACTTTAAAAGTTCTTTCTTTGTCTTTGTAGGTAGCTTGAGAGAATTTGAACAACTAGCCATTTAATTAGTACAATATAGAACAGGCTCTTCTCAAGTACCTAAGTATCCGTATCTCAACTACCAAAATCAATCATAAGGACTATCAGCCTCTTTATGATGTAATCTCAAAAGAATTGACAGCTAGAACTATCAATTCCTAACTTACATAAGAAGACTTCAACTAATCCATTTGGTACTTAAAAATATGCATGCTTACTAGTGTTTAAATCTTCTATTACCTCTTAAATAAACCAAGGTAATTGAAAAAGTGATAAAATATTCTTATGGATATGTAAAGGGGATGATTCATCAAAGGATATAGATATGTAAAGGGGATGATTCATCAAAGGAAAAAGATTAAATAGTCTAAAGTTTTCTCTTCAAAATAAGCATAAAGGCATGGAATTAAGTCCATCAAAATAATGAATGGAATTTTATTAGTGAAAAGGATTTAAAATCTCTTTAATAACCATGAATCCCTTTGGGTTTAATAAATTCATTCCCGATTCCTGAAAGGAAAAAAACATATGGAAAATACAAGCCAAAGAGATGCTATCAGACCTTATTTGGGAGTAAAAATAGGGAGTAGATAAAGGACATAGCTATGGTATAACAATTAGCATCCATATAGCTCTTTTAATAAATTACCAAGTTCTAACTCTCTAATGGTTAGCATGAAAGAAAATTCCAAAGTTTCAACAATCATACAAGAGAATTCATAGTTCTATCCTTTTCTTAACTTAAAAGGATTCAACTCAATTATTGACTCCTTATTAGATTACTCCTCTAATCTAAATGATAATGGAAAAATTGCTTGTTGAGGTACAAATCAGGTAAATTCTCAAATAGGACTTATTGGGAGTTATCTCATATGAGTTTGTTACTGGTTCCATAGAAAAATCCAGTATGGTTTCCTTAAGACTATCCCAAGTTGTCTTTATTCTTTAACTAGTCATTAAAAGAAGATTAAGTACCAAAAACAAACGTAAGAATGAAACCCGATTATGATTGTAATTATGTTCATTATGCAATAATGGGCAACAAATAATATATCACTTATTTTTCAAATGTTAGTTCACCTCCTAAATATGACTTAAACTTTAACATCCTTATAACAGTTATTGCTTGAGTAATAAATTAAATGATGGGTAAAAGATAAGAAACTTCCTTATGGTTTAAGTAACTTAAAAGTTAAATCATTAAAATTGTCAAAAAATCTCTTTTAGTTTTTGATTTTTTAGAAAAACCACTTCTTTTAGACTTTCATTAAAAAATAAAGACGAAGAATATGTAATATAAACATTATATGCAAACCAATTAAATATTATTAACATGATGATCCAATCTAATTATTGAATTTGCTCGAACTAATTTATTATAGTTATCTTAACTTGTTGGTTTGAGTTAGATTTATTTGATTCGAGTTTGGTTAAGTAACTATACCAATAACATTTGATTGGTCTATATGTAACATTCATATAACGTATATTTCTTTATTATTTTAAAAATAAGTCTAGGAGAAGAGTTTTAAAAAAAACAAAGGAGTTTTGATGAAAAATTTAAAGATTAAGAATTTTTTAAAGTTACTTAAATTATAAGGAAGTCTTGTATCGTTTATCTATAAAATGATATAAATTCCTAGGTAAATAAGATGAAGTACACTAATGAAAGAGATCTAGAATTCTTGAAACTGGCCTTTAATAACATCATTTACTTCGTTTAGCTAGAAAGAAATAAAAGAATATTTAGAAAGGAGCATATGAACATTACAAACATGAGTAACAATTTTTTATCAGGAAAATAGTTATAGCAAAAGACCTCACAACTTCCCTAAGCCCTTTTATGGAAAAGAGATGGAATCTTTTGTAATCTTTATTTATAATAGCAAAATTAAAGCTTCACTAATCCTAATTCAAGACATAATATATTGTATGATAAGTTTTTTTTTATTTTTTTGCATATTTTATATGAGGGTTTACAAATCTATTTATACATGATAAACTAATTATAAAAATGTTGAATTTAAGCTTATCAAATCTAAGCAAATTACAACAAATTGATAAGATTAAATCAACAAAGATAAGATGAGATCTTTACGGTGAATCTTTGTTAATAGTCCCTTATAAACTTATGTTCGGAGCAATATTGAGCTTGTTATATAACCAAAGAAAAACAATAGATCATAAAGCCTTTGTTAGGATATCAACGAGTTATTCAAAAGTAGGGACATGATGGATAAAAAGAGACTTTTAGCAACTAAATCTCTAATAAAATGAACTTCAATTTCAACATTTTTCATATGAGCAAAAGATACAGGATTTATAGCAAGGAAGTAACTCCTAGATTTTCACACCAAAAGAGAGGCTTGATGTTTGATAAACCTATTTCACTGAGAAAAGAGTTAGTGCAACATATTTTAGTAGCAGTAAAAGTAATAATTATGTATTCAACTTTAGTATTAGACTAGGATATAGTAGATTGCTTCTTAACACTTTAATGAATTATCGAAGGACTAAGAAAAATTGCAATAGTAAGATAGATATTAACAATCATCAGGATAACTAGCTCAATCACATCTAAGTAATCATATAAGGTTAGGTGAGCAAGTTTAGTTAAATCAAGCCTATGGGAAGGAGTTGATCAAAGGTACCATAGATTGTTTAACGACTGACCAGTGGATGTCAATAGGACAACACAAAAATTAAGATAACTTTGTTAATAGCAAATTATATGTTCGATTTAATGAGGTAGAGATATTGAAGGGCTCTAACAGTACTATAATATTATGTGGGATCAGAAAGTGGGAGGCCATAATTTTTAGAAAAAAAAGGCAGAGATGAAGTAAGGGGAGGGGGTAGAGATCGGTTTTGAGGAATCAAAATGGTTCAATAAAGAATATCACGAGTATATTTAGATTAGGCAAGAAGCATAATGGGAGATGTAAATGTAGCTTCAATTATAAGAAAAAGTGAAAAAGTCCAAGGTTTTTAATGCTAAAGGTATCATCAAAATCAAGAAGGATAGTCTAAATAAAGTCTTGTGAAGAACCTATAACCAAGATATCTTCCACAAAAATAAAAATAAAGGTTTTATGAGTAGAGATGGAGTGAATGGAAAGAAAGACATCAGCTTTGGAGAAACAAAACCAAGGTCATTAAGTTTATGAAACTAGATCTGAGAAGCCTGCCTTCATAAGATGACAAATATGGTGAGGATGGTAAGGATTAGTGAAACCAAAAGATTGATGCATGAAAAATAGGTTTTTAAAGATTTATATATGGAAATGGATTATTGACATCATGCTGACTAATAGACCAACTATTAGCTAAAACAAGAGTAAGAATTATGTAAATAGTTGTTAGTTTGACAACTGAAGTAAAGGTGTCAGTATAGTCAAGGCCAGGAGATTGATAGTAACCTTTAGCAAATAAGACAAGCTTTGTAGCCATCAAGAGAACCATCAGGGTTATGTTTATTTCAAAAAATTCATTTACACCTGAAAATATTTGTACTTTGATGGGAAAGAACAATAGAGCAAGTTGTATTGTGATAAAGAGATTTGAAATCATCAAGTATAACTTAACAATAATGAGAAAATTTATTTATTTAAGTAAAAGAAGTGGGATAATGTTTACGAGATGAATGGATGGTGGTGTTATAGGTAATATGGTTAGGAAAAGTTTTAATTTATAAATGCAGTCATAAGTTCAAGTAACCATTGAGTGGGAGGGTGGTGGCGGTAGTGGATCTACTAATGGTGGTGATGGGAAAAGTGATGATGAAGAAATGGGTGATCGTAGAGTTAAGGAAACATATGATGGGGAAAGTTTAGGATTTGTAATGATGGAAGAGTAGGTACAAGTTGAATGTTAGTGGTAAAGAAAGAGATTGAGGATGAGAGGAAGAAGAAGAAGAAGAAGAGAGTGTAAGATATAGTAATTAAGTTTCAAGAAATCAAATATGAAGAGAAATATATATTTTATCAATTGAGGGATCAAGATATCAATATTCTTTATAATTGGAAGCATAATTAAAGAACACATAAAGAATAAACTTTGTTGTAAGTTTACCAGATCTAATTGAACCAATAAAAGAAAAAGACAAACAACTAAAAACATAAAAGTGATCAAGTTTAGAAGGTGCATGAAAAAGAAAATCATAAAGGGACGTCAATAAGATAAATAATAGTGGAAAAGGCTTCAAACTATAAACTTTTACAAAAAGAGCTATAAAGAAAAATGTGATACTAGTTTTAGTGATGCAACAAATTCTATATTTGATAACACCATTTTGTTGTAAGGTATAAGGATATGATATTCGAAAGACAATGATATAACTAGTAGAAAAATGAACAAATGATCCTTTGATGAGTTTAAGAATTCTATCATATTGAAACATTTTTATTTTGGTGGAAAAGAGGTTTTTAACAATGACCTTGAAATTTTTGAAATTTATTTATGGCTCGAGTTTTATCATTAAGAGGAAATATCTGGTTGTGTCAACTAAAATCATCAACAAAGATTATAAAATAAGATGAAACGTATAAAGAAAGAGAGGGAGAAGGTTTTGAAATGTCACAATGAATAAGCTAAAGAGGTTTTGTACATACTTTAGTAGATGAAGTAGCTGGAAGATGATAACTTTTTCCCTAAAGACATGAAGTATAATCAAGAACAACACTAAGCACTTTGAGATACTGAAATAATTTGTAGGAAGTTTTACTGCAAGGATGAATAAGACAATTATGCCAAATGTATAGAAAAGCTTGATGAGCAACTGAGTGCAATGGGATTTACAAAATGGTCAAGAATATTCAAGAGGTAGAGATTATTATGGATGCTTCTCGTAAGGACTAGAGTCTTGGTTGAAAGATCCTTCACAATATAACTAGAGAGATTAATTCAATCAAATATGAATTATCTTTAACAAATTTTACAATAAAAATAAATTGGCAGTAAGATAAGGTAAAATAAGAATATTTTGAAATTTTAAAGGTATATGGTGTGTGGGTAATGTTAAGGAGCCTGTAGAAGAGATAGAAAAAGCATTACCATTATCAAAAACTATTTAGTCAGTACCTTGATATGGTTGAATCAAGTCAACAAGATGAGAGTTAAATGTCATGTAAAAGGAAGTAGTTGTATACAAAAGCCATTTAGAAATGTCATTGGTAGTATATATGGATGGAGGCATAATGTTTTGAATATTTAAAGTTAAAAAGGCAAGTTAATGTAAGGTAGGATGATGTGGAGAGGTGAATTGGTTATTTCTAGATTGCATATACCTAAAACGACAAGTGACATTTATATGGTCAACCTTTTTACATATTTGACATTTTAGAGTTTTTTTGTTAGAAAAAGGATGGAGAATTAGAAAAGAAAGATAAGATGTATGAAGGATAATGGGCTAGGTTTGGGATAGTATAGGGTAGGTTTGGAGCAGGAGGAAATAATCTTGGAGTACTGGTATATGAGTTTAAGGTTGGAGTATTAGGATAATAGCAATTATGATTTTATGCCTAAAAAACTTGAAACACCTTGTGACTCACTCGATTGTCATAAAGAAAAACTCCCAAAATGATCTTATGAGGGTTGGAAGCTATCCTTATGATGTTTTTCATTGTCTAAAGCATTGATCGATGCTTTGACCAGAAAATATACTACCATAAAATGCCATAAATATGTTTTGATTGGAAATTAATGAAGAGATAGTTATGATTATTCATGAAGTAGAAGTTTCATACGTAATTATGAGAATGAAGGAGTATTCTCTCAATTTTTCATAGTTGTGACAAATAATTCATAATCGAGAGGTAAATCATTAAGTGTAAAGAGAACCAAGTCTTTAAAGGAAATTAGGTCATCAATTGTAGTCATGCCCTCAACTGTGAATGCTACAGATGTGAGGTCATTAGTGATGGACGAGTCACCTTTTTTTGGTGATATAAAGATGACAACAAAATAAGAATTTTTAGGTCACCCACCCTATGCCATCCCGCCATCGTGCCATCATTCATAGCCATTGCCATCGTACCATGCCATGCTTCATCCTCGGACCTAACAATTAAAGAGATGAAAGTTGAGGTCTATAAGAGAAATCAAAGAAGGCTAAGAGATTTTAATAAGGGAGATGAGGGAAGGAAAGTGATTTCCAAAAGAGAGATAAGGAAAAGCCAACAGTTCAATGAGAGATGAAAAGAAAAAGTTGAGAGTTTTTCATTATGAAAAGTGTCTCTCTTCTACTCAAAAACAAAGTTTAGAGTTTTGTTACTATGCTAGCTCACTTTTCTTTTAAAACTAAAGGACGAAATAAGTCCTCTCTTCCTTCACATCTAATCCACTTCTTATCATTGTTTTTGAAATGTGAAATGAGTTCAACCAAATACAAAAAATGCCAACAAAATTTGAAAAATTCTTTTATGTTGAAATTATATTATCAGCAATAATCTAATATGACAAATATTGATTTCATAAATATCCCAAGCATATATATTAGAATTGGTTCTTTTTTTTGGTTGTATGTATCAAGATTAAAGTGAATATAAGAATATATTTTCTTTTATTATATTTTAAATTATTTAATAATTAAAATTAAGTAATAATTTATTTATAAATTTAATTTATGACTAATTTATTTTTTTGTCTAAAGAATGAGAATATGCCTTATTTATTTTAAGAACATTTAACAATGGCGTTCTATTACTAACCTTTATTTTGGTTTCAATTAAATATAAATTATCATCTTTAATTTAAGATTGATTCAATAAAAATAAATAAATTGTTGTTATTTTAAATTTCGATTATTACCATTTTTGAAGATAAGGTTGACGAAAAATTATAAATTATAAATTATAATATATTAAAAGATTATTTTATAATTTTTTAAAAAATTAAAGACTATTTTATAAATTTACAAATTACCTAAAATGGTATTTGATATTGATCAATATCAATATAGTACTGTACTATAATCAAATCCAACACTAATACCGATACGGTATGGGTAATAAGGCTAAAGCAATTAAATTATCATGTAAAATTAATCAGAAATAGATGACATTGTAGTAAATATTAAAGTGGGACCTATGTCATTAGTCACTTATGAGTTCACATCACCTGTTTTCGTTATTCTATGCCTACCTTGTTCTATAAATATCTATATATCCAATTTTTATAGGCACTATTTATTAAGTGGATGGATCATGATTTTAGATTTCGTTCTATACTGGTCAGTAACGGGTGGTACGTACCATACCGACTATAGAATGGAACGAAATAAAGGTTTTATGTACCGGATGTAAATACAGGTCGGTACCGGCCTGTTTCGTTTGATACCAACATGTATTTATAATACCGGACAATACCAAAAATTTTGAAATATATATGGACTTATTAGCAAAATTTTCTTTTTTTCCCTATCTCGTGCCTCCCCTCCTCCTTTATTTTTTTCAAAGTTTTTTAATTAGTTATTTAGTTCAACTTTTTATTGTGATTTTTTAATTTTTATTTTTAAAATAAAATAAAAATTTTAAAACTAATAATAATTATACATTAAATAAAACTTAAAAATAAATTATTTTAGTTAATTTTTTAAATATTTTTTTAAATATTTATTAATAAAGTATTAATAAAAATATTTTATTTTTAAAATAAATAATTTAAAAAATAATATTTATTTTATATTTTTAATTATTAAATCAAATTCTATTTGAAATTTATATATTTTAAAAATACTTTTAAATTTAATTATATTTATTAATAATTATTAAATTAATTTTATAAATCATAACTTAAATTAAGATATTTATAATTTTATTAATAATTAATTTTAATTAATTAAATATAATAGATTCAATTGATAGTAAATTAAATAATATATGTTTTTGTTTGATATTTTAATTCTACTTGGTTTTTTTTTTCTTATCACGAACTCTTGGTGGAAATTGAAATAATTTAAGAGTTAAAGATATTTATTGTTCTTTTTATTGGATGTTTTAATGTAATTATTATTTATTATATAATGAAAATTAAAATTGTAATATTATAAATACTTTGCATTGTTCTTAATTTTATATTTGTATGATGATAATTGTCTTTTTTATATAAATTATGGTTATTATTTATATGTGAAATATTTGAAAATTATTGCTATTTCATATTAATTGTGATTATTATTTATTATTATAATTTTTATAGACAGTGTTAAAAGTATACGGTACTACTGTACAATATGACAATGGACTATTTTGTAATTTTTAAAAGCATTCAAAAATTATTTTATAAATTTTAAAAATTATCCAAAATAGTACTTGGTATTAATTAATACTAATATAATACTATACTAGAACTTAATTCAATACCTAATTCGATACGACATTCGCATTATTAAGATAGATATTCATAGATAAAAATAGTAACAGAATTACAGGAAAAGGCCCCTCAAATCCTCTGGTCCCCTTACCCTGTACCAACCTTGTGTCAAGTTATCTCAACCTTCCATTTATGTGGACCCCTATATCAACCTTGTGCCAAGCCGTCTCAACCTTTCATTTATGTAGACTTACATAAATAAAGGGTTGAGATGGCTTGGCACAGAATTGATGCAGGATAAGAGGATTATGACCAACATAAATAAAAGATTGAGATGACTTAGCAAAGAATCAATATAGAATAAGGGATCATAGGATCACATTCCTAGGAAAAGGATATGTTCCCGCTATTCCCGTCAGTTATTAAGGGCCTGTTTGGTTTCATTTTTTTCTTGCGTTTTTGGTTGTGGTTTTCAAAAAAAAGGAAACGCTCTGTAAAAACTTGTTTGGTCGAGGATATTGGCAGTTTTTCGTTTTCAAAAACAAGAAAACCGCAACCACTTTATGAAAACAAAAAAATAACGTTTTCGTATGTTTTTAAAACAAGTTTTCGTGCGTTATTAAAACAGGT
>JANZLC010000202.1:32021040-32047998 GCA_026413385.1 Erythroxylum gracilipes
GGGGTTAAATTGGGCTTCTTATTATTAAACCTGTAAATATTGCGTTGTTGAAGCTGTGTTAGTTTCGTATAGGTTCCTTAAAACGTGGAAGTTTTGAAGTTAATCAAGGTTAATTAAGTGATGGATGGAGTTTGAGAGTTATTTTATAGATTGAAGAAGGTTGTGGTGGAAACTAGATATTTCGGAATTTATTTAAAAAGCTTGATTGCCTGGAACTTTTTTCTCTCTTAAACATGCTTCTAATTTCCTTTTTCCATTACAGTTAGGTGCAGCAGCGTCAGTTATTATAAAAGAAGGTTCCATTAGGTCGCTTTTGGTTAAAATGCCTTGGAAGGTGAAAGGCTTTCAGGTTGAGGTGGATGAACTTGAGATTGTATTTGCTCCTTATCTGAAAAAGGATTCATTGTCTGAAGAGGCAAGTAGCAGTTTCAATGATGATAGTAACAATGGCATCGCTAATGAAAGAGGAAAGCCTGGCATTGATACAAGTAAAAACAGTGTGAAGTCTGGTTCTACTGATGTTCATGAAGGTGTTAAAACAATTGCAAAGATGGTTAGGTTGTTTCTTTCTAGTTTCCATGTAAAGTTTAGAAGCTTGATTGTTGCTTATGAACCAGGCTTGGACATGGATGGAATGAAAATTAGTCAGCAAAGAACCTTGGTTCTTCAGATATCTGAAGTAGAATGTGGAACTTGTTTTTCTGAAGACACTAACTTGAATTCTGGTGTGGGAACTGAGAACTTTCTAGGAATAAGTCAATTGACTAACTTTGTAAAATTCCATGGGGCTGTGCTTGAGCTTCTCCAAATGGATGATGTTGACAATCAAAGCTGCTCTCCACATGCATCATGTTCAAACCATACTTTTCTTCCAAAAAGCTCCATGTCAAGCTGCACAACTCCGATAGCAACAGGAAAGAAAGGTGGATTTTCAGGGAATTTAAAATTGAGTATCCCTTGCAACAATGGTACCTTAGATATACACAAAGTGGATGCGAATGTTTATGTTGATCCTGTTGAACTGAGATTTCAGCCCAGTACAATCAGGTGGTTGGTACTTTCATGGGAAACTTACAAGAACTTGGTTAGAGATGGAGGAACTAAGTCAACAGATTCTGTCTACTTAAATGCAGCTTCTCGTTTCCATTCATCAGCATGCTTTCCTGCTCTCAGTGGCTCTGACAGGTCAATCTTTGGTCACAGTAGTTTTGCTTCTGCATTATCATTAAATGGACAAGAATCTGTTAGTGAAGCCCTATCTGGATCACATCTTATCCCTGACTGGGTGACTGATTCTATACGTGCAAATGACTACAATGATGCAAGAGAAGAACTTGATCTTGGTGCAAGGTTAGTATATCTCTCCAATAATTTACACCACATTCTTTGCGTGTATTACAAGTATCAGAAAAGATATGAAACACATTGTATTTGCTTGATATCTTTATGTAAGTATTTAGCTGTTTCACAAATTTAATTTCTAACACCTAGTCTTTGTTTTGTTTTATGTGATGAAATGATGAAAGAATTTTGTTTTTCTTCAGATATTTTAAACATATTTATATGTCCTTAGGGTGAGTTTTCAATATTTCCATTTTCTAGCTGTTTAATATGCTGGACATACATGAATGACAGACATTATGAACAATCAAGTTTTTCAAACTATTGATTTATGCTATTGAGTTGTGCTGATGTTTCTTGGTATCATACTCATACTTGCAGTGTAGAACAGTTTTTTGAATGCTTTGATGGAATTAGAAATTCTCAATCAGCATTGGCCAGCAGTGGAATGTGGAACTGGACATGTTCTGTTTTCAGTGCACTAACAGCTGCATCCAGCCTTGCTGCTGGATCTCTTTCTGTCACTTCAGGTACCCATTACCAATTGGTCTAAGTTCCTATTTGGATATGTAATGTGATACTCATCTTGTTGTTCTGTACTTTTCCTATGATGCTTTATTTGTTGAAATGCAACTTTCACTTTTTATTGGATTTTAGTTTATTATCCAATCTCTGGTTCTCTGTTTGAGGTCCAGCAGGGGCAAGAAGAATGTCGTTGCAATTTGTTCTTAGAACTATATACATATATGCATAGAATTGAAGCTACATCACTAAGTTTTAAGTTAAGGCTGTGAAATTATGAAATAACTTTGCCTCTCACAGCTGGATTCATTAAATTGGGTGTTATATGCATTAACACTACCGTCGGTCTTAGTGTAATTTAATTTCTTAGTTGGGACTTGAGGGTGTTCTTGTAATATGCTCCTTTTTTATCACACCTGACATGTAGTTGAGATGATTGCCTTCAATTCACTGGATGCGCATTTTATGCGCATTTTTTAATGAGTTCCCTTCGTATTTTGTAGTTTGTCAAACTTCCTAACGTACAGTGTTTAGAGGTGGTTCAAATATGTTTTTGAGTCATTTTTGTAGTGAAACTATTTTTTTGGTTGTTTGGATCGATGTCAGAACAACAGCATGTTCAAACCAACCTCAATGCAACTTTCGCGGAAATTTCAATCTTATTGTCCTTCCAGGATGAGGATGTGGAACAGATATATGGTCCTGATCGAAGTGAAGGCATGAATGTTCATTTTCTGCATATAGGATGCAAAGATATATCTGTTGTTTTCCAGGTGATTTACTTGGATCATTCATGTTCTGTCTATATTCTTCTATTTAGTGCTCTTCTTTGTTAGTTCCATTGGATGTATCCTGTACTAGTCTGAACAATTTGATGATGTCAATAGGTACGGCCCCGAGAAGTAGGGTTTGAAGGAACATTAAAGTATATTGAGATTGCTGACTACTTGCCCACTGAAAATAATGCTGAGGATCATAGTTTCTGTGCAAGTAGTAGTAATAACAGAAGTCAAACTTATTTGATTCAAGACCTGCAAGCTGATATCATGCGTGCTCTCCCTGTATTGTCTGATGAAAATCCTGATTCAGATGAATTTGGTGCGCTTATTTCTCCTGATTCTCCATTTGGGCGTGCAATGAAAATCAAATTGTTTAGTACAGCAGGTTCCGTGAATTGTAAATTTGCTGTAAATTCTGATTCATCAGATGGAAGTCTAGTAGGCCCAAGAGTATTTTATTTGCGACTTCCTCAGTTTGTTTTATGGATGGATTTGTCCTTGATAAATGCGATAATGGATCTTCTGAAGGATATTGAGAAATCTATCAAAATGAACGGCCTGAAGAAAGAATGCGATTCTTTTGTTGAGAAGCAAGAATCATCTATTGCTGGTGCGGGAAAAGGCTTACAATCTGGCATTGCAAAATTGTCTACCAAAGAAATTTGGCAAGTCAATATTTCAGTTCCCAATGCTAGAGTGGTTCTTTGTCCTCTAGTTGAAGGTGGCCTAAGTTCTAGTACCTACTCTTCCTGGGAACAATTTATTGTTGTTGATTCTTCTCCCCCTTTGACTTCAGCAAAGGTAAAAGCTCAGGTCATTAGTACGTCAGATGCCAACTTGCATAAAAGGTATTCAAAAATGGCTACTTTCTCTCTGCATTTAAATGTTGGTGATCTCAAGGTTTACTTGGTCAGCTCAATGTGCCAAGAAGATGTCATACTTGATTTCCCTGGTGTGTCAAGGAAGAAATTTTGTGCCGACAGAATCTTGTTAGTCAGCAATGAAGCTGGTTTTCTTTCTAAGATTAGTATGCTTTGGCAAGAGGGTTTTGTCAGTGGTCCTTGGATAGCAGAGAAAGCCAAATCTCTGGTCACTTGTGCGGAATCTCAGAGCAAAGAAAATTTGGTGATAGGTGATGAGTTTGCCATTTCTCGAAATAAGAAAAATCTTCAAGATGGAACTCCTCAGACTAGAGAAGAGATAATTTTGAGCTCTTCATTCTTACTGCATGTTAATCTGTTTTCTCTTGTTGTCAACCTTAACAGTCCTCAATATTTCAAATTACAATGTCTTCTGGATAAGATGATTAAAACATTAGCAGGTGTGGTCTCTGATGGAGTGGATGATGGAAACAGATCTGCATCTCAAACATCAATTCTTGTGGAATGTGAATCTGTAGAAATTTCAATCAGGCCAAATATAAAGGAAGACATAAAAAGTTCTTTGCAGAATGAGCTTCCTGGACCATGGCAGTGTTTAAAATTGAAAATAAAGAAGTTCAATCTTCTCTCTGTTCCAAATATTGGAGGCAGCAGGGATGCTAACTTTTTGTGGTTGGCCCATGAAGAAGGCAAACTTTGGGGTTCCATATCTTTAGTTCCTGATCATGAATTTCTTCTAATTTCTTGTAGCAACTCAACAAGAAAACGTGGTGATGGACGAGGTTCAAATGAATTATCTTCTAAATCTGCTGGTTCAGATGTCATATACCTGCGGGAACCAGAGAGTTACAACACTTTTACGTCAATTACTGTCAGATGCACTACATTTGTTGCTGTTGGTGGTCGCTTGGATTGGTTGGATGTGGTAACCTCATTTTTTATCATGCCCTCTCCTGAACATGAAAAAACCGTTGATAATGAGAACCTTTGCAAGGAAAAGTTGCGTGCACCTTGTGGTACTTCTTTGTTTCTTGAGATGATTGACATTGGTTTAAGTTATGAGCCTCACTTGAAGACTGAATCCAGTTCCTCATATGTTAAAGAAACCGGTGACCCAAATGTAGCTTGTCTTTTAGCTGCATCTTCTTTATCTCTGTGCAACAAATCCTCTGGAAATTCTGATCAGAATGAACACAAAATTAGAGTGCATGACCTGGGGTTGCTTCTCTGTCCAGCTTATGATAATCTTGGAGGAACTTATAGTGTGGAATACCTTCATGAGATGGGATATGTAAAAGTTGCCTGGGAAGCTCTCATTGAAGCAAATTTGAGAACCAACTGTAAAGGTTGCCTTCTTTGGGAATTAGATTGTTCCAATTGCCATATACATGTTGAAACTTGCTATGACACGACTAATGGCTTAATGCACTTGGCTGCTCAGCTGCAGCAGCTTTTTGCTCCTGACTTGGAGCAGTCTGTTTTGCACTTGCAGAATCGATGGACTAACTTTCAACAGGCTCGACAGAGAAAAGATTCTAGTGACAATTGGGAATCAAGTGATGATTCTGCTTCATCAACTTCGCCAAGTCATGCCTCTAATATGGACACAAAGGGCAAACTTGAGATGCCTGGATTGTTGGATGAGATATGTGAGAATGCATTTCTTCTTGGTGTAGATAACGCTGGGCAAGATGATTCTTATAAATCACAAATTTGTGTCTCAGTTGGTGAAAACCTACTTGGGGATTCTTGTCACCTAAATATAGAGGATCCTAAGGTTTTCTCAAATAATTCATTTTTTGATGGATCACTACCTGTATCAGGATTTGAAGATAGTCAAACCTCATTCCTCAAAAGTAATTCTTTTCCTGAACTGATAGAAAGTTATTGCTTATCTGACTTGCGGCTGCTATCAGAATTAACCAAAGGTGGGCAATCATCATCTGGGGACAGAGATCTTGGAAGACAGAGTGGATGGTATGGTGATTCCTGTATAAATATTGTCGAAAATCACATCTCTGAAGTAAGTGGGGAAGATGATGTGTGCCAATATAGGCAAAATGTTGTTGCATCTATTAATTCAGAAATGTCGGAACTAAGAAATGCCGTAGGTCGCATTCTTCTTAAGAATATTGATGTCAGCTGGAGGATGTATAATGGTTCTGATTGGCATGCATATGAAAAGAGTAGCGAGTTTCTTGGAAGAGATACAAGCGCTTGTCTAGAGCTTTCGTTATCTGGGATGCAATTACAGTATGACTTTTTTCCGGTTGATGCAATGTACGCATCTAAGGTCTCTGTTTCCATTAGGGATTTCTACCTTTATGATAGGAGCAAAGCTGCACCTTGGAAATTGGTAATACAAAATTTGATTTCGTATTTCCTGATTAGTTTCATGATTTCTTTTATTGACAATGATTTAAATGTTCCTTTTAAAATGAAGATATTAGGAGATTATCATTCAAAGGAACATCCTAGGGAGTCCTATTCAAAAGCATTTAAGCTGGACCTGGACGCAGTCAGACCAGACCCTCTAACCCCTCTTGAGGAGTACCGGTATGTTTTTCATTTATTTTGGAACTGTATACCATTTGGCAACATGAATACTCTTTCTGTTCTTTTATGTTGTTTGGAAAACCTTACTGTGTGAGATTCATTCTTTTCAAATCTGACCTAGGAATCCTCTTTATTAAATTAAGTGTTTAAATTTTGGTTTTCATTTATGTTTATGTTTTTTACTTTCTTGATTAGGCTGTAAAAGACCTAAACTGGTATCTGTAAATGAAAGAGCATAATTTGTTGGCCATGTCTTGATACTTTTCCCAACGCATGTTGCTTTTCATTCTTTGTTCCTGTTCTTTGTTGGTGATAAGAATATTGAGTATGCTTATTTCATGCTGATTGTTGTATTTCCTTTTTATCTTTTTCAGATTACGCATAGCTTTTCTTCCAATGCTATTGCATCTTCACCAGAGCCAGCTTGACTTTCTTATCAACTTCTTTGGGGAAAAGAGCCCATCTGCTGGTCTTTCTTCTGATAATTATAAAAATTCAGGTGGTAATGTATTATCTGCATCAAAGATTGACAATTATCACGAACATACAGTTGATGAAGCATTGCTTCCTTTTTTCCAGGCAAGTGCTCAAATGCCAATATTGTTTAGCAGTTGACAGATGATTGCCATTGCCTTTTTCTTTTTTCCGTTTTTCTTTCTTTTGAATTTTATTATCTGATTTTCTTGAGTCATATTGCTGATATTGTTTTATTCCAGGAATTCGAAATATCGCCTATTCTTCTTCGAGTTGACTACAGTCCATGTCGTGTCGATCTGGCTGCACTTTGTGGTGGAAAGTATGTGGAACTTGTGAATCTGGTCCCCTGGAAGGTGAATATATCTTTTGTGCTGAGATTTATTAGAGTTTGTACATTACTTTACATCCCTGGAGTTGTAAGCATTGCTAGTCTTTTATCTGTCAGCTTCTTTGTTATTATTTTGGCCTCACTTTGATTCTTTGTTTGATGGTCCACTGGTGATAGAAATGGTGCCAAAGGTGATCAAATTGTCATATGGCTTTTTGGTTGGCATTCACCTCGAGATCACTGATCATGCCATATGAGCCGGAAACCTTTTGTTATTCAATGATAATTGTGGTTGAGGATGATAGCAGCAGAACTAGAAACGTTGACAAAAAGGAAAAAGATTAGGGCGAGAGGTTGTAGAGAAGGGAGGAAAGAAAGTAACTAAGAATTAGAGAATAGTAACAAAATCTTAATGGTTTGTGAATTCAGTATGCCCAAACTGAATGGCACATGTACTGGCTGGAGATAAAAATTACATGATCCTAACTCAAGAAGAAAACAATATAAAGCCATAATGGAAAATTATACTGATGCCTGAACTTGCACCTAAAGTCCTTAACCAGTGTAACGGCTAGTTAACATGACTCGTTATGCTTTTCTTGGGGATGGAGGATCCATTTAACCGTGTCACCAGATGTCCTGTGTTCTTAATGATCTAGCAAGTGTTGGGAAATCTGTTTATGTTCTTTATGAGGCCACTGGAGGGTTTGATTTATGTATTTGCAGTTTGTGAAGAACCATATTGGTTGCTATTTCCCACTTTATTTTGTCCCTGTTAATGAAAATTATGGTAGTAGCTCCATTTTTATTCGAAACAGATTCCTTCTTGGTGTTCATGAATGAAAGGTGTAAATTATGTATTGTAAATTTCCATGCAGGGGGTTGAGCTACACCTCAAACATGTTCATTATTCTGGTGTATATGGTTGGGGCAGTGTCGGTGAAACAATTATTGGGGAATGGTTGGAGGACATTTCTCAACATCAGGTTGGTGGCATCCGGCATTCTATCAAGGAGACCTTTATTTATTCCTTAAAATATTTTGTTTATGGTTAAAGGATTTCATTTTTGGATCTGTAGATGCATAAAGTTTTGCGTGGTATTCCAACAATCCGGTCCGTGGTTGCTCTTGGTTCTGGTGCAGCTAAGCTTGTATCTCTGCCAGTTGAGAGTTACAGAAAGGATAAGAGAGTGATTAAGGGAATGCAAAGAGGTAAGTGAAATGACATTGGTAATTTGTAGTGAGCTGTATCTTACATCTTCTCTTGTTTCTGCTCATTCATTGCCTATCCGGGTTCTTAATATCTCTGTGGAGTCCGGTGTGGGGGATATACTGACGCAGAGATGTGGACAAACATTGACGAATATGCCATCCAACCCAGTTACGTTAGATTAGATTGATGATACTTATAGTCACTTTGCATCATTCATCTTCATATATTCAACGACAACCGTGCACTTGATGTATGTTCAAATTGTCTAGTATCATTATATGTGATTTATATGGAAGCACCTTGGTGTTCTTTTCAGGTACAATTGCTTTTCTCCGAAGTATATCACTTGAAGCTGTTGGATTGGGTGTACATTTGGCAGCTGGGGTCCATGATATTTTGGTCCAAGCAGAGTACACCGTCACAAAAGTTCCTCCTGTATCATGGCCTATAAATAACCAACCTCAGCCAAATGTGAGGTTCAGTCAGCCAAAGAATGCACATGAAGGAATTAAGCAGGTCAATTTTCCAATAGCTGTTGCATAGAATTGCTTATGATGTGTTGCAATTGAACTGTCCGTATGCATCTGCATGTTGTATGGGAATGAAATTTTTTTATAAACATAGGTTTCACCACAGAACCCAAATGATTCTTGATTTGACAGGCATATGAGAGCTTTAGTAATGGCCTTGGGAAATCTGCTTCTGCCTTGATTCAGACACCATTGAACAAATACCGGCGTGGAGCCAGTGCAGGATCTGCCTTGGCAACTGCAATTCAGGGTGTGCCGGCAGCTGCTTTAGCTCCATTTTCTGTTTGTGCAAGTGCAGCCCACTGTACGCTGCTGGGCCTCAGGAATAGGCAAGTTCCTTAATGTTCAACTACATATTTGTGTCCTGGTTTTATTTCTGCATTTCAGTGCTGTCGGGCTATAGTTTTCAGTGATCTTATATTTAATCTGTTGAGATGCTTGCAGCCTTGACCCTGAGCATAAGCAAGAGTCCATGGAGAAATATCTGGGTCCTACCAAGCCACGGAATTGGGATTGATTTATTTGTGTAAAAATCTTCATAACACGCCTCGTTGAAGATTGAACTCTTCCTTTCCAATCAGAACAAAAAGGCTCATCTAGAGTTGTCTTCCCAGTCATGATTGCTCTCTCTATAATGTGAGTTGAATTTCTTCTAGAACTTGCTTTATTATAGATTCTCGTATGGCATAGTATAAGCATGTTCTTTAATCTATTAAAACAATCGGTCCTCTCCTCCTAAAGCATGATAAGTTATGTCCTTTTTCTTTGGGTTGGCAACATTTAATCCTAATAGAAACTAGAAAGTATATATGATATTTAGGATCGGCGTTGTGGTATTTGGGTTGCAGATGTACAGTTGATGGAACCATCAAAACAGATTCTTTCTGCCACTCTGGAGCAAACCTGAAATGGTAATCTTGTATATTTTGTGAATGCTGATTGGTAAATACAAGATTTTCGCCATAGAGGCAATTGTAAATTATTATTTACAGTCAACCGATTTGGTGCATAGGTCTTAACAGAAGAATATCCAAATTCGTTTAGACTTGTTTCAATGTATATAATTTTTGCTGCTTGTATATAATAGTTAATTTAATTCCTGAAGATTGGCAAGGTCTTTGAAATGTAATTATCCTTTCTGGATTTCCAGATGATTGATATGTCTAATAAAACCTGGGAAACAAGGAAACACATTTCTATTCCTTGCTGTCTCGAGTATTCTATACTACCACCTCAGAAATGTAATTCCTCCTAATAAATAAAAAATAGTCTCAGGGATTGGATGAATTTACCTGGGAATCTGAGACAGCTTGCCCTTGGATGAAAGTGTAATTATATAACAAAATTTTGCTTATTAGGATTTGTTTCTTCTATAATATTTCAGATTCATATTCTCAAGGATGCTAATGACTTGTTTCAATGTATATAAACAGATTGTATTAACTATTAGTTGATTCTATCCGCGGTTAGTTGATAGCTGATAATATTAGCTGATTTGACCAGCGGATACATAAGTTAATTTGAACAACATATATCAGTTATTTATTAAAGATGTTTGGTAAAATTAGTTGTTTAATATTAGCTGTTGATGTGTAAAATAACTTATGAGGGTATAATTTTAAAAAATTATAAAAACATGAATATTTTATTTCTTAGTATTTTGTTGAATATTTTTATAAAAATTTATATTTTAGATATTTATTTTTATAAAAATTAAATTTATAACTTTAATAAAAATATAATAATACGTTAAATTCTCTATTAATATGAATGATGTAGCCAATTATATCATATTAGTAATTTTTATATAATATATATAAATTGTATTATTTAATAAATTAAAAATATCTATAATTATAGATTGATACAAATAGGCATAATTCAAAAATTTTAATAGGAGAGTATAATTGGATTTTTATCTATTAATTTTTGGCTGATCATTTAAAAAGTATCTTATGGAACTTTTAGAAATTAACTTATTAGAGTTTAATAAGCTAATTAATAAGTCATTCATTAAACATATCAATAATATTTTTAAAAAATCAAAAAATTAACTTTTAGTTAAAAAGCTAAAAAAATAGCTGATAAAGCTAAACACCTTAGTGAGTGAGGGCATGCCTTGTAATCAAAGCTTGTATTTGAGTATCGAGAAAGGACAGAACCTGTTGACAGAAATGTGGGTAGTACCAGCAAGTGACATTTTCAATTACATATGTTGTTATATGAAAACTGAATCGTGCAATAACAAGAGAACTCAAGAAGAGATCAATTTCTTGAATAAACGTTGCTTTGCCTGCTCTGAGCTGTTCTAATTGCAAGAAAATTCTTTTGTTAAATTTATGACTGAATGAATAGCATAAGTGAATAATAATTAAGTAGATTACATTAGTCAAATTGAGGGAACCGCAAATATTTGTACATAAGATGAGCCAAATACTAACTTCCTTTGGTGGAAAAGGAAGGATTTTAGTGGGATAATTCAGTGAAGGCAATGGATTAATTCAGGCTCAAGATAAGCACAATCCCACTATTTCCCTTTCCTCTACAACTAGCATTACATTCCACCGTCTCTGCAACTTAGGCCTCCGTCGTATAACATTTCCTGCAAAATAATATGTTCAAGTCAGAAGCTAGATACTAGCAGTAACATCAACAACCTTCTATGTTGTAACTTCACTTGTACTCTGCCAAGCAATAAAGATGACATAAAAGAATAAACTTTTTACTCACCTGTGTTTTCTCATGAACAAAACTGGACCTCTTGTCCTCTACAACTCTTTCCAAAACACCATTATTCCTCTCAATTCTCTTGGGAATAACCCGACTTCTTCTAAATCCCAGCCTCTCCTTCCACCAACCTGAGTTCCTTGGCAATCTTGGCAGTGAATCTTCGAACTCCTCATCAATTAGCAATTCCTCCCTCAAGGTCATTTTCCGACTGCAGTCATCTTTCAATGGCAACATCACACCATCAGAGAAGATCTCATCTGCTGGGATCATGGCATTGTTTCTGAAAGAGAATTCAAAGTCCCCAGAAACTGGTGCTTCTCTATAGCTACTTTCGTACTTGGGAGCTTGTTGGTTTTCTACAAAATCATTAGAGAAAGAGATTCTTGGGTCCATAGAGGATGTGCTAAAGATTTGCTGCTCGCTGTTGAAAATGTTAAGCATGTACTAAACACTACTATATACGATCTCTTTTAAGTTCTTCTCCATGCACTGCTATGATCCACATGCTGATGTTTAGTTTTGTAAAGGGTTGAGTTTGTTTTATTTGTTTGTTTGGCAGACATCACATGTTACTTAGATTTGTCACTTTGTGATTAAAGATGAGGATAATGCCTTTAGTATGATACCCTATTGTACTAATCCGGGAAAGCAGCATTTTTAATATTTATAAACGCCTGATATTATTGACCCTGATGCTTGTTTTAGCATAGTTTTAAGCAAGAGATTCTTTACAAACAGATGATGCCATAGTCACCCTAATATTCTGCTTGATTGTGGGTAGAACATGCCAACGTAATTTAAAAGAAAAAGGTTCACCATACCATTTGACCGTTAACCTCCGAGACCAACACCAGTTGTACTTCCAAAACATAGTGAGTTCGCTGTCATTCTGCCTAAGAAAATGCCAACAATCAACATTCGCTTTCAAGACTCAAACCACTTGGATACATTTTAACTTTTTCACATAGTAACGAATTCATAGTCAGTTAATTCCCATTACTTAGATGATGATTGAGCTTTTGCCGTTATAAAGATAAGTTCTTTCTGCAAAATTTTGAGTGTCATATGAACTCAAAACTCATTGTCCACGTTGAATTTATTACCTTTGGCATATCTTTTGATTTCCTTGCTGTATATTTTAGCATAAGGGAGTTGTCTTCATATAAGTACTAATACAATGCCCATGTGAGCTTGAGCTGGTTGGGACTGTTAATCTGAGAACTAAAGAAATCTAGTCCTCGCAGCTCTTACAAGCAACAAAAGCTGAGTTATTCCCTTAGTTTGACTAGCGGTACCATGTGAGCACTAATGAATGTTTCTCTAAACTGAGCTGTTGAGGTTCACATAATTAATCCTCATCCCAATTCACCAATGGTTTACTACCAAGTGGTTCTTAGAATTAAAAATTCCCAAAACAATGGACTTTTGCCATATGGGTTAGCCTAGGAAAAACATAATTATAAGGAAACTGTCTCGTAATTGGTCTCTGATCTTGTTGACAAAGTTTGTCTCTTGCGTTCAGATTAATCTAGCTAGATTCTACCTACAGTTTGTGTTCAACTTCCAACACCTTTTACAGTGGCAGATCGTGTTCATAAATTTTCAAACATAGTTAGGTTCCTTGTATGAAGCCTGGAATTGGTTCACTCATCTCTCAACATATTATGCTAAAATAGGTAGTATCGCATCTCTCTCTGATTAATTAATAGGGTGATCATCAGCCAGCTTCTGTATGTGGGATGGCCGTTCCTTCAAGACCTGACCGATGATTTTGCCAATCAGGATAAAGATGGCTTCGGCGTTTCAATGCTTAATTTCGAGAATAATGTGCCAATCTATGATAGAAAGTGCCTGATTAGGACATAGTTATCTCGTGAGTGTTATGAATATTGTACCGAATTGCAATGTGCATCTTAAAGTCACTGCAAACATCTTTGTATGCCTTAATTTGTGAATTAAGAAATCTTGCACCATCTCATATTTAACTTCAACTTTTTTATGTAAAATTAGGTTTAAAATAAATATTAAGATTCAAGAATATCTTAGTGTTAAATATCGGAGAGTAAAATTATTTTTCTCATATTTTATTGATAACTATAAGATAAAATATATACAATAAAAGAATTATTTTTTATATTGGACTTAATTACTTCTTTTACTCGACATCATAAAAATAACTAATTATTATTTTCTCATCACTGTTAGCAAGACAAAGTAAGGCTCACAAACTCAAATAATAAATTAACATTAAGACAACAATTTATATCCTTTAAGTATAATCATGGAAACCTTAGACTTATCATAGTGAAATGCAATCTACTTAAACACTAAAGTGATAATTTACAAATCTTGTAATGTTAGGATAACATAAATTCCTCCATTAATGAAACTTATTCAACTATGCACGATTATAAATTAACTTAGTCGTGCTTCTTACTTTTTACATAGTTTTATCAATGATAGAAAAGTATCTAATATATCCTATATTTTTCAACATCAAGTTAATGCAATGTGTAGCACAATGAATCTAATAAAAAGACTAAAAAAGGCTTTGTAAATTTTTTCAGCTATTTTATAAGCATAATTATTTTCAATTATGAACTATACAATATTTTTAGATCCAACTACATTCACAATTTCATCAAACATTCTAAAATAGGGTATTAATATTTCTAACAATGCTAGATGCACCAATAGACTTTAAAAATATTGTCCATTTAGCATAATAAACTAAAAAATTAATAATCATCACACATTATTGAACACTCATAAGTTATCCAAGTCATTATTTTTGCATATAAATAAATTTTTATTTCACAAATAGAGTTGCTTAAAAGATTACCTCTATATTCATTAATTGAAGGAGTTTTATATCATAGATCATAAAAGGCAACAACATTCACCATACTAGTAATAATAAGATTGAGTAGCATTGAGTGATACACGTGTATCATACCACCATCTAACCATTGTCATGTCCATATCATAAGTTACTTCTTTATATTATAAGGCGTTATGAATTGAAGCATGAACTTTAGGAGTTGTTCGTTAGTGCAAAAAAGTTATACACGCATTTTCTTCTCTTCCTCAAATTAGGTACAACAAATTCTTTTTGTTTGGTAAGAATATTATCTTTAACATTCTCATTATCATCCTTACCTCTGTAAAAGAATTTCTACTACCAATTTCAAAGTTCAATTTTTTCTTCTATTTTTTTTTTCATTTTGATACTCTTCAAGCAAAATTTTCATTTGCTATTTCACGTTATGACTAACTTTTTTATAAGAATTTACATCACCTTTTATCCTAACTAAGGAGGTGCTTGGTTAATGGGTATGAGAGGAACAGAATCAAAAACAACTTCTTGGCAATTTATTATCATTGGATGAACAGTATTTCTATATCTGAGTTTGGGATATTACTCTATACTCCCGATTATAAGAGGAATGAAAGTCATTCCACTAAAAAAAGAAGTATCACGGGCATAACAAGAGTTATCACGGGTGCGACAGAAGTGTCACGCACATGACAAGAAATGTCACGCTCATGACAAGTTCTTTTTTTCCTTCCTTTTTTAACAAAACAATATTTTGGATGACTAAACTGTATTTTGAGGATATTATGTGACTAATGATATGTTGATGCAAGTAAATGCTAGAACATTTTTTTCTTCAAAAACTATTGGAAAGGAAATATTGCGATGTACTTGATTTTAAACATTGTCATCATAAATGAGGTGCATAAATTATATTAATAATTAATTAAAATATATTAAAATTTGGAGTAAAACAAAATTTTATTTTTCATGATTTTTAACAAATCAACTATTATCAATGATAATGATAATCATTTATTTGTCTTAACCAACTATCATAATTATAATGATTATATTAATTCTTATTCTTTACTATATTCATTATATATCATATCACCATTGTCTCAAGTGAACCAAGCACCTCCTAAATATTTATTAGATCTGGTGATTTCCCTTCGCTTTAAATGTTTGTTACAATGCAAACGAATAATATAGTTTTTATATTAAATCCAATCTAACATAAGTCTAAGTTAGATCATCAAATCTTCCTAAAGAGATTGAATTATTAATGTTATTTTCTAATGACAGTAATATAGAAATGCAAACATTTTATTTTTTTAAACTTAGATGTATATATTAAATGATTTAATCATATATTTTCTTTGCATACAAAAAATAATTCATGAATTGTATCTTTCACATAAATCAATTAACAAATTAAAAATTCAAAGAAGGAAAATTTAATCTCATTTTTATAATTATTAGAATAATAAACAACCTAAAAAATCAAATAAATAAGACTATTTTTTTGGTGAAGCCATTTACAAATATACACAATAGCAAACAGATAAAAATTCAGTCACACATTCTATTTCATAGTTTTCTCACAAATTCATCCTGAACGACACAAAACTACATAATTTATTCTATATGCTGTCACTGAAGTCTCAACAATCAACACAAAGCAATAGCAAAATCACTACTTCAACTAGCGATGGAAGAAGATGACGAAGGAGCAGGGTGCAACGAGGAGCTACAGCGTGCAACGAAGAGCAAACAGAGTAGTTAATAACGTGCGAGTTACGACAGCCAAAAGGAACAGAACTACAGAAGGAACCAAGTAGCATGGACCAAATGGCGATGAAGAACCAAGAAGTGGCGGTAGCGAAGGTCAACTCTGTTGAGAGGAAAGCGGATGGAGGTTGTAGGTGAGAGTGAGGGGGATACTATCCAAAATGACCATGAGAGATCAAACGTAGATTTTTAAATCCCCATAAAAAATTCCAAAGAACTTGTTCCAACTAATCTTTGCATCAATGTAAAAAGTCTAATGTTAATTCTAAGGCGTTGGAGTGATTTGTGTAAAACATTACTCATACCTGACACATATTATCATGATGAATTACAGAAATAGAAACAAATATGAAGAGCATATTATTTGAGTAGCCAAAACTTTATTCAATGTCGTCATCATTTTCTGCAATGTCATGAGATAATCTTTTCAATGGTAATCGACTTCCACACGAGAAGCTTGACTTTAAATCTGTATCTAGAGAGGTTCTAATTCGTTTTACAGGTGCCTCTGATGACTTTGACAGTTCCTGAATTTTCTGTAACCTTGAATTTTGGTAGCAATTTTCTTTGTCGTTGGATTTCTTCTCAATTCCATGCATTACTTGCATCTTAGGGCAAGCTGTTGATTCAATAGGTACAAGCTTCCCGTCTACTTGGTTGGTGAACACAAATGTGACCTGCAGTGGTACGGGGGAATCATAAACATAGGTAATTTGACAATGATCATTAAAGATATCAAACGACATGTAATGGCATAAAATAGTTAATGTATAATTATTAGATGCAGCAATGGCCTAGACAAAGCTCAATTAACCGAAATTTCATGATCAAGCTCAAGCCCAATCCAAAACATGATCAGGCCTGAAGCTCAACTTAAATCAGCCCGATCGAATTTAGGCGCCCAAAATTAAACTCAATTAAATTCATTTTTAATTTTAAAAATAACGTCTTTTTTTAATTTTAAACAGGCAAACTAGACTCATACAGTTCAAGTCAAACTCAACCCAAAGTTTAAAATTTAAAAAGAAAAAAAAACTAAGATCAACTCAAAATTCTGCCAACTCGGGCTAGACCCATTAACTTTGAACTAGATTGGACCAAGTCGGGTAAACCTTGCCAACCCTAATAATCATAGTAATTCAATTACAGTTCCAAAAGGATGATTCTTGAACTATAAGGAACTTTATCTTCTGCTGCTGAGTATTATGAAACAGTTAAACCAAGTCCCAACCTTTGTCCGTTGCTATGACAAGCTTAGGGTAAATTCTGAGTTGTGAGGGACTCTTTTTTCAATTATCAACATGCAGGAGCAGATCTCAAGTAGGTATTTCATGAGCATGTGGGGCATGTGAATTCTTAGACCGAAGTTTTCATTATTAACTCACAGCAGAAGAGTTTGACAAATTCCTCATTGCAGCTGTTTTCGCAATTTTTCTCTAGTTCAGTATTGCAATGATTAAATTATTCATAGAATTGACAGTTACAGTTACTCCAATTGTAGGATGTCAATGTTGAGTGGTTAACACACCTCATCACCAGCTGAAGCTTGGAGTATGGCATCAGGCACTGATGTTGAGTCAAAATGATGCCCCCAGCTACCTAAATCCTCTTCCAAAGGAGTCCCAATCTAAATTTGATTCCAAAAGCAAAATAAATTTCATTTGTAGATGCCTGAATGGATATGTTACAATCTGTATGTACATAAAACAGTTGGCAACAGACCTGTTTCTCTGAACTCTTTAACTTATGCAGGCACCCAGCAAGTCCTGCAAAGCCACCGATATCAAACACCTTCTGATCATCATACAAACAACTTCCATTGGTTGACGTTTCTTCAACTCCAATGTTCTCAAGGCCCTCATCATTACATAAGCAGCGAGCACAATTCATTTTTTCATGAATTTCAGACCTACACAGAAAATTTGGAAAAGAAAATGTTTTTTAAAAAATTAGTGAAAATGCAGGTTCATGTAAAAGTGCATAAAGCTCAAATGCATTTTAATTCACCAAATTTGGGTGTCTAATTTATGCTCAAATTTAGCTGTTGTAGGGCTACAAAAAGTAAGTACGCTCACTTCTCAACTGCCTTTTAGTTTACATTACAGTCACATTTTCAGTTCTTTATGTCCTATCTCAAAGAACATAGACCATTAAAATATGGAATATATGGTCTTGCAGGACCAGTATCAACAGTGCCAAAATTATATGCAACATGAATTTTAAGACCCACAAGCTAATATCATGATGACACTGCTAAAAATCAAAATAACGTTTTCATGATGATGATAGTCAATATCACCTGGCATTCTCATGAAAAGTGAATAGATCACGCAAATCTTCTGATGACAAAAAGTTCCCCTGCAATTCAGGAGCAGTCGGTCTCATATGGGGGAAAGCAAACTTAAATCAAAATAGCAAAATAAGCAGAATAGTTTAAGAAACCTGTCTAACAAGGTTATCTTTTTGCTCATTCTGGATAACTTTTTGAAGGCCTTCTTTCGACATCTGGCGCTGATAAACCTATGAAAATACAGGGACATTTCATGTACCGCATGTACCTTGCCTTGTAATAATTGAAACCACAAAAAAAGAACTAAAGTAGAGTTGAACCTTTTCCTCAATTGTCCCGGTACTTAAAAACCTGTAGATAAACACCCTCTTCTTTTGTCCATCCCGCCATACCCTAGCGGCAGCCTAACTTGTGGTAGGACAGAATCAGAAAGATTAACATGTATTCTAATTTATCAGTTGTCAAAGGGAATTAAGCCTGAGCAATTTACTTGTTTGTCATTGGCAGGATTCCAGTCGGGATCAAACAGGACAAGTCTGTTGCCGCCTATTAGATTGAGGCCGCAACCACCAGCCTTGCTGCTTAAAAGAAACACAAACTCATCCTGTACAAATGTGTGAAGTTAAAGTCTCATTTGCACAAGTGTTGTAATTGAAGCACTGCTGCAGTTATGCGCTCCCGTCTCTCTACTCTCTTCCTTTCATGTTGAAACAGGGCCTGATTTCTAAATATTTGCTGGTAATGGATTAGACTCAATACCTTCGATTTATCATTGAAGCGATTCACCAACTTTTGCCTTTTACCAATCGATGTGGTCCCATCGAGTCTTAGATATGGGTATCTTCGTTCTCGGCATAGTTGAGCAAAAAGGTCCAATGTCTGATCCATGAAAACATTTTATTATGGAAATGATTAAAAGAACTCGGCTGAGAACCATATATACGCTTCTTTGGTAGACTAGACAGCTACAAATATAAGCAAGTTCTTTTTCTTGGTAAGCCGAAAGGCAACTTTAAGCAAGTTTAACAGGTACACGACATTCAGATTATAAAACTAGAAGTAAAAAATGCCTACACAACATTCTGTAACAGTATTCGCAGTCACTATTTTCGACGACGATCAATTAGCATAAAGGTTACAACTGAATTCTTAGAGAATTTCCCCTCAAGAACTCAAGGCAATTAGATTCCAACAATTATGCAATTTCATGTCCAAAAACGGAAAGGCAGAAAAGAAACAATGTCGTCTGCCACCGTTATATTGCATGGTTATCTTAGAGCAAGCATTCCATACTTACCTGAGTATAGTTTGAGACCAGAACAATTCTATCATCAGTTCTATGACGTAAATGGGCCAAAAGCCGGGCCAAGACATGCATTTTGCCAGACAGTTCAACCCATGATCCATCACCGCCAGTCCACGATCCGGATCTGCTAGTTAAAAGAAAACCCAAAAGCAGCACCATCCTTGCATTAATAGACTTGAAGCACGAAAGTCTCTTAGTGCACAAACAATAAATGTTTACCTTCCCGAGAACATTCCGGGAGGGAAAAAGCGTAGACAGTTCTCAAACCCTGTTGTCCCTGGACTTCCACTTTTTAGGGTATCATAGATGAGCTGAATATGGAATCATTAGTCGTGAAATGAAGCACTCGAGCCCATAAATAGGTTAAACACCTTAGGGAAAGATGACAAGAAACGAGCCAGAAGAATAAAACAATAGAGAGAAAATCATTACGTTGTGATTAACAAAATTTTGAGTGTAAACATGACGCATATAACGTGGGAATCTACAGGAAAGCATAGGCTCTAGAGACTTTATCCCCAACCTTTACCATTCTCTTGCAAGAGGGTTTCATATTTTTCCTTCAAAACAGTTTTCTATATCTAATGTTGCAAAAGTATTCTACGACGCCAGGAAAACAGGTAGGCATAAGAGGTGTGTGCAGCATTTACGTTTTCGTTCCATTTCTGGATTTACTCTGGAAAACATACTTCTAGGGGAACTTTCAGTGTCAAAAGTGCAGAGTCAAATTATCTGCAGAAGTTTGCAAAAGATGCAATTTTAACAGCAACGTATGTATAACAAAGACATCCAGCAAATACTTCCACTATGAAACAAACTAGGATAAGTTTGTAAACTGATATCAGATTGGATAGACTCAGAATAAATTGATGACCCTAAGTTCAGTTCAAGCAACTATAGTAGCACAACTGTTAGTTACGAAAGTACCACTTGAACAAAGGGAACATCTCAAAGTAAATAGTATTCAGAAGTTTCTATACCTTTGGATGATTGCAGAGCTTCTTAAGAGCTGTAATATACGCCAAAATCTTTGATTGCTTTGCTTCTTCAGTGATAGCCCGTTTAACCTGAGTTCAGAAGTAAAAACATAACTGCTAATTGCTGACCTCACGTCATAAAATACCAGACAAACTCAATATTCATATTACCACTCAATAAGAAAACCTTACATTTTTAGAATGTATGAAATGGCTATATAGTTGCGCCTGGAGAGGAGTCAACTTACAACAAACAACTTCAACTATCTGCAAAAGGGACGTAACAGAGTACCCAATATGTAGAGATTTAGTACCAATAACTGCATTATTCACAATAAAGGGCCAAATAGAGACGATGGAAGTTTTTAATTCAACGAACTTCGGAATTTTACAAAAATTTTCAGCGAGTCAAAGAGCACGATGATATAAAAACATCACATTTTTTGAGCCAGCGTGACTGCACCAAACAATTATTTATACAGCTGAAGAAATAAACCTACTTAAAGCTGCCGATTAACCAGATCTTAATACTCAGCTTCAGAGATCTATTCATGAACAATGTGCATACTGCTTCATTTATGAAGTTTTGTGGATAGTAAAGTGCAATAAACAACTTATGTATGTGAATACTCTAAGACACCAGATGCTTCCCAAGAAATTAAACAAGTGGGAAAATGACTTACATATCTTATAAAAATGATGGTCATACCTTCGGAGGCAAATGATTTGATAACAAGGCATTAGTCCTTCTTAATATAAACTGCAAGTCAATTTTTAAGCTTAATATTATAACCAGTAAAAGAGACAGTATTCATTGACTAAATATCAACTTTTTCCAGATCATGGGTGAAGCAAGGTTTCAACACTGCATAACCACATTATAATTTAGAACGTTCTCTACACAATTCTGTAGGAAATTTTACCTGATTTACTTTCGTACTTAGCTCTGAAGAGCGCTCAAGACCAAGCTTCTTCTCTTCTTCATTGGCAGTTGGTTCTCTACCACGTATTATTGGTGTCTTCGCATACATAATAAGAATTCACAGAACAAGCACATCAATCAAGGATTACCATGAAAACTATTATGAACTAGGTAAGCAAATTATATCTGAGAAAGATTACTCAAAAGTTGCAGTTTTAGAATGGTGATGCATGATAAAATTAAAGATTCTCATGTCTTATACGATCATATGTAAATTTTGGAAAAAATCAAGGCAGAGACATTAACTTATGGCATAGTAAGGTGTATGCACGACATGAGTTTTCCTCAAACAAATGTTGTTTTGATGCTAGAACAGTGAATAAGAATCTCATTGGAACATTAACATACGGAACTGATTCATAGCAAGTATGTTATATTAGTAATTGCATAATATATTTGCAAAAACAACTGGTGACCAATTCAGAGTCGTGAATATCAGAACAAAGTATACATGTCAACCTGGCTCCATTATCCCTTCAATCCCTTCTCAGGGGAAATGCAAAGGAAGATAAGAAACAAAAGTACAAAGCTGAATATCTTACAATTACATTGATGGATCAACAAGAAAACTGAAAACTGAGCTTGCCTCGTAGTAACGACGAAAATATGCTGCATCACCCAAAATTCCTGGATTAGTGAAGTTAACCATTGCAAAGAACTCCTCGAGGTCATTCTGCAAGGTAGTTAATGGGAGTGAATCATGAAGTAACATGAATAAATGCGTGAATTTTGAAGAAGAGTAAATGAACAAGGTCCTCATGCCTGCATTGGTGTTCCTGACAACAAAATCCTACGCTTGCATGAAAGGGAAGCCAATGCCTACTCCAGGAATATGTTAATTTAGCAAATAAGAAACAGAAAGGGGGTCAATCTTAAAGGAACGTGTAAAGAGATGACAATAGTGCATGAATGGTACCCGATTTGTTAATGTCTGGTCATTCTTAAGCCTGTGTGCCTCATCACATATAAGAAGATCACAAGCTTCACAATGGCTGAATTTTGAGGAATGCATCCGAAACGTCTCATATGAAACAATCAGTACCTAGGACACACAGATTAAGTTACCATATGGTTCTATAGTTTCCTGAAGTACTTGTGAAACTGATACCTGCAATGAGCTCCAGGCACTGGTGAAACTGTCAATTCCAGAGACAACATCATCTCTGGTACTTTCACAGAGAGCTATAAGATTAACTCTTTCTCCAACCCACTTTCTGATTTCAGCTTCCCAATTACTTACAAGACTGGTTGGTGTGACTATAATGGCCTTTCTAACCATAGGCTTTCCATCAAAACCCTGACTTAAAAGAGTATAAAGCAATGTGATTGACTGTAATGTCTTCCCCAATCTGCAAAATAGATATAAACCTTGAAGATGAGTCAAATCTTGTAAAGAAAGTTAAAAACACATATTGGGGTGAAAAGCCTTAGAAGAGTGAAATATTTACCCCATATCATCAGCCAGAATGCATCCGTTAATACTGGAAGAACTATATAGTCCTGAAACACATTCAAACATGAACTGCACACCTTCTCTGCATACAAGGTCAACAGCTTTGGCATTGAATCCTTTGATTAAAGCAGAAGAAAATTATAGCAACTACATTGTTTTCTGGTCAGAACCAGAGATTGCAAAATGGCTCGAAACCAGCCCAAATTCAATGGAATCAACCTAAGTTGACTAGATTTTAAATCTGGGCTTTAAAAAAAAAGGGATTTTGGGTCAGACTTGGGTCTTTTTTGGGTTTTGACTGAACTCAAGATGGAGCCTTTTTTAGGGCTGTGTTCGGGTTATGAATTCACAGTCCGACCCCAGTCCGAAGCTCGAATTTCTTTCACATACAAAACGGCACCGTTTTGTATGTGTAACAAAACAATGTTGTTTTCCTATTTTCATAAAAAATCACTTCCAAGCTTGTGAAGTCCGAAGGAATTAAATTACTCAAATCAGAGTTTCACTAAAGACAGCATCTTTAAGAAGAAATCAATTCTGCTAAAATCAAATTTAGGAACATTATATCATTAGCACCTTTGATGGGGTCGAAGAAATTGAACAAGCAATGGATCCACCACTATTGCTGTTGAATTACTGTCAACATCCTCGTATTCTTCAGGCTGCCATAACACCAAGGGATCAATCCCAGGTGGCAATATCACACTTTCATCCCCAACATCTTTCTCTACTGAAGCTTGTGCACCTAATTGATGGGGTACTGGCAACGAGACAGGCCTCGAAAGACCCCAGGGAACAAATCTTTTACGAGCCCAAAGACGACGAGCAAGCAGGTCAGTTCCATCTTTATAGCCATTAGAACATGGAGGTTTAAAGGGCTTTCTACAAATGGCTGCCCCTTCTGACACAGTGAGAACTCGAGGAAGCAACGACTGTCTCCTCACAACGAGGTTGCCTCTGATAAATCACCCTCCAAAAAAAACTCAGCTTTAGTTAAGGCAATTTTTGCGCATAGGCTTTTTTGTGTGGGCGGGCGCGCATAGTATAAACTATAAGGCAAATAACTTTAGTTGATACTGACTCGCCACTAACTCTAACAACTAAGCAATCAAATTAAAGACATGAAAAAAGACAGCACTAGCACAAAAGCCATGTACTAAAAAAAAGCTGAGAATAAAAACCTCTATCCCTTTGAGTAGATTCAGCAATATAATTCAACAGAAGTTTCGCATACCACGGTCAATCAATATCGAACTTCCCAAAGTTTTAAAAGAAAAGCAAACAGAAACCCTAACAACGGCTCGCATTGAAATAGGGAAAGCTCACAATTCTTCTTTCCTCTTCTGTATAAAATAGAAAAACTAACTTTGTTAATTAGATTTGGGCAAATGCGGAGCTACCTCACCAGAGCTTTGACATTCTGTGACTTCTGGTCATCATCAGACGATGTCGGAGAAGGCTCGTCGGAGCGGTGGCCATCATGATCTACGTCTTCTTCGACGGAATCAATCTGGTCGGACGACGAAGAAGACGACGAAGATGACAAAGATATGATATCTTTTTCGTCGAGTGCTTCATAGGATTCAACAGATGGCATTTTCTTTTGCTTCTTTCGAGAGATTGAGAGCCAGAGAGGTTCAAATTTAAAGCATTGGATTTGGCGGGAAAATGGATCATTTTCTTTATTGATCTATGTATAATTAATTAACGTTATTGTCAATTTTAAACTATAAAACTTTTTATTTGGAAGAAATAAAGAATGTATTAAAAATTATAAGGCAAAAGATGACACTAAATTCATACAAGACTATATAATTAAGACTAAAAAATCACTAATGGCTACACCAAAGGAGTTAAAAGCGCTAGTTGATTTTTCAAATGAGTTACCTAGAAAACTTGTAAGCAAAAATGTGTTGTTTGGTTATGCTACATAACACCTGCTACTTAGGTGATGAAAGAATCACATATTATCATGTTATTTCTCTCTTCCCATATGCTAGCAACTAAGTAGCCAGATAAAACTCTGAACACCAATAAATCCCCTTCACATTTTATTTGAACATTGCTACACCATTCATTAATGTCTAACCAAGGTGGATTGGCTAAGTTATAACTGCAGTCCATTTGTATTGATTGTACTGGCATTGAAAGAAAATATGTTTAACATTTTCAATAGATGACTTGCATAGAGTACACCAGTTCAGCAAAGCAGAGAAGTGTGTTATTCTATCCACTGTAGGAATTCTATTTTTGATAGCAAGCCATAAAGTGATTAAGGCATGAGAAGAGTTACAATTATACCATATGAGTTTATGCCAAGGGATAATAAGATTGATGTTCAAAAAGGGACCAACATGATGCACTAGAGAAAATGTCAAAAGGAGTATGCATCCACTGAATTAAGTCTTCTTTAGAATTATTAAGGACTACATGTGATATCACTACCTTCACTTACAACATTTGATAGTAAGTGAAGATGCTATCACTCCATTGATTAAACTCCTTAATGCAGGTGCTCAGGTGTGGTCTTCAGCTTTAATCGAGTTTTTTTGGAGTAAAAGGTTAGTCTTCCCAGTGGTCAATGCATGGGCAAAAGTTAGATGGGGTTTTAAGGGGTTAGATAGGATTATGTTAAGAGAGGATGGAACATTTTTATTCAAATTTGTAGATGACAGTGGATTGAATGATATTCTTGAAAAAGGACATAGCAACTAGGTGATCAACCCTTATTCATCCAAAGGAGGCTGGGTATGGAAATGGATAGTGGGAAAATTGACACCATTCCCTTATGGGTGTGCTTTCATAGCTTCCCTCTGAAATTCTGGACTATTGAAGGACTTAGCTTCCTCTCTAGCTCTCTAGGTAAACCACTTAGTATAGATTCTCAAACTTCAAATATATAACGGATTGGATATACAAAAATTTGTATTGAAATTCAGAAAACTTAAGATTACCATATTGCTGTCAATTATATGCCTTGGAGGAAATGACTATTTGATTAAAAGGGATATCACCCTTTCTTATCCCTAGAAGCCCAACAACTTTATCAGAAAATGGGTGCCGACTAGAAGAGTTTTCAAAACAGGTAGTCAAGAGTAAATCATAAGACAAAAAATCAAAGAAATCTAACTAGTAGAAAAAGACAATAAACAGGAAGACTACGAGGTCACTAGGGTGAACGAAACAAATGAATCTCTAATGCAGGAGAACAAACAAAAGGAAAATGTAGGAAATGAAGCTGGAATCAGAGAATCAAATTATAAATTGAAAATAATTCCTATAATAGAAACTGTAAATATGTTGCAAGGTAATAAGGTGAAGTTCGTATATGGAAATCATGTTTTTTCTTCTGGAGGATTTGAAAAAATAGGTGAGTTTGAAGTAGAGCATAGCACTGGAATTTCTAATATCCAAAATAACGTGTCAGTGTTAGCACAAACATGTTTAAAAGGTGAATTCGAAATTTTATTACAAGTATATGAGGAGAATGCAAAATAGGGAATCTAGGCGGCTATTTCCAGAAGTTCTGAGTTCAGTAAGGATGTTCCAAGTGAGCCTAATATTGAAATCTTTAGCAATCTGGACAAGGAAAAGGCTGAATTGAAAGTTGTATATCGGGGGGAATCAGTAAAATATAGAAGATCTACTAGGAAAAAAGGTAAAAATAGCAACAAAGGGAAATTCCCAATATGATAGTTCTCATTCGAAACACTAGAAGGCTCAACGACCTCTCCAAAGGGCTATAGTAAATGAGGTAGCCAAAGAAAAGCACGCTTATTTTGTGGGACTACTTGATACAAAAATTTAGGAACCTCATTTTGTTGGATCCCGTTTCCGGAACCCAACTACTTAATCCGAATCCGCGTTGGAAAACTTAGACTACTCCGAAAATCCCGATATAATTTTCTTTTTTCATCTTATTCATTCCTTTTCACTTCTTTCATATTTATTCTAACTGATTCAAACAAGAACAAATGATTCCCA
>JANZLC010000202.1:32093805-32105930 GCA_026413385.1 Erythroxylum gracilipes
TCGCATGAAAAGAAGAATCAATTGACTATAGATTCATATTTTAGGAAAGCATAAAATTTGAAATAAAAATTGTTTAGAAAGTGCTTTGTTTTATGAATTATATATGTAATTTTTATACTTATTTAATGAATTATTATTTTATATTTTCAATGGGATTCAAGAAATTTTTTTAAAATTATTATCTTATGCATTTAGCAAAGTTATTATTTTATCCTATGGGCCCAAGTCAGAATCGGAAAAAATTATTATTTAATTAAGATTATTAATTTATCGAATATTCATTTATTGAGGTTTTACTGTACCTAGTTTATGACCCAACGCAAGGCTTTCTTTTCAATATTATGCTTATGGAGTAAGTCAATCCCATGAGGCTACGAGTCAGTAATTCATTTCATAACAACGAAAGGTAGTAGACATCGTCCGATCCATTGTTCTCGTGATCCTGATGGTCATTAATTTGAATGATTAGAAAAATTCTTACCCATCTGAAATTTCTCGTTCCATACAGTCTCATGCAACCGTAATCAAGGCATAAGAAAGGTTATTATGGTTAATTTTCAATAAGAGAGAAATGAAGAACAGGTGAGAGGGAATAATCCAAAAAGAGCAGAGAGAAGAAGAGAGAAACACCGAGAGGAAGAGAGAAGGCAGAGAACTTAGAGAGAGAGAGAGAGAGAGAGAGACGACTAATTTAAATTCATTCCGTTATTTTATATGTAACAAAGGCAGAAGCATTCTGAACTCCTAAAAGGTTGGACAATAATCTACAAATTGAGACAAGAAGGTGTCGTCTCAAATTGAGTTAATAACGGGTGAATCTTATTACATTCAATAATTGCACCCAATTTAACTTGAACCAAAACGAGTCTAAAAATCTAGTGGTTGCTATCAGGTCAAGAAAAAAGACGATTCTATAGAATCCATTTCACACATTCACCATTTTCAAATCATTCTGATTAGTGTTTATGGACGAATCTCTCAACTAAGTAATTTTACAAGGACCTTGTACTATTTGTACATCAAAAAGGACTGGCAAAAGACTATGCTCTCTCTTTATATCTATACTACAAAAAATTGAGCAAAAAATAACAATGGCGTCAAAATTCAGCTGACAGGTAATAGCCAACAAATTAGGGTGAAAACCTACAAGTCATTTCTTAGCTTGAAAGCCACCAATGAAAATGGAAAGGTTGAAACAAAACCTTTCACCTAATCATCATCTTCAGAATCTGCAGTAGAAATATACTGAAATAAATTAAGACTTGCAATAAAATGGGGTGCAAATTAAGATAATAAAGGCAATGTGATGAGACAAAAAGTAATGTTACTATCCGTGATCCATCATCCGATAGTTCCGTGAGATGGAGTTCAAGATTGTTCAAGGACTGCCAGATGCTTCTCAGACAAAGGTAGGAAATAAAGGACCAAGAACAAGAAGACAAGTAATGCACATTCTAGATGGTAGAAGGGGAATACTAGGTATAGCCATCAAAGTTCAGTGACTTGTTTCAAATACATAAAACTATTAGGTTGTGACTTGGCAATAAGGAGAGGGGAACAACAGAACCTTTCACCTTAAGTTCTAAAGGTGACCTTAGTACCAAGAGGTTAGAACCTCCAGTGGTTGTAAATTGTATCATGTTTCTTTTTTCTTTCATGCAACCTATGGGACTTAACACATGAGGAAAGTAAGAACTACAATATCGCTTTCCCTACAGATGACCTTAGGCTCACAAGGCTACTACGTCCAGTAGTTGTAAATTGTTCGATTCTTTTAACAAGCAATTGAAACATACCAGATCTTATATCTTCTCCCACTTGTCCTTTATTTCTCAGTTGTCTCATTATCATTGAGCATATGAGAACCCACCAGTAAATGTGGAACACAAGCAACATCAGCAGCATTGTATTAAAGACGTAGTACACTGATCTATCATACATCTTTCTTAAATCCAAAACGTCCAAAGAATCAATACTGAAAAGCCAGCCACATGTGAGCATAAGTTAACCAAAGCCATCATAAGCCAAACACAAAAAGATTAAGTGATGTATTGAAAACAAACCTTGAGGATTTTATAACCCAAAATGGGAAAAATATTAGTCGCAATATTATCCATGAGATGGCAAACAATCCAAAGCACATGCTTGCTCCAAGCTCGTTCCCAGAATATTTAAAAACTTTAGCGGCTTCTAGGAACACATCACTTGCATCATGCAAGGCAAGTACAATGGACCCTATCCGGAAAAATCTGCAATTGGAAACAAATATACATCCACGAGAGTTGTAATGTCACTCTGTAATTCTAAAAGGCTACTCTATCGTGTAAGGAAGCCAAAATAGGGCAAGATTGAAGAGTTCTCAAGATTCCTATTTTGACGAGACTTCTCAGAGATGTTTTTCCATCTCAATCTAAATATGGTGGTCTACAAATCGTAGAAATATTTAATGTCTTGAAGGAAAAAGAAAGAAAGAGAAGAAGCAATATCTAGCAAATGATTATGGATGGCATGATTGAGCTCAGCTGCAAGAGCAAGCCATTGTTGTGCAGACAGTTCTCTGTCCCTTACAACTGAGGATAACTAAGTGCAACTTTTACAGACATCATATATTTTGGGAGATGTTTGTTTCTTGTCTGATAATTCTTACATTACAAATGTGGCTTTATTTGTGATCCTAGCATACTGTGCTGCCTCACACATTATCTCCTCATCGTCCTTAGGGTGTTAATTAGATGCTGATTTTGATACCAATTCACATTTGAGATGAAGACAAAGTAAAGTTTCTTAGTAGGCTGATGCTCACGTAATTTCCAGGGAGTTGTTTGTTCCACTTGGATGTTTAACGTAATTTGCATGCCATGACTCTCGCATCAAATTTTAGTGTCTTTTGATGCTTCCCAATCAGTAAATATTCAAAGGTTTCTTCCTCTTAACCAGCAAAGGCCTTATTTAAAATGAACAATAAATTTTATTATATAGAATGATAAGATGAAAGCACAAAAGCACAAAATATAGAACACTTCAAAGGGAAAGTCCTTGATGTGGACATAAAATATGTTCACCTCACAATAACTGAACATACGACTTAGTAATAAACTCCTACCCAAGGGAAAAGTTAATTATTGCAAAATTGGCAAAAGTCATTGCTAGAATTAGATCTTTTTAGTAACTTGCAAGTGTAAGTGAATAAGAAAGTAGATATAAAGAGCATGCAAAACACATAAAACTTAAAGGATTCACCTTTGCATATCTCAGCGAAAGGACACACACAACAGCTTTAAAGCAGAGCTAAAAGTTTCACCCCATCTAAAAGTATCTTCAAGAAGGATGAGAACATATAGAAGAAACAACATTCGACTCTTGAGTGATGAAAACATGACAAAGATCTTGACTCATGTAAAGAAGTTGAGGAAAAGAATGACTATATGCCTGTAATGCCCCTAAGAATCGGAGGACTGCATCACAGTTGAGGTTTACCGTGCAATATATGAGTAACTGATCAGGATAACTGTGATGACATGATGGGACATCATCACTGAAAAATCCTTCCTCCTCGTTTCCCATGCAAGGAGAGCAGCAATACTGTAAGTGTAAAAACCACATTGGCACATATAGAAAAGCTTTAAAGGGAGCCTGAAAATGCAAATGTGATTCACGTCAGTACAAAGTAAATAAGATCCCAGAGAAGCCTTTTCTGAAGTATATATAGATAATAGAACAGCCTCTTATACCAACTTATCTAGGAAAATGTATCTACTGTTGTCATGATAATAATTACAGAACAAACAACTATACGTTCTAAATATGCATATTGTACTATATGAAATACTCACTTCAGTTCTTGCTCTGGCCATCCTTTGAAGTATTCTCCAATATCTTTGAACCATGGTTCATTGTAGGTGATGTTTAAAATCCAAGCTTCTACAGTGCCATAGTACACTAGCTTCCACATTGATTCTGAGCATTTTCCAATGGTTGCTTTTGATGTCTCGTCAATCCGTGACTTAATGGATTTACTGTTTGAAAACCATATTGCTAGCCTCTGAACAAGTGTGAGGTTTATCACAAATATTTCAATAAAAGAGGAAGTGGTATATATATATATATATATATATAGACGCGCGCGCACACAATCTATTACCAAACAATGAAACAAGACAGTTGCAGAATAGTCCAATCTCATATATTAATCAGTTTTTAAGTAGTCAAAAAGCAACAGTCCTTTGGCTTTAAAATAAGAAAATAAAGAAACTCAAATTAAGCAAAAATGGGTTTTTTGTTATCATTTCTATTTGAACTTCCCATTCCAGAAAGATTCATGCTAACAGTTGATTAAAACAAAAGCTCAGGCCAAAACTTCAACACCTATCTGTCTCCGACCTCAAAAGGCCTAAACTAAAGAAATAAAAGTTAAAAAGAAAACAGTTATCCAATTAGGAACAGGTTCCATAAACAATTAATCACATAAACAAATTCTGACAATCACAAAAACAACAAAATGCATAACGTTTTAACTAAAGGAAATTTCATCTCATAACTCAAAAGTCAAACAGAAACAGAGATTCATCGTCAAGCCTTATCCCTCCAGTTCCATTCCCATTCCAGTTAATTAGCCACACACCTTCAACTGAAACAACACTCCCTTCACTCACCCAAATAACTCACTGCACGCAACAGTTAATTCAAAACTCTGCAAAAACAATAGCATTAAAGAAACAGCGACCATACTCTGAAGATGAATCGGTCCAGTAAAAACCTTGCAGCAACGAAACCGAAAGCGAAGTAAAACGCGACAAGGAAATGAGACAAGTGCACTGAGCCACCGGAGATGGAGTCCATGCGAGAGATTTTCACTGCAACCGAGACTTGTAGAGCATCAATCAGCTGATCAACAAATCAGCCGCGGCGACACCTCTGACTCCACTCTCCGAAGAAAACGGCATTCTGTTCACTTCTCCGACGAGAGCTAACGGAGATCTGAAACTTGACCAGTTTGACTGGAATGTTAAGTGTAAGAAAACGGAAAGTAAAAGAATTCTGTTTACGCGGTTAAGCAGGAGAGATGCCTTATCATGTGCTCTATACATTCGGGGCAATGCTATGTTGTACGTAAGTTACTGTACACATGGCCCATTCGCCGTTGGATTAGATGATCGTAGGGATGTGCTTCGTTGGTGGGGTCCACATTAAGACACATTGCCAGCGGTTGGTATTCCGTTCCGAATCTTAAAGGAATGAATTGAACATTTGAACTCAACTTGGGATCGTGGGGCTCATCACATGTACATTTACTGATTATGTCGGGTTTGGGGCGCGTGGAATTTGTTTTTATTTTGTTTAATAAGAAAAAAAATGGAAACTGTCAAGGAAGTGCGAGTTGCAGTTGGTTCTGGAATGGCATTAAGACAAGTTTTTCGGAATTGGGTTTTTTAAGGTTTCGTTATACGGTAATAATTTTGATTAAATAATAATTTTTTTCTGGCTAATAAAATAAAATAATAATTTCACTAAATATATAAGATAATAATTTTTAAAAAAATTCTTAAAGCCAAATAAAAATATAAAATAATAATTTATTAAATAAGTATAAAAATTATATATTTTTTTATAAAATAAAGTACTTCTTAAATAATTTTTATTTTAAATTTTATATTTTCTTAAAATATATATCTATAGCCAATTGATTCTTCTTTTCATAGGACTGAATTTAATTTTCTCTTTTAACTTTTTGAAAGGTATAAACTACATTCGGCACATTCTTATCATTTTGTGTACTTGAAACAATTCACAACACTTCATATTTTAATGTACCTATATACACTCTATTTTAAATCATGCTAATTTAAGATAAATAAATTTATTTTTAACAAAATTAATAAACTTAAATACAAATACACTATCATTATTTATTTATTTATTTATTTTCTTTTCTTAATTACGAAAAAAATTAATTGTTTAATTTAACAAATATAATATACAAACTAAAAATTATTATATAAATTAAATTAATATAAATTTATCGATAGATTAATAAAATATTTATTTATTGATAAATTAATATCTACCTATAAGATAATAATTTTTCAAATTCAAAAATCATCTATAGAGCTTTTCCTGTACCTCTCCAGAGTCGATAAGAAAACAACGTGAGCAAAGAAAGATGATACAATTCGCTAATCGTCCACTTCTTCCCTCTCTCTAGGGACAGCGCCGAAGTGTTTTATTAAAATGTCAACGACTAAAGGCACCAAGTCCTTGCAAGGAACACCCTTCTTATACACATCACCCAGATGTGACTCGCTCCCAATTCTTCCTCCTAAGAACACATCTGCTCCTTCCACAACCTTGCCATTTTCATCTCTTGTCATGCACCCCATGAACCCAATGTCTGCGACCTGCACTTGCCCACAGGTATTAGGACAGCCGGTCCAGTGCATTCTTACCGCTCGCTTCACCGATACCAGCCTCTGCACTTCCTCCGTCACCTTCACGGCTCTAGCCTTCGTTTCTATTATTGCTTGCCCGCAGAACTGGTTGCCAGTGCATGCCACCAAGCCTTTCATCAGAATAGGTGGCTCCGGTGAGAATCTGTCTTTAAGCAATGGCTCTTTAAGTAGCGCTTCCACCTTTGCATTTTCAATGTTGGGAATTATGATGTTCTGCTCAACAGTTAGCCTGAGCTCACCAGAGCCGTATCTGTCAGCTAAACGACCTAACTCTTCCATGTCCTCTGCTTGGACACGACCAACAGGAATGTGAAGACCTACATAGCTAAAACCCTCTTGCTTCTGAGGATGCACACCTAAGTAGTCCCTCCTTTCCCATTGCTTTTCAACCAATTCTTCCGAAGTGGCTCTCTCCAACTGTTGATGTGGCATCCGTTTCATCACCTCTGATCTGAAACCTTCTATGCCCTTAAAATTATACAACACATCGCAAATCAGGAACTCAAAATGTTCAAAACTAAACAAAACATCATAAATTAAGAACATATCTATGACAGGTACATCCAAACCAAATTGAATGTTTCCATGTTCCTTTGTCATACTTAACAACTTCACATAAAAAATATGAACTATCACTTACAAGTTCATCGATCAGCCACATCATCCTAGTCTTTTGCCTATTCCCTCTGGTTCCCAGATCTCTGTAGGCCTCAAGTATTGCCTTGCAAACTGGGATCCCATCATCTGCTGAGACCCATGCATCAAGAGGAACTGCCTCAGCACACCTCTTGGGACTAAAGAACCCTCCCACCAGTAAATTGAATCCAAATCCTCCATCCTTCATGGCAGGCATGTAAGCAAGATCATTAATGTGAGGATGCTCGTATAGATCATGGGAGCCCACAACACATACATTCCACTTCCTAGGTCTGCAAATATCGAATCAATGGTTGAAATACTCGAAAAGAAATCTCCACTATGATTAAAATTCCATCTGTTATTCCCTCTTCAAGAAAATTAATCCAGCTGACATCCAGTGTGATATCAATTACAGTATCAATATCTGGACCTACAATCTCCGTGAATTCACGTTCAAATCTCAACTTTTTAAATTTCTATCCAACTCTGCCAGTGGCAAGTTCTTAAGAGGACTCTCTGACACAGATATACAATCAAGTAAACAATAATAATTTGTTTGTTCTGAAAGTGTTATGCAGGAAGGTTACCGATAAACTTACAAGTTAGTAATTGTAGGATTGCCGCAAGAGTTTGCAGTGATAAATTGGGAGAGCAAGTTGGTATAAGGCCGTGTATCAACAATCTCATATGGGTCAATTCCAGCAAGAGGATTTCCGACCGGGTTTCTCACATTGTCCATCCCACTCTGCAGGCTTGTCAAGCCAACTTGCGCAAGACCCTCAAGTATTTCTGGCACATCACGTAGAACAACCCCACGGATTTGCCAGTTTTGCCTGGTAGTCACATCTGCACAGCCATCCTTTCCATATTTCTTAATAACACTTGCTAAATATCGCGCGTGAGCACTGGTTGTTACTCCATTTGGTAGCTTCAGTCTCATCATAAATCTACCATCTGATCATGAAAAATTAAATAAAATACAACAAGAATAGATTAGTGTTAATTCCTCAATTCCGTACACATCTGACAAGAACTTCACTGCCAATCCGTTAAATATCACAACTAAATGATTTGATTACTTTCGACCTGATGGATTTTAGCTACTCAAGTGAACTTGGTACTTAGATGGTTGATATTTTCATTTGAGCTCCAGACTGAAATCAGAACGTACATTAAATATTTTGTTCAAATTCTTCTCCTTTTGGAAAAAGTGCTTAAATAAAAAGGGCAGACACTGGAAAAGCTCAATCAAATGTTACCGATAAAAACTTACACTGATGTTTTCTTCTGTGAAAGAGTCCAAGCCACTTGAGGCGAACATCAATATCATCTTTGGTAACCTTACTTTTATCAATCTCCTCCATTGACAACTTAGCTAATTCCTCTATCCCATTTTCCATGAAAAGCTTCATTGGATCCTTCTCTAACTTCACCTTCTCTTGAGGATTGACACCCTGTCTAAACTTCTCTTTCAAAACCCAATAACCATCTCTCTCCTCAACTTTCGGCTCCAACCTCCCTGCGTCTACCTCTTCCTTCATCGGAGCCATAGTTTGACCAGCAAACAGCCTTGTTTTTGGCCTTGAAGAAGAGGAAGATTGCAACAATGGAGGTGAAAGAATCCTAACAGAAAGAGACGACATAGTGATGGATGGACAGTAGCAGTGATAAAGATCACAACTTTGAAATATAACTCAGAAAAGGAGCAACCTTTGAAGGTGACAGATAAAAGGGTGGTGGAAAAAGAGCGAGGAGAAGGCATTTTATTGGACCGTAGAAGGAGGAGAGGGGGTTTTCTTTGGATTTGTGGAACAGGCTTTTGGGATGTGTCAAGGGTCATCATATTGAAGTTCTTTCTTAATAAAATTTTAAGGCGTGACTGACTGATTGGTCTCTCATTAGTCATTACAGCTTTCAGCTTGTCCGTTGAACGTTTGTTTAGTAAATCAACCGGATTTGGCGGTAAAAGATCATTGGGCACAACATATTTACACAGTGTTGTAAGTTCTGTAAAATTCGTTTTGGATCCTAATACGCAATCAGAACCAAGAATAATATGTCGGTTTGTTCATCAAAGGAAACACTTTGGATATTCTTTGCTATGTACCAACAATACTTGAGAGTATCTGAATTTATATTTAAAAAATATTAGTATAAAAGCCACCCTTTTTCCTATTTTACAACGGGATAACATGAAATGCTATTTGGGACACGCATCTCAAAGTGGAAATGAGAAGTTCAAATTGACTTAACCCTCTAAAGAAGCCAAGAGGCAGAGGCAGAAACCACCGCCGCAAAATGAACATCAAAAACATGTGGCTTGTAGCTTTCAGGAACATGGTTTTGACCCATTACTTGCTCCATGAGTCGTTTCGGTTTTTATTTTTCCTCAAAGTCACCCTTTCGATTCCTTCGTCAAATCGATTTAGTCACTTCATTGTCCGAAGGTTCCGAGATTTACCCTCTTGCTTACATTGTTTCTTGTTGTTTTGAGTTTACTTTAGTCCTAGAAATAGAATCATCCCTAGAATGTGTATGGAGCTTCACATTAAAATAATAACCAAGTTCGGAAGTTTGGCAGGAACTTATTATTTCTTCTCATCTCGTGTACTAAAGAGAATAGGGAAGATATTCATCTCGGGCTTCAAGTTCTAAATAACTTCCATGAGTCTAGTGAAAAGATGATGATTTGGTTACGACAGAAGAGGTGAGAAGATTACAGGGGTTGTCCCAACTTGTAATTTATTGTTTACTTGAAACAGATAAACCCTCCTCAGATGATAAAGAAGGCATAATCAACACCCGACGCCAATTGTTACAAATAAATACAATTGGCATTGACGATAGAAGAAAAGTATCATCATCTAGGAGGTGTGCGGAATCAAAACACTTTACTTGCTAGACAATAATATTAAATGTAATCCTTACCAAAAGTATACCTTAAACATGAATTCTTTAGTTCAGATATCACATCCACTTCTGTTGCCACTTGCACTAGGATAGGAAGCTTCAGGTTGAGCCATGACCGTGAAGATGGTAATTTACACGCTGATTTCTGCAATCAACTCTGATAGCTTAACAACGCATTCCTAATTTGTTAATACTGCTGATCTTCAAGCCATCATCAACAAAATACAATTTACCTCATTCCAGTAAAATACCAAGAAAATAAGCATTCATTCATTAAGTGGCTCATGTTGTATCAGAATATTTCAATTTACATAGATGAATTGTTGTCTATCTACCCTATTTCCAAAATTAGCTAACTTCAACCCAACAATTGGCTTAAACCCTATTCTTCCATCCATCCATCCATCAATGAGGAAACCGTAACAAAGGCAAATGAACTCTATCCAGTATCCAAATCCAAAGCACAAAGAACCAGCAGTTGACCCCCTCCTAGCTTTTGCAGAACACGTTGAAATGGAGATTCCAATCACAAGAAGCATGGTTTTAGACAAATATCACTTCTAACTTGGCGCATGGGTTGATTTCCACATGATTCTTCAAATCAAAATCAGTGAATTTATAAGTATATAATGCTTGCCTCTGTGTCATTCCTACAGGGTATATCCTGTAGACTTTAAATTCATCTCCTCCTCTTATGCTTTCAGGTCTTTCCTCCTTCCAAATTGGTATGTGTTTCATGGACTTGAACTTGTTAAGCACTTCATGCTCTAGCGCCTTGACTGTAAGATTCCCAGACCTGCATTTGACAATTCAACAATGTTTCAATGAAAAACGGGTAGAAGGAGCACTCAAGTTTCAGCTTGCACGTGCAACATGAAGTGAGATCATGAACCACAACTGCTTACATACTAAACCAAATTGTAATGGAACAGAATCTAACTATTAAAGACAATATTTGAAACCAAATTAGACAACGTGTAACATGAATCACCACATTTTGAAATCTGACAACTTTTGGTAGCAAAGAGCATTTGTAGCATCAAATGAGATTACCTCAAAAAAATGGACTCCATATCAAACCTCCCTCTTTCTCGTACATACAAATGAAACACAGTCTCTAAGCCTCTGGTGCATTTGCAGGGCCGTTTCTTAAACCCTGGGCTACTTTCTTCTTTTTGTCGAATAATAGTTGCCAAGTGAATGCAAAGCCGGCATGATGAATGTACTGCTGCCATATCCACAAGTGCCTTGAAACAATCGGACGGACCCTCGTACTTCCATCTTGTTAATAAATGTAAGGGAGTATCAGCATTCAAAAATAAATATGACTCACACGTACAGGAGTATAACTTTAAAACAGATGGATTTCTACCTTAAAGACTGATTATAGACCTCAGGATTTCCAGCAAGATGATTCATGGTCTTTGCAACTGACTCAACATCGTCTACATTTTTAATATGTAAAACTGACCCAGGTGCAGGAGCAAATTCTTGGATGTTAGGAGCTCCAACTACCACAGGAATGGTTCCTGCAGAAAGAAATTTAATTTATGCCACCACCATAAGCACATCATTCAAAAAGTTTCCCCAAATTCTCAACTAAGATAATAACAAATAAGCGTCTACAACCCTTCCTCTTATCTTCTTACTCAGAAAATTACCTACTAGTCATAGATTTAGGGAGATCAATCATTTATAACAATCTCATAAGCTGAAAAGATTGCCAAATGCTTCATATCTCAAGCAAAGAACATAATCCACAAATAACAACAAGAAGTGACACATAGCAGAGAACATAGATCCAATACCAGCAACAAGAGATTGGAAGAACTTTTCAGTGACATAGTCCTCTTCATTTGAATTCTCAAAAGCCAAACTAAATTTATAGTGCTTCAGAGTTTCTACTTTGTCCACTGCAAAAATGTGAGAGATCACAAGTTATGACTCATAAATTCTAGTAAAGAACAATAAATAAATACATGCTAATGCAATCAAATCCAGAAACAAATTCCTAAATTTAGTCGATCTCTTAGCACATATGATTCATTGGTCAGGGATCCCAAAGTACTGGAAATCAAATGATCCCTGAATCTTCAGCTTGTTTCTGTATCTTTTTCTTCTTCTTCTTCT
>JANZLC010000202.1:32121821-32137852 GCA_026413385.1 Erythroxylum gracilipes
AATAGAAACGATCCGCGTTGTTATCGGATTTAAAGTTTTTAAATTTTACTCGATCCGTAACATGAAATCCCTTCACTTACTTAGTCTAAGTAAATTAAGGGCAAGTATTTAGGATGATGAAGTCAAGGAAGAAGTACTTCAAGATGAAGAAGCATATAGAGCTCCTATGAAGAAGAAATAAGAGACATGACACTATGCACAAGAGCTTTAAGCAACAATATGTTTGTAACAGTTTTACAATGTGTTGCTTAAAATTAGTATAATGAATATTTTACTGCCTTTGATAATATTAAGAAGCAGTAATAATAAATTGTTGCCTTATATTAAAAAAGAAAATATAATTATAAAAATTGTTTTAAATGGGGATATTAATTATAATTGCTATTGAAATAAAGTGATATCCTTAAGACTTCTTAAGTTACTAACTCTTTATCATGCAATTTAATTAAAAATCATTACACTGTGAAAATTTCTATATTTTCTTAATATCTTTGATCTAGAATATCAGCACCTAATCCTCGACTGATTTGTTGAAATGTCTTTCTAGTTTTAACCCCTAAGATTGCATTTGTTGATTCGTGAATTTTACTGTTAGGTTTAACCCTAATTCAAATGATTTATGTCGACCTATTTATAGGTTTGCATGTAACTCCTTTTAGTTATGATAGATCGATTTATACAAAAGGATTGCTCTATCTCAATTGCATGAAATCATACATTAATCAATATTCTAAACAAATTAATTCAAGAACTAATCAAAACACATAATTAAATCTCAATGAATCAATAATCATATTGCATTAAATAAAGAATCAAATCATAATGTCCATCCCAAGGTTCATCCTACCTAGGCATTAAACAAATTTAGTTCATAATAATAGAAACATAACCAAAGAATCAGAGAAAGAATTAAAAATAAGAGAATTTATTGTATATCCCCGTTTCCCTAATATATTCTTTTAAAAATTTGCCGAAAGAGATTCTCGGATCTCTAATCAATCTCTACTTCTTTGATGCTTTTAGGTTTAGAATTACGTCAAAACTCTCACTTTAGCTAAAACATTGACCCTCTTTAATTAGCCTTCATATTGCCTTTTAGCTAAAACATTGACCCTCTTTTATTGAGGAGTTGTTTTCAAGGACATAACATAGATGATTAAAAGTAGAGGGATGGAATTCCACATTGAATAATGAAGGCAACATGCATTGGACCTAGTTATCTCTCCTTCCTCTGGTGAAAGCAGAGAAGATGTAACAATAATTGAGGAATTCCAATCAGTGATAAAAAGAAAATCTAAGAGGAGCAAAGGTTAAGGCTCTATAAAACTCTTTGATTAATGGAAGTTATTACATGGAATGTAAGGATGATCAATTATCCAATCAAGCTGGCAAGCTTTGGGTTATTTTGTTTTTAATACTAATCCAAGTATTATTGCTTTTTTGGAAACTAAAATTAGACATGAGAATCTTAAGATTATGAATAAACTAGGTATATAGTGGAAATTTATTTTTAATCACCAAGCCCATAGTTTAGGAAGGATTATTATAGGGTATGAGAACTTTTATAGATGTTTAAGTTTTTGAGATAGAAATGCAAGTGATTCACTTGAAATGGAGATGCACTCAGAAAAAAATTGAGATTTTCTTTTCAGTTATATATGGTGCTAATCATGCTTTTCAAAGAAAGGAGTTATGGATTAGCCTCTTAGAATTTCATAAAAAAGTGAATGGCCCCTGGTTATTGAGTGGAGATTTCAATTCAATCCTATCTAGAATTGAATCAGATGGCCACTTTAGTTTGAAAATTTTCTTCCCTGATTTCAATGAATTTGTTGGGAAGCTAGGCATTTTTTAATCTAAAGTCTCAGGGTATTACTACAAGTGGATAAATAAACAGGGTGGAAGATGGGCTTTCAGAAGAAAATTGGATCGCTATTTAGTTAATCAAGATTGGATTACCCAATTTCCAGAAAGTGCGATAACATTTTTAGATTTGTTATTCTCATATCACTTCCCTATCCAAGTAGAGAATCTCTTCTATAATTCTATAAGAAGGGGTCTTTTTAGGTTCAACAATTTCCTGGTGGAGGATAACAACTTTCAGTAAGCTCTTTAAAGCGGATTAGAGTCACCAGTGGTGGGTACACATCAATACATTTGTGTCCAATGACTCAAGGCCATTAAATAAAAAATGAAAGAGCTAATGATTAAAATAGGCTCAACCACACAACAAGTTGTCGATAGGGCTAAGGAGGCACTCACATTCATCGAGGGGTAGTTAGCAAGGAATCTTGGTAATGATCTCTTGTTACACAAGGAGAACGAACTTTTGAGAGACTATTTATATGCAAGCAAAGATCACTTTAATCTTTTGGAATAAAGAGCCAAAGTTAATTGGCTCAAAAGAGAGGAAAGATTTCCTAAGTTCTTCAACTTTATTTTGGCTAGAAGAAATGTTAATAGAATCTATTCATTAACCATACTTGATGGTTCTATAATCTCTAAGTAAAAGGATCTTTTTATTAAATCCGAGAAGCATTTTAGGAGATTTAATGGTTACTCAAATTCATTAGAATCCATCTTGTTACTCTCTTTTATCAAGAAAAGGATCTTATAAAAGCAATCAAAATTACTCATTAAGCCCATTTGAGATAAAGAAATATAAGAAGTAGCCTTTCAGATGAATCTTAACAAATCCCCAAGTCCTGATAGTTTCAATGGCTTCTTTTTTCAAAAGACTTGGCAGGATATTGGTCTTATGGTGAAGAAATCTATAGAGGAATTATTGTCTAATGCTACCCTTCTTAAAGAGATAAACATGACTTATATGTGCTTAATACCCAAAATTGCTAATCTTGCTTCATTTATGGACTTCAGGCCTATTGCATGTTCGAATCTTCCTTTACAAGGTGATTTCTAAGGGCCTGTTTATTTCCGTTTTTCTTTCCTGTTCTTTTTGGTGGTTTTCATGAAAAAAAGAAACAAGTTCTTAAAACGTGTTTAGTTGAATACTGTTATCATTTCTTGTTTTTAAAAATAAAAAACCACAATAACTATACAGAAACCTAAAAAAGATGTTTGTTCTAATATTTTGCTACAGATTTTCACACATTTTAGTTTCTACTTCCTCTTTTTATAAATTTCCTTCATTGTAGAAACTCTATCTCTTCTCTCTTCTGTTACATCTCAAAGTCATCTTTTATGTCTCTCCTGCTTCTTTTTTCTTTTCTTTTCTTTTCTCTTACATTCCTAACTCATCTCTTATGTCCTTTTAACCAAGTGAGTTCCCGAAACTGATTTGATATTTTTGTAATTATATTGTGTTATTTTTTCTGGTTTTCTTGGTTTCTTTTTCCAATCAATGTATGATTTTTCTACGTTTATGATTTTCCAAGTTTTTATGTTTGCGTTTCTGCGTTACTAGTTTTCCTATTTATCGTTTATCTACTTTTTTGCATTTCCAATTGTTTTGTTATTATGTGTTTTTGGTTTATTTTGACTTTTATGTTTCTGCATTTCTATATTACTGGTTTTCTTATTTATTGTTATCTGCGTTTTTGTATTTTTACATCTTAACCAAATAGGGTTTTATTTTCAGTTTTTATGTTATAAATCTCAACCAAACATGTTTTTTTTATATAAAAATTAAAAACTAAAAACTAAAAACCATAACAAAAAAACAGAAGTGAAATCAAACAACCTCTAAAATTCTTACAAATAGATTGAAGATAGTTTTAAACTCTCTTATCAAAGGTGAAAATGTCTCAATTGTATAAGAGCTAATGAAAGAATATTAGAGAAAAAACTCCTCCCCAGATGATTGTGTCATCAAAGTTGATTTCAGGAAGGCTGATTATGTTGAATGGGGTTTTATATTACAAACCTTGGAGATTTTGGGATTTCCTATTGCTTTTATCAAATGGATTGAGGCATGTATCACTTCCCTTTCCTTCTCATTCTTGATTAATGGTGAACCTATTGGATTATTTAAGAGTGCTAGAGGCCTAAGATAAGGGGATCCTTTATCCCCTTAACTTTTTAATCTATGTATGAAGGTTCTTACATAGATCCTTTTCCACAATGTAAGGAAGAACAGACACTTTAAGTTACATAACAAATGAAAAAAAAGTGGAGCTTATTAATCTATTCTTTGTGGATGACCTTTTAGTCTTCTCTAAAGATCACTGTAAATCAATGGGACTGCTTATCTATACTCCACTGGCTTTTAAGGAGCTCTCGGGTTTGGAAATTAATTTCTAGAAGTGTCATTTCATCTTGGCTTCTAGCACCAATCAGTTTGAGTATATAATATCCTAAATCATAGGTATGACTAGAATGGTAGCTTTATTGATCTATCTGGTTCTCCCTATCAGTACTAGAAGGATCCAGTTTTCATAATGTTATCCTTTATTAGAAAAGATACAAAGAAGACTAAACATGTGGGATAATAAGACTCTATTCTTTATGGGTATACTGTAACTCATTAAATCAATATTAAATTCTTTACATATTTACTATTCCTTTAACATGTTTCTTGCAAAAGGATTTATAAAGATCTTAGAGAAATTATTTAGAAGATTCCTTTGGGGCAATCTAAATTTTGAGAGGCACAATGCAATGTGAAATGGACTCAGGTTTGAAAGAGAAAGGAGGAAGGAGGTTTGGGGCTAATCTCCACCAGTATTACTAATAGAATTATGTTGATAAAAAAGCTTGGAATTTCTTGCTAGAGGAGTCACTATATATCAAATGGCTCCACACTTATATCCTTAAGGGGAATAATGTAAGGTTGATTTCTATTAAAACTTCCTTTTTTTAGTTCCTGATTCAATTACTTAAGCTAAGGGCCATATTGGATTGTAACATAGTAAATGGTGAAAAGGCCTCGTTTTGGTTTGATAATTGGACATGTATAAGCCCCTTGATCAAATACCCCAAGATGTGCTCAACTGGAATTTAATCCTTATCCATTCCAAGGTTAACTATATCTTAATAGGGGGACAATGGAGCAATATCCCTTCATAGATGTAATATCTCATTCCTAATTATAATCCTAAGCTTGGAAGAAAGGACTCTTCCTAATGTCTCAACCAACCTCCAGATATGTTTAACTCTTCAAGATTCATGGATTAGATGGTTCATAATTCTTCTACGGTGGAATGGTACCTTATTGTATGACATGATTATCTCATTCTTAGTTACTCTTTCATTCTTAGTTACTCTTTCAAATTGAGCCCGTTAGATAGAATGCCTTACATAGCTACCAACCCTAATTACATTCTATGTGGAGGAGAGGAGGAGTCTAGGGACCATTTTTCTTCCTTTTTGATATTTCTAAAGTCATATGGAACAAAATACAGGATCTCTACTTGCAGTATAACATGAGGAGTAAGTTTATGGACGTTCTTAATTAGCTCCTAAAACTAAAAAGTTCCCCCTCATCTAGTAAGGTGGTATTTATCATCTCTTTTGCTTCAATTGTTAAAAACTTATGGCGGGAGAGAAACCTAAGGAGGTTCCAAAATAAGGCTAGTATTAGGGATGAGATTTTGTTCTCCCTAATTTCTGAATTAGGGAGCAATTACTTTGTATCCGAGGATCAAACAGAGTTTGTCCTAATATAGCATCCTCATGGAGAATTAACTAATAGATTTTTTTTAATTCTAAAAGAAAGAGCATCCAATCAGTAATAATTAAAGTGAAGAAAATCTCTCACATGAAGAACAAATGAGCTTTACATAGAGGGGTTGTGTTATCTTCTATAGAGGATCCGACTCTTTTACTGATCAACTAGTGTTGCTGTGTAATCTCCACTTGTATCTCTGAGAAAATTCATTAGAGAGGTAAAGAAGATTAAGATCCAAATCTAGGTAAACACACAATCAAGAGGTGACAAAACTCTGACCTATGGAGCCATAGGATGATGCATGCCCCTTAGAGAGGTCCAAGAGAAGGGACCCTAATTTGGACATTTCTTTTCTGGAGGCTTAGACAGAATGATATGAGATTACCATCTGTGTTATGTTTGTTTCCGTCTCAACGATGCGTTTTGTATGCTGGTCAAGACTATGTTGTTTTAGGTAAGGTATCCTTTGTAAGACTAATTCTTGTAAACTCATTCATATATACAATTAATTCCTTTTTACTTTTTTAAAAGAAAAAAACTCCTTACTATGTCTGAAAAGATCCTATTCTTTTGTTTGACAACCTTGTTATATCGTGAAGTGTAAGAAGAGTGATTTGATATTATATTTCAAATTCTTCACAATACTTTTAAACTTATTCACCCTATCATATGTACAAAATATCTTTATGCAATAGTCGCTTTGTCTTGTCACGTGAGTCTTAACTTCTTAAAATAAGTAAAAACTTCAGATTTATTTGACAATAAATTGATTCAAAATTTATTTTGAGTGTAATCATCAATAGAGATTAAGAAGTACCTATTATTTTCATTCAAGTCAAAATTCATCGGACCAAATACGTTAACATGAATAAGCTCATTTGGCCAGATTGCATGTTGACTATTTATAGCTCTAAATGGAAGTATGCTTTGTTTTCCAATAATCTAAGCTTCGTATAATTGACTTGGATGGATTATACTCTATGAGTTTTTGCATCTATACCTTTAACCAAGCAACTTCAAAATTGGAACCTTAAATGTGCAAATCATAGGTGTTATAACTAAGACTCACTTTAACCATATTATGGAAGCATATATAAACGTCATTAGAAATATAAATATGAAACATACAATTTTTTTGTTAAAGTGACCTTAAGTATAAGTGCACCGTTTGTATCAAAAATTAAAAAGAGATCATCACGAGGATACTTTAATACCCTTCTAGAATAGAAATATAGATATGGTCTCAATTCTTCAATTTGATTAAAATTCATCTTTTCCCCATTAATTGTGATATCATTGGTGAACTTAACTTTGGAGTAGACAGACTTATCAAGATCATAATCGAGCTTTTCTTACCACGCATATGGTTGGTGCACCTTGTATTAAGAATCCATATGTAATAATTTGGTATTTGATCAATTGTTGTAACCCTTAAAAGAATATGGTTTTGATTGTCATCTTCTTATATAAAATGAGAGCTTTGGTCATACTCTTTATATCTGCACTTACCGGAGTAATGACCATGTTTATGACATAAATAACATTCAACATATGACTTATCAACCTTCCTTTGCCACGACCACAACCTTAACCTCTAAAATTTTAATGTTAACATTGGTATAATGTTTGATTTACTTTAATCATTTAGATTGCCTTCAATTCCATGGCTATGATCATCATATTCTTTATTATATAGTGATAAATGTCACGTTCTCTTCCGCTATCACATGAATTTCCATATCCTTGAGTTGTTTCACCAACTTATACAATGTTGGTACAAATTAAACTTTAAAAGGTTTGTTCAATTAGCTTCTCTAGCTCCTACTTATTTATGCGGTGCTTATAGACTTGCAAAGTGGTATATACCTTATCGATAGTTACCGGATTAGATTAAGAACTTCTTTAATAATTACCTCATCATGCTCCAATTTAAGGCCAACAACTCAAGATTTTCTCTATTTTTATACCGTCTTAACTTGTTTCACAACTTTGTACAATGTCAATAAGGTATTCAGGCTTGCTATGACATGGTTACTTTCGTAATCTTCTCAACCACTTCACCATTCACTCCTTCATGAATAAAATACAAAGCACTGTTTATTTTTTTTGTTTATCCTTACCATGAACAACCTTCCCCACATAACTAGCATTGTCTTTAAAATTAGTAATGTCAGTCATCATGACACTTTATAAGTCGTGGTTTTTGAAAAGCATTTTAAATAGTCTATTGATTACAACCTTTTTCATTTAAGACAAGAATTAAAATTTAGGATAAATTTTTAGTGACTATAGCTTTAACGGTAGTTTTGTAATAAAGATAAGAAGTAAAATTGGAATTAGTTGTTGACTTAAAAAGCAGGCAGACGACGGGGACTTCTGTTTCCCCTGATATGCTCCACCGCCACGCCTCCCCATGAAGATGTACCAGTGCTGTAGTCCCACTCATCACTCACTTTGAAGAAGCTCACTGAGAGTACCAAAAATGGTAAATGGGACATTGTACTTTGTTGCTATGATATAGTATTGTAATGGTGGAGGAATCAAGAGTGTGCCACGTGGTGAACGGAGCCACACTAGTCTATCAGTGATGGAGCCTGGAATGTTGGAGATTACTCGTCTTCTCTGGATAGGGATATTGGACATTATTTATATACGCGGATCTCTGACTGTTACGATTTGACTATGTTTTATTTGTAAACATCATAAGCTCTCAAAACCTAAGCTTTATAATGATCTTTAGGAATCAATATGGCATGGTGGCCGCACTTACCAACCATTTGTGGTCCAGCAACACAAATCCAAACCCTACGGCTAACATCAAATACCAGCAAACAGACGCATCTCACGCAATTTTATCCTACTATTCCCAGTACCAACCGATCCAACGGAAACTAGTCACCATCCAGTGCCCGTGTCGGAAAGCTCAACTCCACGGTCGTCATTGTCCCACGTTGCTCTTGTTCATTGGCCCCAACTCACATCAGCGTTTCATCTCATTCATGATTGGTCCACGTTACCAGATGTGCATTGTTAGGACAATATTTTAGTGAGAATACAATTAAAAATTAAAAAAAAATATGAAAGAGACTTGAAATTGAAGCCCCTTAAATGCGGGCAATAGACACCTGGCGACTCAGAGAAACGACACACTCTTCTTCTGCTCTCCTCCTCTCTCTCTCTCTCTCTTCTCATCCCCTATTTTTATTTTTTCACGCCAAAAAATCCAAACTTTTTATAAATTTTTGTTGGAAAATAAGAGGTGAGCAAAAGTAATCCAAGCTTATACGCCTCTCCCGCCCGCTCTCTCTCTCTCTCTCTCTCTCCCGCCCCCTCTCTCCCCTTTCCCTAGTCCGTCTTTTGTATTATTAGTATTACTGTTCTATTTTCATTTTTATCTTATTTCTTTCCTTTTATGATCTTTTATTGCAATAAAGTTTGCATGTTTCCCGCTGAAATTACTTGTTGGAAATTGGGTTGTAACAAAGTTTAGAATTTGAACAGTTGATTCGTTTACTAGATCCTTTTCTTGGGTTTGTGAAAACTTAAACTGAGTGATGAAAATGGGTTTGAAGTTGGATTTTAGCTTTTCTTTTCGTTCACTTTTCTGCTTAACGTTGCAGGGTTTAGATGTTGTTTTTGATTTGGAAGATGGGTTGGTTTAAACTAGTGATTCTGTGGGGTGAAAGTTTTACTTTAGGTGATGGGACGGAGATGAGGAGATGGAAGTGAAAGCATGAAATTTGTAGCGGTGATCGAATTTTTGGATCTGGAATATAAAAGAAAGAACCATACTTTAATTTGACCCGCGTCAGTTAGCTAGTTGGATGGGCCTTTTGTTTCTGTATATTCTAACCTTGTAATTTAGTGCACTTTGAAGTATTTTAGAGTGATGCAAATCAAGTCTCGATCCTTAACTTGGCTTGCTTTTAATGTTTTCTTCTTGCTTTGTCGATTCTTAAGAGTATTGAGTCTGTTGTGTATATTTTAATTGACATGGGATGCTATGCGAGATTCTACATACTTGAATTTTGGAGCCATATAACTCGGTTCTTCACTGAACTTAAGGGACCTCCGTTGAAATTTGGATCTTCCATGGATTTCGCAATTCTGAGGCCGTGACGCTGTCTGTTATGAAATCCTATCTGGAAGTTTATCATACTTCGGTTTAGTCCAACCATTGCTAATTGTATGCCAGTACTTGTTCTTTTTTCTCCTGAAAATTGTAGTTGACGTGAAAACTTGAAATCGTTTATAGTGTTTCTTGGTTCGTTCTTTTATATGTTTGAAATGAGAACTTCTGACGTTTTTAACTCTTACAAGCAACAACTGAGTCATGTTGCTGTTGTTGCGATTGTCAATGGTTTGTATGCAGTTTATAAATTTAAGGCTGTAAACTTGGTCTCCAGATTTAGTTTGGTGTCACTCCCCCCCTTACGACTTTAATGGATGTTTGGATATCATTTTGTAGAAGCAGCTTAGAGGAACGAGATTCCAGTTTGATCCACTTCAAACGGGTGAAGTTCTAACGCTGCTTGATTGGTCCTGCTGTTTTAACTGCTTGAAAATTTTTGGAAATGGAGACTCATTTGAACTTCAAGAACTTTGGTAATACTCCGCCTGGAGAAAGCGGTGATGCAAAGCCTCCAGGAAATCCCCTGCTAGTTCGGCAGCCTTCAGTATATTCCTTGACCTTTGAAGAGTTCCAGAACACTTGGGGAGGAGGGCCTGGGAAGGATTTTGGGTCAATGAACATGGATGAACTGTTGAAGAACATATGCGCCGCTGAAGAGACTCAGGCCATGACAAGTTCTATTGGTGTTGGAGAAGGAAGTGTTCCTGTTGGAAATTTGCAAAGACAAGGATCATTGACTTTGCCCAGAACAATAAGTCAAAAGACTGTTGATGAGGTGTGGAGAGACTTGCTCAAGGATACTAGTGCTGCCTTTAAAGATGGAAGTGGTAGTGTAGTACCAAATCTGCCACAGAGACAACAGACATTAGGAGAAATGACTTTGGAAGAGTTCTTGGCAAGGGCTGGAGTAGTGAGGGAGGATCAACAAATTGGAAATGCAAATGATACTGGATTTTTGTGTGAATTATCCCGGTTTAACTATAGTAATGACCCAAGTTTAGCTCTGGGGTTTCAGCAGCCAAATCAAATGAATGGGATTGTAGGTGCTCAAGCATCGGCCAATAACAATAACTTACTCGCTCATCAGCCTCCTAGTTTAGGACTGAATGCCGGAGCAATCAAATCATCTCAACCGCTGCAGAATTCCCATCAACAACATCCCCAGTCCCAACGACTACCACTCTTTCCCAAGCCAACCACTATTGCATTTACATCCCCTATGCATTCAATTCATAATACTCAGATTGGAAGTCCGAAAGATTCAGTTGTGGGTATGCACACGTCTATCAACAATAAGTTAGTTCAAGGTGGAGGACTGAACCCGGTCAGTTTAGGAAGTTCAGCTGCGACAAGATCTCCTGCAAATCAGATATCACCCGACTTCACTGTAAAGAGTAATGAAGATATATCCTCGCTATCACCAGTTCCTTATGTGTTTCCTAGAGGAAGAAAACCCAATACAGCTTTGGAGAAGGTAGTTGAGAGAAGACAGAGAAGAATGATAAAAAATAGAGAGTCGGCTGCTAGGTCACGGGCTCGCAAGCAGGTGAATTTCTTGATTGAGCTACTATATGCACAGTAGCAGCTAGAATATCTGTTTCATCACCTTCATTGCACTGGATTTTGTAAGGGTAAAAGGTCCTCTCTTTTACTTTTATGTGTGTCTGATGAACATATGAGGCACTAATGTGGATGGAAGTTCCCTTTTTTGGGGTTTTATAGAATACTGTTAAATGGATTTGAGAAACCTGCCACAAGTGACTCTTTAATGGTTTATGATGGGAGTCTTTTGGGTAAGCATTACATCAATATAGCTATAGGTGCAGAGCTATATCACTCTGGTAACATGTCTTTTTGTTTGTGTTTTCAGTTTTTTATTTCATTAAATTGTTCGAAAGATAGGTTGACTTCGAGTCTTTCCGGAATAATTGCAGAAGCGAAAGAAATAGTGTTAGACAAAATGCAAAAAGCCTAGGTGCTAACCATGATCAAGTTATTAAGCTTGCATTAGCCACCAACATATGAATTTAAAGCAATCAATTTTAATACTACCTGGTTGGAAGGAATTTTTCTGCAAGGAAATGGATGCAAAATTATTATTATTATATAAATATTTAATTAGATGTTTTAAGAGATTGTAGTCTATTACTTAAGAAACTTGCCCATAGGCTTGTGTTCTAGTTTTGGTGCATTAACTGTTGTTCAGTTCAAGGTTGCAGAAACAACTCTTATTTCTATATTTATATTTCAAACTTGTCAGCAAAGTGAGAAGATCTTTACAACAATGTTTTTGTTAAGCTTTTTTTTTTTGGGGTTAATCATGCAGGCATATACCATGGAACTGGAAGCAGAGATTGCAAAACTTAAAGAACTGAACAGAGAATTGCAGAGAAAACAGGTACGCTTTGTTAATCTGGAATCCATACAAAAGTTGGGTTATCAACCTTCCTTGATGTAACTTTTGTTGTTGCAGGCAGCAATGGAAATACAGAAGAATCAGGTGTGGCTTCCTTCTTTTATTCTGGTGAAAGCTTCAATGACATGATAATGATGCCCATTTTATGCTAAATTAAGCATAAATGCTTTATTAATCTAAATCTTAAGAACATGCAATGATAAGGGTGTACAGGATGTGCAAGACATGCTACAATGGAATTCTTAATGACTCCCTGAAAGTTTCACTTGATGACTGTTTCCATTTATATCAGTGTTCCTTGAAACTTATCACAAAAATCACGAAGGAATTGAAATAGAACAATAAGCACCCTTCACAGCAATTTGCAAGATGGAGTCACTTGGTTCTAACCATTGAGGATTTGGTGAACTGCGTTATCTTCTTTCTGTACTCATCCATTTTAAAGGATATTAATGGTTTAACCTCCTCAAATATATCTGAATATTGGGAATTAGTTTGATCCTTGTTTAAAATGTGTTAAGAATTCAACTGTGTGATTTCTGTCCTTTGTTTATTATTCTGGTATTTGGGAAGGTTGCTTTCTGATCAGTTGTCTGGAAATTTTTAGATCCTGATTATCCTTTTTTTTTTTTCTTTTTGCAGTTCAAGGAGACAAATCGGGCCTGGAGTGCTAAAAGACTAGGCTTGAGAAGGACATTAACAGGCCCTTGGTGAGGTCGGTGGATTGGTCTTAGATAATGGGACAGTGCTGATCTCAAGGATGCAATATGAGGCATTTGTGGGGTATAAAATCGGTTAGCTGATCGCATTTTATTCTAGGATGGCTTGGTAGTGTTATTACTAGGAGTTGAAATTAGTAAATTATGACTTTATATTAGTTCTACGCTCTCGTGAATAAACTTGTATGCCATCTTTATTTGCTATCTTTGATTATAAATGGCCATGTATTTAGACAAGTCTTGTGTTCCAGGCTGCAACACTCGGAGCTTTAGCACCTTTCCATTATCTACCTTATAGCTTAAGAATGCCAGACATGCTTAGAAACAATAAAGTACAATGGGAAAAAGGGTGTCAAGTACCAACAAGATGTAAAAATTTGATGCCATTGTCTGCAAAAATATGATTCCAATGATGAAAAAAAAAAGACTGTTCAAGAGAGTATAGAAGTGGCAAGCGCTCTCCTTCTTTAGCTCTTTTTGCCTCGTCCTTTTCCACTCACCAGCTATGGTTAATCTGCCTCTCTTTTCCCTATTTTAACTCTCACAAATCTCCAACCTTGTGTTTACATTCATGTTTTCTGAAAACTTTATCTTTTTCCCGCTTCAACTCCCATAGATTTCCAGCCTTGCGTTTTCTTTTCTGTTTCTTCTCAATCCTCTAACTTTTGCTTCTTCTCCAGCTCCCAACTTACATTTAGAAACTTCACTACTCAAATCCATTCTCCTGTTTTCATTTCAGCTCTCAATCATTCCTCAACCTAGTCCTTAACTCCTCCTCTTCCCCTCCCTTCTTTCTCTACATACACCCTCCTCCTTCACCATAGACATCTGTTCTACCCTTCTAGCTGCTGGGGTATTTTTGTCATTCTGCTCGACTATTTTCCTCTTTTGGTAAATGCTTTTCAAAAATCTTTTTCTGACATTGCTATGTCTTCCTATTCTCTTGCCTGTCAATTATATCTGTCCCTTTTCTTTATTCAGCCTCACCCATCGAATTTTCATAGCTACCCTCCTAAACCTTGGCTGCCCTCTTGCTCCTTGAAAAGGGCTCCTCCTCTTCCTCAGATTTCAAGAAGAGCCAAAAGTAAGTGATAGCTGATGATGGTGATACTGCCCTCCATTACTCCCCAGCGAGAGAAGACAAGGTAGATTCATTGTTGTGCTTGATGTGGAAGTTTTACAAGAAGGTGCACGTTCATGAGAGTCCTCGCTGGTGGGGTTCTTGGAGAGAAGACCTCCTTTTCTGATGCTGCAAAAATGGGCAACTAATAATTGGAAGAATAAGGGTCTGTTAGAGGTATTGCTAGTAGATAAAAACTTAGCTTTATTTACCTTTTCCTCTAAAGTGTAGGTAGTTAAAGTCCTTGAAGAAGGTCCTTGACATGTGATGAATCTTCCTCTGTTTCTCCAAAGTTGGCAGCCGAGATTCTGACCTAAAGCAGAAAAGCTAAATTTAGCACCTTTGTGGGTTGATTTGTATAATGTTCGATTGGAATATTGGACTAACAAAGGTCTTAGTATGATAGCAAGCTATTTGGGGCAACCACTATGCATGGATGAGAACACAACAAAAAGGAAAAGGCTAGGCTATGCTCGGTTATGTATTACTATGGATATTTCTAAAGATTTGCTAGAACATATCCCCATCTTGAGGTTAGGCTTTAATGGTTAATTATACGAAGATAATGTCACGGTGGATTATGACTGAAAGCCTTCCTTGAAGCTACAAAGGAAAAGATGGGTACCAATGGGGAAAAGGTTTAAGGAAGGGAGCTATAAGGAGCTAATGAGTCTGGATCTATATGATAATGAAGGAATTGATTTGCAAAAAAATGCCAAAATGGGACACAAGAAGAGCTCAGTCTTAACTGACAAAAATCAGATGGATAAAGTTGGTAATGAGGAGTTGGAAACTATCCAAAGTGTTGCAAAATTTACTGACTTAGATGAAGAAATCTAGTCAAAGCAGAATTTTGTAACAAGCACTATAAAAGAAGTTTCTAAGGAAGGCAAGTTAGTGGTTTTAGAGGGAGAAAAAGGGGATGATATGGAGGCTACCTTATCTTCTTCAACTTCGACTAATGCAGAAGAGAGAGAGAATGTAGCACAATTTAATAGGTTAAAAGGAGGAAGGGTACTAGGACTAAAGGCCAAAGCTCCACACCCATCACATCATGATAGTAGTTTGGAATGTCAGAGGCCTTAATTACCCCAAAAAACTCTTGGCCTTTGATCGACTCTTCGTTTCGATCTAAAGATCAAACCCTTGAAAGCCGAATCAAAAAATAAAAAAAAATAATTCCAAGGATTGCAATATAAGATGCAACTTCGGGTCGTCTCACTTAATTGGAATTTAATGAAATGGACCTAAGCTAGCCTATATGTCATAAAATGCAAGCGAAATTAGAAAGAAGGGGGTTTCGATCTTGAAAATATTAATGAACTAAAATGCATTGTAAAAAAGCATGTAAAAAGTATTTTTGGATTTTTTTTGGAATAGAAAATGAAAAGATTAAAACAAGTGATAAAATTCTCTTGAAAATGAGCTTTAGCTATCACAGTTCAAAACTAATTTGATGGAATTAGAAATCACTAAGTTTGAATGGTAAACTTTTAAGGCCTCTCTTTAAGTCCAGGATCTTGATTAATGAACTTCATTTCTCAAGATCCCATTAAACGCTCTTAAGCCTTAGAACCTTAGAGGACTTTTAAGTTTAGGATCTTGATCAATGAACTTCATTTCTTAAGATCCCGTTAAGCGCATCTTAGTTTGATGGGATTAGAAATCACTAAGTTTAGAAATGATAAACCTTAAAGGACTCTCTTTAAGTCTAGGATCTTGATTAATGAACTCCATTTCTCAAGATCTCATTAAGCGCTCTTAAGCCATAGAACTTTAAAGAACTTTTTAAGTCCAGGATCTTGATCAATGAACTCTATTTCTCAAGATCCCGTTAAGCGCATCTTAGTGTGTGTGGTGGATTTGTCAATGCAATGGGTCAAATGAAATCTAGCATCAACTCAATATCAAACACAACTAGGCAGATAAAAGAGAATCAATAAGATCACAAGTGGACATATATGAGACTTCATATATTTAAGCTCAAAGTTCTACATAAACAAATCCATAACACATTA
>JANZLC010000202.1:32152359-32167581 GCA_026413385.1 Erythroxylum gracilipes
GCCATGTTTGGCTCCACATGTCCAATTCTTAAAACCTAAGTCCAATTTCTACACTAATCATCTCCCAATTTTCAATGGCTCAAGTTAATAAATCCGAAAATCATTTATCTAAATTTCCAGTGCCATTGGACAGTAATTTCTACTACCGGTAAATAATTATTCTGCCACTTGGCATTTTTCTTAGTCCAAAAATTAACCCAAAATTTCCAGAAAATTTCTAAAATTCACTAAAAATTCTCAAACCTTAATGACCCTCTCCAACTAAATTTTCAAGCACACAAATCACATTTTTCATAATCGGGAAATGTCATGAATGCATGTATAGTCATGTTCATGTGCAAAATTTACTATTCACACGTATGGGTATGCCATATTATGCATGAGCAATGAAATGCTTTTCTAAGCTCTCTTTGGTCACTCATATTTACAATTCTAACCTACCCACAGGTAACGGGCTATTACAAAAGCAGTGACATTCATTTTCATAATGTAATTATTTCATATGCTTGATGAAGACCACTGTCAAGATAGTGATTTTATCTTTATATATGAATGATATTTTGATTGCTTGCATTGACAGTCAAGCACATCAAAGACTAGTTGTCATCCAAATTTGAGATGAAAGATATGGATGAATTCATATATTCTTGGAGTTAAGATTTCAAAAGATCAAGAGATTATTATCAGTTTCTCAAGCGACCTATATTTAAAAGGTTTTAAAACGATTCTGTATGCAAGATTGCAAAGTAATTGATAATCTTACTGCTAAAGACAAAGGTCTCAGTAAGAAGTTTTGTCTATTTATACTAACATAAAGGAACAAATGAAGAAACCTCCTTGTTCCAGTGCAGTTGGAAGTCTCATATATACCATGATGTGTATAAGGTCAAATATTTGTTATATTTTTAGAATGGTGAGTAGAATTAATCAAATCTTATATAAGCACATTGGAAAGTAGTAAAGAGAATATTGAGGTATTTAAAAGGTACCATTCATTATGTATGGTGTTATTAAGGCAATGATCTACATATACAAAAGTATACAAATACAAAATGAGGAGGAGATTTAAATGAGCAAAAATATACCTTTGAATTTTTTTTCTTCCTTAACTATGGTGGGACATCATCAAAAAGTAAGAAACAATCTTATATTACTTTATCCACAATAGGAGCTAAATTTATAACATTTTCAACAATAGTACAAAAAGTTGTGTGGCTTAAATAATTCTTGGTTAGTATGAGAGTTGCTATGAGCAAGACTAATTCAATAATAATCAACTATGACAGTCAAGTAATAATCACTTATACTAATAACCCTAAATTTGATTCTAAAACCAAGCATATAGGTACAAAGTATTATATGAAAGATATAATTGTATGAGACGTAAGGATGGGGTATATATCTACATGAGATATGGTGGTAGACCTAACGACAAAACTAATTTCCTAAGATACATATATTGAGCATGTTAAGTCATAAGAATTACGTAGATATTGAAGTGCAATTAATTAACATTTCTTTTTGTATGTTAATTCAATATCTTGTCATCTTTAAAATGCAAATATGAGTTATCATTTTTTATTAAATAATCAACATTGACTAGTGCTTGATTATGAAATATGTTTACTTTATATGGCATATTTTATGGATGAATCAAAAAGTATGTCAAATAGATAAAAGTTGACCCTTTTATATATGTAATCACATCTAATGCTTGTGATGACTAAAGTTAAGGCAAAATTTAAATTTATTATCAAAGTGATAATAGGGAGTAAGAGTAAGAAAGAAACTTAAACCACAAATGCCGATCTAGATAATAAGTAAAAGAAATTTGGTTTGGAGTGATCATATGGTCATTATATCTGTCTTAATTGTCAAATAAAAGTTAAAAAAATGAATTTTAGAGTAGACATATGAACTTAGTTTAAATATTGAGTATGTTTGAATCGTCATCTATACGATATTACGTTAATAAAAGACATAGACCCTAAATTGAAAGGAGTTAATATTGTAGCATACGACTCTTATTATGTGTACAAATGCAACTATGAAAAAGTATTAATGTAAGTCATAAAATCTTAGGTTAAACGAGTCTCATGGTATACCCTTAAGACTTCTAATTCTTAACAATTAAATTTAAGGTTTGCTACTTTAGAATATTACCAAAAGAATATGCTTAATATTATGATCTTATGGGATAATTCTAGGAAAGTAAATTAAATTAAATTCAAGAGAATGTAGAATATAGGAAGAGCATTTTGATTGGTGTACTACATAAGAAAAAATATATATTCAAAGGTGGCAACTGACTCTTAGTAAGAAAATTAAACACATAGATGACAGTATATGAGACTATAAAGTAAATGAGATTAAAATGTAAAACATAACCTAGAGTTTAGCATACTAAATCCACTCAAGGATGATTTATTAATCAAAACATCACTTATAGATATATTGAACTCTTGTCATATGCTGGTGGCATGAATTATTGGATAAATATAAGAGTTTATAGAATGCTAATTAACTAAACCCATCATGTGTGATGAAAAGATGATAAATATTAAACACACCTAATAACTTGAAGATGCAACATTTGGTTTTAAATTTTAAAGAGTAGTTAAGAATTTAAACTTCAATATAAAATGATCATCTAAATTTCGAAAGGATTATGATGATCACAAGTCATTGAGTATTATGCCAAATCTCCTCTAACAAAAACAACAAATACCCTCTAACCTTTGAAAAAAGAAATTGATCTTAAAATGATTAGTGTTAATAAATCCTAGTATTTCCAACATTTATATTGGAATATAGGGTAGCATACGTATCACTCATTACATTGCACAAGTTCCAGTTAAATAACTTTAAATCACACCACACATTACATAGGTTTCATCGGATTTAAACCAGAGGGTGCCATGCATATAGACATTTTTTATATGATAAGCCCAAATATTTTTCTTTTCCTCATTGGTAGCAACTTTCTTCAGACCAATTGTGATTTAACATTAAAGAATACTATTAATTTTTCACTTTTTCTTTCTAGTTTATTGCATGTATGTCCATCAAACTTTCCAATTCTCAACCATTATTCAGCTCTAGTTTTGACAATGCTGCTGTTCCTATTCTTAGCCCACATTAACATTCCCATCTACTAGTCATAGATCAAATGAACGATGATCTTGTTTATTGCGCGTACCAACCATGACCTTGTGTGAAGTTGTGCGAGCCAACTTGAAGAACACTTTTAGCGCTTGTGGGCATCATGTGAATTGACTTCCATTTTCTGACTTGATGCATCTAACTCCTAGGATAGTCAAAAACAAGACCTTCAGCTACGCTTCTGGCTCTTGCATGACCGAAAAGCTTGCTCACGATAGCCAATGCAAAATCTGTCACTGTAGCAAGTCCCTTGCTTGTAATCACTTTACCATCGATTACTACTCTGGCACCATTAACCATTTCACTGGTCAGCTTGCTCAGGACCGAAGGATGTGCCGTGGCTCTCTTATCCTGTTTCACGGCAGAAGAAACGGCTTCAAATATGAAAGCTTAAAGGAGGATGAGCTCAGTTAGCTTCATATTACCTTGAGTAAACCCTGTTTTTGTAGAACTGCAGGGGCAGAGCAAACTGCTCCATATATTCTTCCAGCAATTGCTTGTTCACGGAGCATCTTCTTCAGAACTCTGGATCTTTGCAGCTTGTCAGCTCCACGAATTCCTCCCTGAAGGTTTGTAACAAATCCAAACTCTCTAAGGATACGTAATGGACAATGAATGACTGTTAAAAAGTACATTGTGGGTTGTGGGCATACCTTAAGAAAGTCAAACATGCTCAAAAGTAAGCAAAACAAGTATAATAGGGAAGGAGGAGACAGAAACTGAACAAACTCTGTAAGACTTTGGACCACTATCTAGGTATGTATAACTGCGTGGTAGTATCAACTTTAAGTCAGTGGTGGAATCAAACAGCAAGTTCATCAAAGCCAACAAAGGAAGTCGTGATAATGTTAAATGCTAGATAAAACCAATCTCTTTTATCAGAAGGTTATTTTCAGTAAAAAATTATGATACAGCGCTTTAGGACTACATGCATAAATTGATGTCTTCCTGGAAAATTTATAGGTTGCATTTGAAAAATATGATACAGCACATTATGACTAAGTGCATAAATTGATGTCAACATGGGAAATTCATAAGTTGACAATTTAGTTTTATATGAAAAGGAATGCAAGGAAAGCTAACAAACAAAGCCATGACATGATTCAGCATTTGCCTCACCGGAAGGAGGATTAAATCGTAGATAGACTGGGCAGCATCATTAATTAATTTATCAGCAACAATTTTTGTGCCGCACGACGCCAAAATATGAGCAGATTTTTCGACTGAAGCAACAACTACATCGACTTTTGCTCGGCGCAAAACATCCACAATCGTTATTACTTCAATCTCTTCAGAACCATTTGCAACTGGTAATAGAACCTGAATAGCATTGAAGAGTACAGGAAACTCCAGAATTCAATAGCAATAAAAGAACATTAAAAACAAAAACGATACAAGTTGGAAATAAGGCAGCTAAAAGAAACTCACACGAGGATTATGGTCAACAGACCATTCAATTGTGTTAAACTCTTCTTTTATACAGATACCACCACCACCACCACCAGCAGCAACATGCATTAACTATTACAAGATTTGAAAAGCATTAACTATGGAGCCTCCAGAAAAAGGGTGAAAAGAACTAGCAGTCTACTAAAACAGTTTAATAGTTATCGATATCATATTCGGGCAAGATAGGCATAATTACATCAAAATCTTTAGGCGGGATATTAAAAATTGCAGAAGTAATATCCAAGCTACTTCAATCATCTACTCTTTCTGTTCTTCTTTCTTCTATTATTTTTAGAATCTTTTCATGGATGTGTAAGTGCCAGTGTGTGTGTGCTACCGAGCTATAAATTTATTCTTCCCTGACAACCATTCCTCGTTGACATTGCTGGGATGAAAGTTGACATGGAAATGAATCTTATCCTACTTTAAACCCTATTAATATCAGCATTAATGATATAGGGAAAACTAAATTTTATCTTTTGGCTCATATACAAACGAAGTCATGAGGATGTAGAACACAAAGCATTAATAGCGATAAATAAGAATGCATGGCAGGCAGAAGAAAATAATTCAAAAGAACAGTAGATATTACCAACAATCCACCAAGCTCCTTGGCAACAGACTCCCCAAACAGTTGCTCAACCAAACATAGAGCAAACTGGAAAGAAGTTCCAGGACCTTGGCTTGTTGTAACTTCACCTGAAACTTGAATATTTGATTTGACGGCCCAAAAAGTTGGAAGCTTGTCCATGAATGCAGGGTGACATGTCATCTTTCATCATACGCTACATTTCGTTAAGAAAAACAAATCATTTTCATGCATATTCACCAAAGTTCTACCAAATCAAATCAGGTGAGTCACCTGCTTTCTTCTCAGAAGACCCCATGGGAGAAGTGTTATAGCAGGGGCAGCACATATAGCTCCATATAACCTTTTGTCCTCAGCTTGTTTGCTTGTGATTTTCTGAAGAACCTCACAATCTCTTAGCCTAGCTGAACCCGGCATACCCCCCTTATAAAACCAAAATCGACCAAATTACATATGAAGGCATCAAATTTCAAAGAGTACTGAAAGTGTCTGTGCACAAAATCATGTAATTTGTTGTTCTACATGTTGCATTGCAGTGCCAAAGATGAAAAATTTTTATTTCTTTGATCCAGTCTCCAATCAATATAGTCTTGTCACATGAAAAACATCTGCACTTCTGTCAATTATTAACTTGCCACTGAATTAGACTGTTTTTTCAGTAAGTTTCCATGCAGTACTGCCATTGGAAAACAATAAAATAAACAACATTATCAACAAAATTTAATAATCACATCATCATGGACCTCTCTTCTTGAAAATCAACAAGGTGTGGCTCCTATAGACAATCCAAGCTTTGTAGTTCAATACTAAAATATAAAGTTTGTTGTCATTATTAAAAAAATTGAATGTTGTGAAGTATACTAAAGCAATGGATGTTACCATACCAAGAGATAAAGTAACCAAAGACTACTGTCACTGGAAATTTTTATATAATGCTATCTGTAACAATTTGAAACTTGAAACAACTAACCGGCAAAGCCACAAGATCAAAAACTTTGTCAGAGCAGCTGGAAATAAAGGTATCAGCAACCAGTCTAGCGCCACCTGCAGCCTTAATCTCAAGCTGTGGCTCCACTGAAGCAACAATCACCTCTGCACCAGCTCTGCGTAGAACATCAATCATAATAACAGCTTCCATTTCTTCTGTGCCAAATCCAATAGGAATCAGTACCTGCACATCCACAATAAAAATTCGAAATCAAGCCTCATAAGAAACTCAAAAATTGAGACAGACATGCTATAATTATCCAATCTAGCCAACTTTTCGAATTCAGAGAAAAAGGGTTAGCTGATTACTCATTCATCAAGGAAACTGTCGAAACATTATTGCTCATCAGTCACAAAGTTTCTATTTCTATTTCCCTGATGTATCTTTTCTCTTCACACTGTTACGACGTTGTTGAAAAGGATGTTCAAAGAACAGAGAGTAGACTACCGGAAGAACAAAACCTAAGAAGTGTGCACCAAAAGGCAACGAATATACTTAGTTAAGACATTCTGAAATTAGCTAAAAACGAACTACTAAATTCATGGATACTCTACTCAGAAAGTATGTAAACAATGACAGTCTCTACCCCATAAGCATTTTAAACAAAACAGCATATGACAATAGAAAGAATGGTACCTTCTTAGGAGGGACTGGCGAAGTACTACTCTCAGAAGAACTTGTGGCTGGAGCGTTTTGTATTGTCGGAGACACCGTTTTAATGGGTTTGGAGGAAAGTCTCCTTCTGGTGGGTGTTTCATGCTGCGACGGAATCCCCATGGAAACAAAGAACACACTACTAGTTGCAGATGAATTCATGATAAGGGGCTTGAAAGAACAAAGCTTCGCTGGAACTGTAGCTGCAGCTGAGAGATGACACAACACAGACTCCATCGGCAAAAGCTTCAATCTTTAGCCCCTCTGTGCCCGCAGTCTGCTGTATGTTGAAAACCTGAAAGTGTGTACTTTCAGAAAATCGCAAAGGCATAAGCCGCCACGTATCTTATCCGGGCATGAACTTGCTTTTCAAAGAGTTAAGGACTGCCTCCAACGACAACGTTTCTCGAACTGGCTGTCAAAGAAAATTCATGCAACGGCCATATGTAACCTCTAAAGATAGATACTTTTGTTACTTTACGAAGCTTAGTCACTAATTTTATTGATTAGAATATGCAAGGAGAAGGAACAAGCTAACTCATAAAAAATGACATTTCTTTAATTGGGTGAGCTTCCTAATTCCTAAGATAAGGCAGAAGCGGATGTGGGCAAAATGGATGTGAACAACACGCAAGCTCCCAGTGCCAGTAGAGCCAGAGCCCTTTTTATAAATTACTGGGAGAGGGAGTTTCACCTCAATTCGTCCCATTTAGCATAAGAGGGAGTTTTAGCTGAACTCCTCGCACTTAGCGAAATGCTCAGAGTCGTGGCCAGAAGAGCCGTATCTTCATGTTCAGAGTTATGCTCCAAATCTGGAATACTGAGCCCGATTTATCAAGTCCTCCACAGAAGACACCTCTGCTTGGGGGTCCTCCCTGATGGCCTGGATCGGAGCTCCGATTCTTTTTCACGCAACTCTAAGGCCATGGAGAGTCTGCTTTCAGAGCTTCAAACCCATGTAGAAAAGGTATTTTATTTTATTGGTAAACTTGTTTATGTTAATGTGTTGTTCGTGTTTGTGCGCGTAAGGTTTGCGTCTGAATGGCAACTGTAATGTGTTGGGTATGACTTTAAGGTTTTGGCTGGAGGAGGTGAAGAAGCGGTCAAAAGGAACAGGAGTAGGAACAAGCTTTTGCCTAGGGAAAGAATTGACCGGCTTCTTGACCCTGGTTCTTCGTTTCTTGAACTCTCTCAGGTTTGTTGGGATTACTTGAATAAGTTTATATATCAGTTAATTAGCAATTGTGCGATTCATAACCTTTAAGTAGATTCGTATAAGGAATTTATGCTGTTGGAAATTGTGTTAAAAAGTGGGAGAAATAGAGATAAAAGATTGGAATCTGAAGTATGTGATTTTTTCGTTTTTCAGAAGCATGCTAACAGGTTAATCTAAATTTACTATATCTTCGTTAGTTGTTGGACTAATTAGATAATTGCCATTCCATAATTAGGAAGCAGTTTCTTTTGTCTCATGGCAAAGCTTGAATCTTTTGTATATTTTTTGTGCTTGAGTTGTGTTTTACCCGTTGAGCCAATATTTTGAGGCTGTTTCTCATGTGATTGTTTATAGTATCGGTTGGTTATATTTATTCTGGGTATCTGATTAAGCAGACGTCAAGATAACATTGACTCTCTTATGGTGAGTGAGCTTTGGATCCTTGAATCGGGCAGTCAGCTGTAACCAATGAAAATTAGTGTACCTAAAAATAATGGAAGTTTAATTACCAACTTGCATGTGGAATGCAGACATGATTTTGATGTCTTCCTTGTGTTTTATTTTCTGTGTAAAGCTTGCAGGACACAACTTATATGAATATTCCTTACCGTCTGCTGGAATAATCACTGGAATAGGTGCTGTTCATGGACGCCTATGCATGTTTGTGGCAAATGACCCTACCGTCAAGGGAGGGACTTATTATCCCATTACAGTGAAGAAACATTTAAGGGCACAAGAGATTGCTGCTCAGTGCAAATTACCGTGCATATATCTTGTTGATAGTGGAGGGGCGTTTCTTCCAAAACAAGCTGAGGTCTTTCCTGACAAGGATAATTTTGGTAGAATATTCTACAATCAAGCGATCATGTCTGCAGAAGGCATTCCTCAAATTGCACTTGTGTTAGGCTCTTGCACTGCTGGTGGGGCCTATATTCCGGCAATGGCTGATGAAAGTGTGATGGTAAAAGGAAATGGTACCATATTTCTAGCTGGGCCACCCCTTGTGAAGGTCAGTTCTGAAATCTCTAGTGGTTCAGATTGCTTCATGTGTTACTTAAGTTTTGTTCCATTGCTTGTTTTCCCAGGAAGTATTATTAGCATATCTGGTCGTATTCATTTGGAGTCATGTAACCTAGGTCCATATTTGCGTACTGGGGTTAGTGTGTATTTTTTTCTTAAAACTTAATGGAGAGCTAAAGTAGAAGTTATAGTAGGCTGCCACAGGAGAGGAAATCTCTGCCGAGGACTTGGGGGGTGCTTCTGTCCATTGCAAGACATCAGGGGTTTCTGACTATTTTGCTCAAGGTATATGTTCACTACTGTCGATGCAGCATCTTCTGCCTAGGCAGGTCTTTGGAAACAACATATGGACTTCTTATTCTTAGCTGTTGATATGCCTGAAAACTACTTGTGTTTGTAGATGAATTGCATGGACTTGCCCTTGGGAGGAATATTGTCAAAAACTTGCACATGGCTGGAAAAACAGGGAATATCAACGCATTCCAAAATGTAAATTCCACATATAAAGAACCATTATATGATGTGAAAGAACTTCGTTCTATTGCCCCTGTAGACCTCAAGCAGGCCTTTGATATCCGATCAATCATTGCTCGTATTGTTGATGGAAGTGAATTCGATGAGTTCAAGAAGCTATATGGAAATGTGAGCATCCCAATCACTTGAATAAAATAACTTAAATTTCCCCTTGATATATGTGAATGATGTAATTAATTCCTGAGCCTCAGATCAGTTCTACCCATCTTTCTTTCCATAAATCTTACCTGTTTCTTCTGCTTGTATCACTGCAGACTCTTGTAACTGGTTTTGCTAGAATTCTTGGACAGCCTGTTGGCATCATTGGCAACAATGGAATATTGTTTAACGAATCTGCTCTAAAAGGGGCCCATTTCATTGAATTATGTACTCAACGTAATATTCCCTTGGTCTTCCTTCAGAATATCACTGGATTTATGGTATTTTATTTGTCTCGTCTTTACGTACCTCTTAGTGCTTTTTGCTTCTTTTTGAAAGATCATACTAACGGAAAAGATCAATGCTCCTTGTATTGATATCCTATAAACAAATGCTATCTAGTTAAGTGTTGGGAATCATGAACATGGAAGTTATATAAGTCACCAACATATGTGGTCTATCTGTGACGTTTGAGCAAATGTTGTGGTAGATGGAATTGAGTACATGGTGAAGGTACAGGGGAAATGTATGACAAATTGAGCTAATTCGCGGTTCCATCCTAGAAGGAAGCCTTATGTTCTCATTGTTTGTCTTCTTCTAATTGAACTAATTGGTGAAATCTACATTTGAGAATTTGCTTTGCTTTGCTGTCAAGTTACCTTAGGACATGAACATGCCTTAACTGTTTAGTTAGAGTTCTTCAAGCTTTTTGGACTTCCCCTTCTTGAACAAGCAATACTTATAGTCAAGTTTTATTCAGTCGATGACAGTGATGTTTTATTAAAAGTTTGGTATATAAAATGATATTAGAGACTTAGACATGGTAATTTGATGGTAATAAGACTTTTGGCTTGCTTGCTTGTCTTTGAAACTACTACCTAAGCTTGGTGAGAAACTTAAGGTTGAAGATGTTATTGTTATAATTTGCTTTAGATATAAAATTTCTTTCATAGCTATGCTGTTAATTGATAGAAATCAGGGTTGACTTTTGCATATGGTAGGTTGGTTCAAGGTCTGAGGCAAATGGCATAGCAAAATCTGGAGCAAAAATGGTCATGGCAGTTTCATGTGCTAAGGTTAGTTTCTTACTCTCAATTCACTCATCTTCACATTAGCATAATTACAGAAGGAAAAAGAAAAAGGAAAAGTATGCAATGAAATATTTGTTCGAATGCCTTTGGAAAATAAAGTTGATGTTTGAGTAGACTTTGAATCTTCCTCTTTCATTGTACGTTATGGTTAACATAAAAATTGATAGAAAAAAACAAGAGAAATGCATGTCATTGTAACTGTTTCTGATGAATGCTTGTGCAGGTGCCAAAGATTACTATTATCGTGGGTGGAAGCTTTGGTGCTGGAAATTATGCCATGTGCGGTCGTGCATATAGTCCCAATTTTATGTTCCTTTGGCCAAATGCCAGAATATCTGTGATGGGTGGTGCTCAGGCGGCTGGTGTACTATCGCAAATCGAAAAAGCAAACAAAAAAAAGCAAGGAATTCAGGTAATTTACACTTTTGTTATATGCCATGTTGCCATTGCCTTGAAGATGATATTCTGATTTGTTTAATCCGTACGATTTGCAGTGGACAAAAGAAGAGGAAGAAAGATTCAAGGAAAAGGTGGTGGAGGCATATGAAAGAGAGGGAAGCTCTTATTATTCGACAGCAAGGCTTTGGGATGATGGTATCATTGATCCAGCTGACACTAGAAAAATCATAGGACTTTGCATATCTGCTTCATTCAACCGTCCTGTGGAAGATACCAAATACGGTGTCTTCAGAATGTAACCATTTGTCCATGGAGTACTTAGCCTGCCAAACTTTTGTTCTTCAAATGCTTCCTGCTATTGCTAGTACTAGTGCTACCCCTGAAGAAGCCACAAAATTGTTATTCATGTAATTTTTATTGGTTTTCTTCGCTTCAGATTTCAGACTCCAAGGTCAAAGCTTGGCCTACATGATTCAATCTACACTTGCCAACTTTTTCTTTTTTAACCATACTTTTCCCTTGAAAGGTTGTTGAAGTCAATAATTTTCAAATGATTCTCTTTGGTGACTAGGATGCAACTTAGCAGATACAAATAGAAAGCGCCCGTGGCCTAATGGATAAGGCGTCTGACTTCTAATCAGGCGATTGTGGGTTCGAGTCCCACCGGGCGTGTACTGACTTTTTATTTTAATCTCTATTTCATTTCATTTGGGTTTTAAAAATTAAACATTAAAAAAATTGCAACGAATTTATTTACAATACGGATTATGTATGCTTATACATAATGTATTTAGAACCCTTTTTTTTAATTATTGTGTTTTGTATTTATTTTCAGAACTTCCTCTTATTTTAGTCATTTTAGTTAAGCTTTTTTACTTGTTTGTTTCATTTATTTAATTATTCCCCTTTCTTGTTTATTTATTTTTTAATTATTTTATTTTATCTTTTTGTTAATTTTATCTTTATTTTATTATGTATTATGCAATTTTAATTAATAAATTATTTTTATTATACCATTTATTGGTATTATCTTTTATTTTATTTTAATGCGATTATTTGTGTACATTTTTTACTTTTATCATGTTTGAATAGTAATTAAAAAAATTTTCTTTTTCTTTTCTTTTACTATTTTTTATAAGTTTATAGAAAATAACCTATCTATTAGTTAAAAATATGGGTTATGAACTTCTAAACTTCTCCAAATTCTTAGTCGGATTTCTATTTGAATGTTGCTGTACAAATTATATATATTTATAATTTTTAACTTTAATACGTAACCTGTAATTAATTAAAGTTTAGTTTACTGGTCCATCTAAAATAGACTTGGCAATAAGATTTGGAGCTCGAGATTTCCACTAAAATATTATTGTTATAGTAGTACTGATTATGTATGTTTATAATTTTTAATTTAGTTTACTAGTGCTTCGAAACTTTGAAATAGGCTTGGCAATCAGGTACAAGTCCGCCTCGATCCGACCTGCCCTGGCCAAAAGTCAATGACTTTGGACTTGATTTTTTTTAAAAATAGTCTTAGGTCGAGTTCAGACTAGGGCGTGTGCTGTCTTTTTTTTTTTCCCCCTATTTCATTTCATTTGGGTTTAATTCATCTTTAAAAATTAAAGCAATTAAAAAAATTATAACGGATTTATTTACAATACAAATTATGTACGCTTATACACATGTATTTAGAACCTTTTTAAATTATTGTGTTTTGTATTTATTTTTAATACTTCCTCTTAGTTATTTTACCCATTTTAGTTAAGTTTTTTTCATTTATTTATTTCTTTGTCCTCTTCCTTATTTATTTATTTTATTATTTAATTTTTATCTTTATTTTATTATTTATTGTGTATTATATATATGTGTGTGTGTGTGTTTAATTAATTAATTACTTTTTATTATATTATTGTTTTTAATGTAGTTATTTGTGTATATTTTTTACTTTTATCTTTTTCAAATAGTATTTTATTTTCTTTTTCTTTTTTTCTTTTCTTTTCTCATTTTTTGTTAGTTTATCGGAAATAGCTTTTCTACTAGTTAGAAGTAAGACTATGTACTTTTGGACCTTTCTAAAGCCTCAAAAGGATTTTTACTAAAATATTATTATTATTATTGTTGTTGTTGTTGTTATTGTTGTCATCGTCGTATAGATTACGTATGCTTATAATTTTTAATTTTAATATGTAATATGTAATGAATTAAAATTTAGTTTACTATTTCATCTTTAAAACCCTAAAATAGACTTGATAATTAGGTTTGGACTTTAAATTTCTACTGGAATGTTGTTATTGTTGTTGTACATATTATTTATGCTTATAATTTTTAATTTAGTTTACTAATCCTTCTTTGAAACCTAAAATAGGCTTGACAATTAAGTTCGATTCGACTCGATCTGACCTGGCCCAACTTAAAGTTAACGAATCTTAAATTTGATTTTTTTAAAAAAGGGTCTTAAATGGGTTCAAATTCAGGCTATTAGACGTTACCGTGCTTAATACTCAAAAAGTTATAATAAAAAAGATATCATTTTACAAAAAATAATGTTATCTCTTATTTTAATTAAAAAAAATTAAGCTAAGTCAGACTTTGAGCTGTTTGAGTCGGTTGAGCTCAAGCTTGGCTACCTCAAAGCTAGATAGAAGCTGTCAAGTATAGCTCTGTCCTAGACACAAGGTATCGAATATCGTTCCATACCGGCCAAAAAACGGAACGATATCATCATGTTTGGTACCGGGCGGTAGCAGGTGTTTTCGCCATATATTGACTGGTACTCAAAATACTGGCCAGTACTATAATTTTTATAAAAAATGAGGACCTTTTTGCAAAAATAAAAAATTATTAACCTTAATCATGCCTGCCTCTACTTTTCATTTTTTCTCTCTCTCATACTCACCTCATCCGCTTTCTATCTCACACTCTCGTCCTCTCCACTCTCTCTCTCTCATTCTCCTCTCCATCTTTGGCGGTGCTCCTATGTCTTACCTCTCTGGTGGTGCTCCTACGTCCTACCTCTCCGAAGGTACACCACGTGAACCCTCTCTGGAGGTCATCTTCAGATCTTCCTCTACCACATGAACCCACCACCACCGAGCCTCATCCGGACCTCCACCAGGCTTCAGCCCTCCACGAGGACCACCAACGCACCACGCCACCATCGGCTGCTCTCCTCTGTCGCCAACGCATTCTAAGATGTCGGATCTGGAATAATACCTAAATCTAAACCTGACTTGACCTGATCTGGAATAATATCGATTATGAATTTCTATTTAGGTGTGTTTTCACTTTTCTGTTGAATTTTTACTGGTTAATTGCATTTGTGTTGTGATTGTGAATAGGTTGGACTTGGAAATTGGAATGAAATTGTGAAGGATTTGTGACTTGCCATTGGTTGGAGTTGAATAATGGATTAGATTTGGAGTTGAATTGAATGAAAGGAGTTTGGTTTTGGTTCATTTGTGGTTTGGTTGATTGATAATTGATATCATGATTTATGTTAAATTTTTTAGTTATTCACGACATGCATCATGTTAAAAGTTAGAAAGGCTTTCAATTTAAGTTTCAACTTAACTTCATGATGCATGATTTAAAAGTTAAAAAAGGCTTTCAAGTTTCAACTTAACTTAAACTAACAAATAGAAAATGTAAATTAGAAAGAATTCAAAGTAAATAATTAATTGACATAATTTTAAAATTATTAAAATGGTATTTGGATATTAGGTAAATAATTAATTGAGTATAATAATAATTGGTCTTGTGGAAAAGCCCAATAGAAAGTTTTGTAATTGTAATTATTCTATATCTTTAGGTTGTCTTTAATTTTTATCCCAAAATTAGTCCATCTCATTAAGGATTCAAGTCTCTTGTATATCCACCTTTATTTATTCTAAAATTAGTCCATCCCATAGTCTTTGCATATTCAAAATCTAATTTTCTTATTATTCTATTTTTATCTCATTTATAGTACTTTGGCATTAACTCTTCG
>JANZLC010000202.1:32167681-32179960 GCA_026413385.1 Erythroxylum gracilipes
AGAGAAATCTTGTTTTCTCTCACCGAATGCTAAACAACATTAGAGAAAACCTTTATGTTCTCCAACTAAATGCTAAAATGTATTAGAGAACCTTTATGGAATTAAAAACTTATATCCCCTATGTCATGTCAAACTTTATAGCTAGCTATGTTAAACTGTATGAGTCTAAATGACATAGGCATAAGGTCAATCTGTATATATGCCCAATGACCTTCAAATGCTTAAGATTGACACAAATCTTAAGTCTTTCATACGTACTATGACAATATATGATGACTCTTAATATTGAGGATAAACGATGATCATCTTTATCAGTAACCATCATACTATCATAATACTTCAAAATGTACAAATGTATATGGAGCAAACATAACGATCCCTTAACAAGCAGTGTCTTACGACATCAAAACACCCATACTATATACTTGTGTTATAAACACAAGTGGGTGAAGTCCTTTAGTTAAAGGATCAACTCACAATTCCTCAGTTCTTAAATGCTCCAAACCTTATGTCACTTCTTCGTGTCAACATCTTTATGACCAAATAATTGATCTTCAACTGCTATGGCCCTGTCATATTCTTCGTTTTCATTAGACAACACTGTAAAAAGAATACTACAGTAAAACCAAATGGGTTTAGCCTCTAAATGGACCACATACCACTCAAAATCAAATTTCTGAACCAAACCGTTTACGAAGCAGCCCCTTAGTATGCATTACGCATGCCTAGTCGAGGAAGTTACCTGTGTCTCTTTAACACACTTCTACAACTATGTACCATATGCAAACTTGAACTGTGACCTTAAGTGAACTTTCGGTCATCCAAACACATAGCTAACTTCAAACCTGAATTTCGTACGAGGTTTAGTCCGTTGACTTTACTATATGTCAACATATAATCCTTGATTCCTTCAAGTATCTCAATAATCGCTAGACTGTATTCCGAAAGTCTATAACTGGATGAACCAGATATTGACAAAATAGTCAAACAGTAAATGCAATGTCCTATCTAGTACATAGCCCAGCATACATCAGGTTATCCGCCATACTAGAATATGGAACTTTCCTCCTAATCTCTCTCTTCACTTTATTCTTTAGGTACTATACCAAAGATTATCTCTCACTGTGAGAGACAGGTGCTACGACAGGTTTACTGTTAACCGTATTAAACCTTTGTAACACATACTCAATGTATGCATTCTTTGAGAGATTTGATGAGTGTTAAGATATGTCTTGTTGAATCCGAATACCTAGGACAGAAGATGCTATACTAAGGTCCTTTACGTCAAGGTTCTTGACCAAAAGTTGCTTATCCTCATACAACATGATCAAGTGACTTAATGTGAGCAATTTACCATCCTCATGTAGTAATAGGAAGATAACTTTACTCCCCTCAACTTCATAGTATAGGCATCCTTTAACTTTATTTTCCAAGAAGTCGGAAGAGGCCATAACCTCATCAAATGTAAGGTATCACTTTCAAGAGGTTTATTGTAAATCATATATTGATCTACATAACTCGCAAACCATGTCAGTACTGTTTGGATCCTGGGACCTTACAGATTGTACCGTATAGACCACTTTATAAAGGTTTTTACTCAGGAAGATGGTTATGACAACCTTCTGATGTAACTCTGTATCATCATAAGCTACAATTGCTTTTATCACTCAAAATGTATCCTACGAGGATACAAGAGAAAAGATAACACAAAGTCAACTGTTTTCCTTGAGTGAACCCTTATGCAATTGAGCAAGCTCATAAACCATTGAACTTTATGCTGAAATCCTTTAGGTCTCAACTTTATGTATAACTGACGAGCTTGCAGTTCCTGATGCAAATCAACTAGCTCCTAGACCTTACTACGCTTCATGGCATGCATTTCGTCATTCATCGTATCCCACCACGCATCCGCATTGGGTCCAGAAATAGCTTCTGTAAAAGTAACTGGATTTGTAATATGTCTAATAACATGGTCCAGTACACCTGACAGACTATGTTGTCAGATGGAATAGTAGGTCGTCTAACTCCAGTGGATTTACTTAACTGTATTAGATCTTGTACCCCTAAGAATCCCTTTGTGTACAGGTATGGGTTTCTGTTCCTATCCAGATACAGTACAAAAATCTAAATCTACTGGATCTAACTGTATGACTAGTGGATACGAGATAACTGTAGTATCCACCCTGCTATCATCCAAAAGGTCAAAAGACCCACCATCATAGATATGGTATTCCAGAAAGTTGGTTGTTTGTGATTCCACTATTCTGGTCCCTTCTTATCTACTATAAAATTTGTAGCCTTAAAGTGGTTAAGATATTGACTAAATAGAAATGAAGAAAATGAGTATGCAATCTTTCTTTATAAGGATTATCCGAGCTCAGTAGAGCAGCCCTTTACACAATTGTGCGAAAGGCTGAGTCCTTCAATTCCTAGATAGGTAGATTAGTTATATTTTGCATTAACTTCTTTAAGTCCTTTAAGATGCAGTTTGCTTTTCAGTAACACATCGTTTTGCTCAGAACTACTCGGCATAGTGAACCAAGTCACTATTCCAACTGACTTCATATATCTGGCAAACGGACCTTTTAAAGTCCTGAAACATCATGTTTGCCATGATATTCTCCTCCATGGTCAAATATGACTATCTTGATGAATTTTCTCAACTGGTTCTCAACCTTTAGTCTTTAAGCAAGAACGTATGACTTTGATGAGAATAATCACCAAGAAACATCAGAATTCTTTCAAAATTGCATAATGCAATTGTATGAGGTCTACCGAAATCTTCATATATCAGACTCAACAAGTGAGAAGTATAAGTTGACCCCCTAGTGTCCTCATTAGTCAACTTACCCCTGTGATCGTCAATACACATTCCAGATCATCTTAATCTAGAATTGAGAAAAAGCTTTCCTTGATCAATCTCTCAATCCTAGCTCTGAAAATGTAGCTTAAACTTTTATGTCACACTATGCATGACTTCTTCATCAGTTCCTTTATATCTTACTTAGCATGATATGAAGAAGTATATATCTAATTCAGGGCAAAACACATTCTATACAAACCATATGATAAGAAAGTTGTACCTTTATGTTTTGCATTAAACAGCAACTGTACAACAGAAGTATTAAAGGCAAAACATTAACCTTCAGTGCCCTTAATGGATCACAAGATCACGTATAAAATGTGTCGTGTAAACCCTATGAACCTTACTATAAAGTTTAGTATATACACCCCCTTCTAGGTATTACTTCCATCTCTTTATTGTTGTGAACCATCAGTTCCTCATTCCCTTTATTTGGCTTTATCCTAGATATAAATTACTGCATTGTGGAACCACCTTGATCAGATGTTCCACTAAATAGTCAATTATACTTAATACGACTATCGCAAATTAGATTCATAATTGATAAACCAAAGAATAATATAATGATCTCAGTCTTCCCTCTAAACCTCATATTTATGGTTTCTTTATGTCCAAAGGATCTTTACCAGAACTGGTTTGACCAGCGTCAGCATGTAAAGAAGATTTGAACTTCTACTTTTGAACTTAATGGTCTTCATCTTTGTCTTCCCTTAAGTTGCTTTGAGGACTATAGGAGTAACTACTTGAGTTTCTCCACCTCAGCAACACAATGGGATATCAAAGTGTTGAAGTCTCAATATCTTCACTTACTGTGAAAATATACTATTCCTGATAAGTACTCCATTACTCCCCTTTTCCTCTGTATACTTTATGGAGAATAATACTTTTAACAAGGCACTTGTCTCAATACTGGACGAGACAATGTACCTCTGGGAGACTTTATCAAGAAACTCCTTCGCTATATCTGTGTCCGAAAGTCCACGTTGTGGATGGTTAAGTATGGATTTCTTAATGGTCATCAGATGTAATCTATTAGACCAATCCTAGTCTTCATAGGCTACTTTATGAGCTGTTGAGCTCATAGATGTAATTGGAGATGGCTTAACCATCCATATGGCCATTTTAATCCTATCTCCATAACCTTCAAAACATCCTTCGTCCAATTCGTTTGTCTAATTCTTTATATTGAAATAGCAAGGGTTTCAATAATAACACTGATTTAGTTGACTGGAAAAGTGACTTCAAGATGATAATCTTTAAATCATCACAAATGTAGGACAACAGGGATACTAAAGCCATTAATAGTATCTTTCCTGAAAATCCGATCACACATATTATGAAACACCTTTGGGCTGAATATATAATATATGCAATTAGACTTCCACACATAAAAGCGATCGGAGTACAAACCATCAACTCCCCTGACACTACCACCTTTGGGTGAATAGATCAGTTGAGCAACAGTCTTCCTCCATCTAATGCCTTATGCACATCTCAAAATTTTATGTAAGGCCAACACTTTTGGGCAGAATAACCAAACATAAAACCAGAGACATCCCTCAATATGCAAGCAAAACAATTCAAAATACTGACTTGAAAGGCCACTTTGACTACATTCTCATCAACATCTAAAAAGTCCGCAAACACAAGGGATTCATCTTTATCTCATCCTCACATCCTTTATGGGCATACCGTATGTGACAATGCAACCTCAATAAATGCAAAATTCCGAATGCACAATCTCATTGTCACACACACGTGCTGAAGACATTCTTCGAAAACTTCATTTGAGACCTTCGTAAAAGAAAAATCTCAATAGAGTGACTATCACCGGATACTGAATCGACCTCCTGAGACATGACAACCTCATGTATCTCCCTTATGGCAAGTTCGTTGTACGAAAATCACTCAAAAATGGCTTCAGAATGTCTCAATTCCTATTTCCGATGGATTATAATGCAATTCCAAACATTGAAAATGAGACCTGAGACACGAGACCTCATGTATCTCCCTCATACGAAATCCGAAGCATGAAAATTCAATCAAAATCAAATTCAGAATACCTTAATTCCTTTTCCTGGAGTTAAACCTTAATTTATTACTAATGTAATAAATCCAGAAAAATAGAAAAATGTTACTTTATAAATTTTTTGAACTCGGAAACTGACCTGAAACACCCTGGGGTACCTTACGGAAAATCAGAAATTTTTAGGGTTTTTTTTAGAGTACTGTAGCCTTATGACGTTTGTCACCGACGTCATCGCTGACGTCAGTGCGCGTGGCCGTGTGTCGCGCGTGCACAAGACGTGTTGGCCACTGTGGGTGAGTGCATTGCACGCGCCGCCACGTGGATGGCCCGGATGGGCGCGTGTGCAGCTCGTGCCTGCTGTTCTAGGCTTGTTGGGAAGCGGGCCGCTGGTCGTTGCGTCGCCCAGCGACTGGAGTCGCGTGGTGCGCCCGGATTGGCCCATGCACGCTCCCGCCCTGCTACAGTGACGTTGCAGGGTCCCGTTTTTTGCTCAGTTAGGCCCATTTTCGACCCGTTTTTTATAACTAACTTTATGTAAACTACTTTTACGCAATTAATCACGCAAAAAAGCTGAAAAACGAATCAAAAATAATAGAAAACCAAATGAAATGAAAAACTGAAAAACTTTTGTTTCCGGCAATTCGATCACGTAACCGCTTTGATACCACATGTTAGTACGTAATGGGTGCTTTATTACGTACCGAGGGTCCCGTGAAAGGATCAAAAACGAAGATAATGCAGAATACCTGAATTTCGGTTCCATCTCTGATTTCGATGTCGATTCCGAGCTCCAAACGTCTCCGAATCTCCCGGAGCCTTTAGCGGAAAGTGCTCACCGACTCATGGGCAAGGTCTTTCTACAGTTTCCTCAAGTTCCGAGCTTCCTTAACGGATCAGGAACCTTATGCTCGTGAACGTTCTGTCTGAGTAACTGCAGGAGACCTTATCTTATATAGCTTTCATATCGGGCTTCCCCATCACAAGGCCGATATGGACCCGGTCCATACTAATCGGGACCCATTTTCTACCCCGACTTTGACCCATCAATGAAAATCATTTATTAGGCCACTTAATTATTTTTATCAGGATCAAATGGTGTAACTTAATTGATAATTTATTTAAAAACCAAATTGTAATTAATGTTGTCCAACTTTACGAGACATTAACAAAATTGCCCTTAAGGACAAAAATGTTTAACAACCTTTTGTCATTTTAAACAAGCTATGTAATTTAATGGTAAGAAGAAAGTATTTATGATTTAACAAAAAATTGTCAAGTTTTAGCACCAACTTGAATTAAATCAGAGAACTTAAACTTTTTCTCTTAATTTGAAAACATCTTAGTAATTATTAATCATACAATTTTAAGGTTTTTTTTTTTTAAATAAAATTTGATTATTGATAACATTCAAATATTAGATAAATTATACTTAAAATAAACTTTTAGAAATTAAACCTATGAAATAATTTGATTATATTAATCATAATTCTATTTATAATTAAAGAATATATATTTATTGAAAATTAAAAATATTATAGAATAAAAAATAAATTTATTAAGTTTTGAAACTAAAAAAATAAAAGACTTAAATAAATAAAATTTTTATTAAAATTTTAAAAAATAGAAAACTAAAATTTTTATTCTTGACATAAGGGGACTTTTCGCTGCCGATATCCCGTATCCCTTATCTTAATAACAAAGGAAAGAATCCGCGGAATTGAAGACTACGACGTCACTGTCGGTTAGGGCTTAATAATCCCTTCGGAGCCCTGGTTGGGACTTATACGTACATTTATAAACTCTATCCTATACAGCTCCTCTACAATACTTCCAAGAAAATGCAAGAAAAGCAAGGTCATGTGTGATGCGATCTTCATTTCTGAGATTCCAAACCCCATATTTTGGTAAGTTCAGTCAATAGCCAAAACCCTAAAAACATGATTCCAATTTCCTTTCTTTGGTACAGCTCTAGTCCTTCTTATTCCTCATATGTTGATTATATATTTATCTGGTTCTCAATCGATCTTCGATCTTTTATCTTTTTTCTGTTTTCCCTCTTCAAGATCAAACTTTCTTGGTTGTCGGAGAGGACTTGAACCTAATTTAATAGAGGCCATGAGAAGGTACGTCTTTTTCACATCCATTTGTGCTGCTTTCTTTTCTGATGATGGTTCTTCGTTTCAATCGGTAAAGATTCGGAGATTTGATGTTCTTTTTTGTGCTGGGTCGTGGTGGGTTGTTTTATAATGCTGGAAAAGTGATGACACTGAATAGGCGATTCTGATTATAGAGTTTGTGGTGCGGAAGAGAGTAATTCATTGACTATTGAGTTTGTTTCAAGTCTTGGGGTTTTTGACTTGAAGTAAGTGTAATAAAAATATTTTAATTTGCTTTTGTTATCCCTTTCTGCTTCAGATCGGAGTTTTAGTTATCACTTTGATTTGATCGAACTGATTTCTTTATTTATATTATGGCTTACTTTGCTGGGTTGTTGCTTTGGAAACTATCTTGATGCTACCTGTGAGATTCCATTGCGCCTTGAATTTAAATTCCTTGCTTTAAATTTATCAATCGTGGGCATACCTGTTACATCAAGAAATGTAAACATGTTGTCACTTTGTCGTGATTATATAGGTTGGAGCTGTATCTGAATTGTTAGTCAACCAAAGCATTTCTCACAATAACAGTCATCAATTCATTTATAATGACCAAGGAGACAGATATATGAAAGATTTGCTGTTACTGTCTGATAGTACTGTGTAATTGGACCATTTCTGAAAATAATTTGTTGAATGATTACTTCCAGGTATAGTTTGTTTACGTTGTAAAAATGCAAAAGCCATCATAATGTAATGCCATACATTAGTATGGCCTTGTGGCAGACTTTGTTTCCATGGTTACTGTGAAGTCATGGTGCTCCGCAACTTTTGGGACCCTAATCTTTTCCTCTTTGCATTATATCCACAATCTATAACAAGTGTTTACTTTATTCGAGCAGTTTGCATTTTGATATTGATTAATTTGAGAAATCTAAACTCAAGGTCAAACTTTTCCAAATGGGGGAATGACAAATAATCAATTAAAGTTTCCCAGGTTAATGTTAATGACTAAGATTCTTAACAAGGGATAAAATAGAATGTTATAAAGTTACACTTATTTTATGTTCCTTTTTAAGGTGTTTGAATGTATACATTTCTTTTCTACAATGCATTGTGACATATTCTTTCTTATGGTTATCATCAGGAACTTTTAGCCCTATAAAAGAACATACAGGATCGATGGCTAATGCAAATACATTAGCATCAACAATGCCTGTAGATCCTTCTGAACAGAGAGGAGCCCCTATGGCAGATCCAAACATTCCTGCAGTTCAGCCTCGATTAAACCAGCAGAATCGAAGCTCATTTGATGGTCCTGTTGCCATCCTCTGGGACATTGAGAACTGCCCTGTGCCTAGTGATGTTCGGTCGGAAGATGTAGCTGGCAATATTAGAATGGCTTTGAGGGTGCACCCTGTAATTAAAGGAGCTGTTATAATGTTTTCTGCCTATGGGGATTTTAATTCCTTTCCCAGAAGACTCAGGGAGGGCTGCCAGAGAACTGGTGTTAAACTCATTGATGTTCCAAATGGTAGGAAGGATGCCGCTGACAAGGCTATTTTAGTGGACTTGTTTCTTTTTGCCCTTGACAACCCTCCACCTTCATACATCATGCTTATCTCTGGGGATGTTGATTTTGCCCCTGCACTGCACATACTAGGTCAACGGGGATACACTGTGATTCTTGTCATCCCTTCTGGGGTGGGCGTTTCGTCTGCTCTTATCAGTGCTGGTAAGTTTGTATGGGACTGGCCTAGTGTGGCTCGTGGTGAAGGCTTTGTAACTCCCTCAAAGGCTTTAATGCCCCCTCATGGAAGACCTCTTGATATTGCTGGGTTTCTCATGAGTTGTCATGTAAATGAAAACCTTGATTCTCAAAATGAAGAAGAAGCTATTGTATATAGAGGGGTCATGCAGAGCTTTTACAACTCTAGGGATTTCTCTGTAGTGTCACAGTCATTAGCAGAGTATAATGGCAATTGCTCCATGTCGTTTCCTTGTTTCCCTAACAGTACGAGGTCACAGAGTCTCCCATCTGGCTTAAATGAAGCTTCAGGAGGTCTTATTTCCCGTGATGATCAGTGTCATTCTACCATGTGGGTTCAGCCAGGGGACATAAATGGCCTCAAGGGACAGCTGGTAAAGTTACTTGAACTTTCAGGTGGATGTTTGCCTTTTACTCGTGTTCCTACCGAGTACCAGAAGGTATATGGACGACCTCTTTATGTGTCAGAATATGGGGCATTCAAACTTGTGAATCTCTTCAAGAAGATGAGTGATGCAATAGCTATAGATGGCAAAGGCCAAAAGAAATTTGTCTACCTTCGAAACTGGAAAGCGAGCCCAAGTGCACCGCCTTTAGTTCTGGCAAGGAACAATAAGAAAAAGGGAATTAGGGATGATAGTTTGGATAATATGCTAGGTGCTGGATCTTCAGATGAGTGCTCAGATGAGGAAAGAGTGGTAGTTGAGGAGAATGAAGAGAGGAGGATCCGAGGGAAGGCCAATGTTGCGACAGAAACTCGATTTGAAGTTGATGACGGAAACATTGAGCAATTCAAGTATGAATTACAGGAGATCCTGGTGAGCTACTCTTGCCGGATCCTTTTGGATTCTTTTGAGGCAATATACCAACAGAGATACAAGAAACCTGTGGAATATCAGAAGTATGGTGTGGCGCAGCTGGAGGCGCTTCTTCACAAGGTATATGATGTTGTGATCGTGGATGAAGACCCAATAAGCAAGAGGAAGTTTCTGACTGCAGTTGGTAGGTAGAAAAACAAAAAAAAAAACAAGTTATTTTGACTTGCAAAGCTCAGACAGAAATATATGGAACGTTGGGTTGCCGCTGTCATCCTATTTCGTGTTTAATAATGATAGCGGAATGCTGGTTGACATATATTCTTATTGCCCAGTTCACGGACTCCAATGTTAATCCTCAAATTTCCATGGCAAGTGATCAAACTACTAATTTGAGGTATGACCACATAATTTCCATTTGTCCATCAAAGAAGAGAGAGGGAATGGTTAGTCCCCCCTCTGCTGAAAACCGCTCGTTCCAGTTATTCTTTACCTTGCAATGGTGCTTCTGTGGAATGAATTTACGTGAATGTATATGATATGAACTGATCTCGTGTAAATTACTGTTATTTAGACGAATAGAGACTCCCTACTCCCAAACTACAAAACAGCTTTTTTACAGAATCATTTGGTGGTCGACATTTTAGTTTTGATGTTGAAGGCAACTTTGTCGAGAAAAAAATGTCAAAGCTTTTATTCTTCGGTGTAACCATCATGTATGAACATGTGACTGATATGCTGTTTTGGCCTTTTCCAAAGAAGACATCTGTATCATCAAATTGACTCATCCCTCAAACCAGACTTTGGGTGTTGTGATTTGATCTTTTTGTTGGGAAATTAAGGAGGGATTCCATTTTGTGTGTAGCAGAATACATGTGAAATTTTTTGTTTTGATTTATTGAAGTCAAAATAATTAATTTTTTATAAAATGATTAACACATAAATTGTAATAAAGTAAAAAAAATATGTACTTTACTATAAAGTTTGATTCTTTTTTGTTGTTTTCTTTTTTTTTTAGTTGCATTTGTTTAATGATATTTATGGAACGTTTTGTGAGAATTTTACAATTATTGCGGGGAGGAATAAACAAGAGTGCTAATTTGGAATCTAAGCTTATCTATAATAGGTTATAGATATTTTAGTAATTTAATTTAAATTTTAATTAGAAATTGTAATTCTAACTAAGTATCAAATATGTTCAAATAGATTCAATATCTCGATTCTTATTTATTAAATATTAATCAATTATAAAATTTTCTAAACTTTACAATCAAAACATCTTCTCTCTTCAACCCACTTTTTGAGTGTGGCCAATTAAGTTCTTAAATATATTAACAATGGATATAAATTATAATCTTAAATTATATTTAAGATTAGGTAAATTAAACTAATTTAATTTATTTTTAATTCTTTAATTAAATAATTTATATCTATATATCAAATTTGACATCTATCAAACATTACCACCTCCCAAATATTTATGAATCTTGAAGTAGTTTTAACTAATCTTTATGTGTATAATCTTTTTGTATAATTCAATTCGTTCATTTTACAATTTTTCGATTAGACATAGAATATAAAATTAATGTTTACTTTGCTTGAGTCAAATTATGTCACTTCTTCATCATTAGTAATTAATTCTATTAATGATATTTTTAACCTATGTACAAAGAGTCACTCTACCTTGGCCAAAAATTTCCCGAATTAATATTAATCAAGGACAACGAAATATTTTTCCTAATTACTTTAGGATAATGAATTCTATATTGATGACTCATCAACCCCTATATAATTCATGCTATATTCAACGATTATTGACTGAGTTATCCTTGACTAAATTAGGTCATAAATAATATCAAAACATAACAATTTTTATATGAGATAACTTTCGAGATTTCAAGTTAAGGGATTACTTATATAATTATCACAATGAAAATTTTCAAACATAACAAGTAATATTTAAAATGAAATTTTCATATGGAGTTAATTTAGTGAACTTGTTTTCTAATAAGTACGCAAGCATTTGCTTAAGTATTTTCATACTTTTGTTTATAAGATCAATACTTTATTCATAAGGAAGAAACTTTATATGTACTAGTCTTTTATATTTTATTAGTATCCAATCTTAATAGAATAATGACTAGAAAGAATTTAAGGATAATAAATAAATGCAATATGAATCTCATAATCATGATCTTATTATAATTTCATTTGTAATGTATATTTATCCTATGAGCTTTATTATATACATTTAAATATGTATAAGATAAATAATGTTTTTAAATAATTATGTCATTAAACTATAACCTACTGATTGGCCGTAAGCATAAACAAATAACATCCCACTTATATTAAGCCAATTGTTTAAATATCTTATACCATATCACTATATGACGATTATATTACCACTAAGACAATGGTTTAGTGAGATAAATTTACAAGATTCTTATAATGAGCAATTGCTTAAATCTTACCAACTTTCATCTTAATTATCTCCATAATTAATGTAACGCCCCAAATTAGGGGATAGAATAGTAAAGGAAGTTAGGACGAATTACGTTTGCTCTTGCTTATTGATTATTTACGTACTTGTGCTTCAGTATTTTGGCATGCATTCATGGCATTTTCCGAGTACATTGGTTTAATGAAACTTCGGATTGATTCGGACAATATTAATATATTTTTAGTAATTTTTGGATACTTCAATG
>JANZLC010000202.1:32180060-32192018 GCA_026413385.1 Erythroxylum gracilipes
TGTGATGTTTGGTTTTGTTTGTTCTGTCTTGGGTGGCATCCATGTATCCTCCCAGGGGGTATTTGGGTGTTACAATTAAGAGATGGTGCCTAATTACATACTTGGATCTTTGATAAAACCTTAGCTCATTTTGCATGCCTAAAGACTCTAATGTTCTACATTACATTACCGATTGAACAATATAAGGAAATATACTAGGTTCATTAAAGAACTTCTAATCCAAATAATCATTTTGTGGAAATGAAAATTTTATTTTTTCTTAATTAATGCTACATTGAAATCTTTTCAATATCAAAATAATATTGTTCCAAGTAAAATATACATTAACTAGGATTTATTTCTAAATTAAATATCCTTATAACTTTGAACTCAATATCAACTCAAACATAGAATAATTGATATCTTTAATACTTCACAAGTATTAGATATCTCAAATACTAAAACCTTTCGCACATTATCTGTGTACTTGAAGTATAATATGTAAATAACTTTCAATTTATTTGTATTGATCTAATTTCCATAATTAAGTTGCTACGTTTTCATATCTAATATGAATTGTGCTTAGAGAGCTATATTCTTAACAATCGAAAAATATAAATTATTATTCACTTTACTAGCAGCATGCCTTTATATACTCTTACTAAAGTGGGTAATTACATTTCCATTAACCTTCTTGTAGACATGATAAATTTACAATAATCACTAAAAAAAACTATTTGAATTCATCATAAAATCTTAGCCTTTTAACTATACATCAAATGTATTAATAAAAGTATCAGTTCCAATTAGATGCATTGTTATGAGATTTGAACTTTTCAAATTTCATCTTACTCCAACTACTTATATTGACAACCATTCTCCTATAAGTATACATTGAAACAAATAATTTGTTTAATTAGTCTATAAGATTATACCCAACCCTTTGGATATCTGTTAAAAATACATGCTTTAACTAAGCATCACATCCTAAATCATTAACTTTTACTCTTTTAAAGTCTTATCATTGCATATTTAATATAAAATCTTGTTAATTGATTTAATTGGAATAACTAAAGGTAAGTTATTATACTTGGCATAACTATAGAAGAAATAATATTACATCATACAATATCTGATATTGTATATTCCTCTTTTCACAAATCCATACTTTTATAGAGTTTAGTTATAAAGGTGTTCATTAGAGAATCTTATTTTCTATAAATAACTGAAAATTTTAAAACTCATTACCTAGATTTTATCAAAGTGTTTTGGCATTCTCAATGCTTACTTTCTACTTAGATTTAAAAAATTTGAACTTTTTAAAAATTTTAAATAAAAAATTCATTTAATATATATGACTATGTCATATAAAGTTATTAGTAATCTAATGAAATATAAGAATAATCCTTTTTATGAATTATTATTACATATAACACATCAAGTGTATAAGATTTAACAATTCAATACCATTATAATCCTTTCATCAAAGATTGGTTTAGTTATTCTTCAACTTAACAAGTTTCATAAGATTCACACACACACACACACACACACACACACACACACACACACACACACACACACACACACACACACACACACACACACATTATGATTCTCATATCTTGATATAACCAGTATGACATAAAATGATAGTATTGATTATCCAACTTTGTATTCTTTTCATTTACATTAAGCATAATTCTACCTTAGTCTAATACATACCAACTATTTGTATAAATCTAGATCAACTATTTTTGATCAACATTATATTTCTTATTATGCCTTAAACATTGGAATAATATTGAATCTAAATTCAGTATCAATTACTTATAAGCATGAACTATAACTATATATAAACTCTATCATATTTTGTATAGGTAAGAAACGACATACAATCATGTCTTCCTACGATAACTATTATCATTCTATAACAAATGCCTTTAATTTAGTTCACATTTATACTTTTAGTAGGCTAAAATGAATAAAACAATTATATTAAGGTACCTTTCAGTTTTACTTCATGCAACCTTTTGTATTGTATCATTATGGTGTTGACATAAATCTTAAATGTTGTTATCAAAATTTACGAGACATTAGTTTACTTAAAATGTCCATACATTTATCTCCAAAACTTTGTCACCAAATTCTCGATAGGGATTATAGAAAAATTGTATGATGGACATACTTTTCCATCAAAATTTGAGGGCTCTTTTCAAATTGAACCTCTGTCTGAGAAATTTAGTTCACTAATTTAGTATCAACTATAATAAACCAAGTAAATTCTATTCAGAACAAAGTATAAATGTAAGAAAAATAAGTATTGGTTATATGTCATGACTACCAAATAAGATTAAGACTTTAATCATTTATTTAGTAACTCCCACTATTTTATTCAAAATAATAGCCCTCAATACCATTATGAAATATTAGTCTAATCTCTCTAATGGACTAGGATCCCATTTAAATTTAGTTGATCTTGAGTCACTCAACAAACCAACTAATCTTAAGTTAGGTATATAACATCCTTATCAATCTCATCTCATATGAATCCTAGATCTATTAGGTAACAATTCTTTTCAAAACATATCATATATATTATTCCTAACCTTGTATCTAAATTCATATGTATCATAAGTCACTCATCCAAATCATATAAACTTAGTTAAGTAGGACCTATTAATTTAAGATAAAACATATTTGAGTCAAAAGGGCTTAGAGTCACTCAATAAGCCTTACAATAAATAGAACTCTAGTTATATACTTAAATAATGGAGACAATAAGTACATTCTCAATGCGTACTTAATATTTGGGATATCATATTCAAAAGTATCTAACCTTTTAAGATTTTTTTAATTCAGTGTTCAAACTTTTAAAATTTTAATTTAGTGGCTAACCTTTTAAAACCTTAATAATTCAGTTCAAGAGGTTATTTTTGAATACGTGGCATGCCTATTAAATGCCACATGGATGTCCATCTATTAGTCACATTAATAAAAACTAATGTTTTGAACTAAATTATTAAGGTTTTAAAAGATTGTTCACTAAATTGAAAATTTTAAAAGCTTAGGTACTGAATTGGAAAAAATCTCAAAAGTTTAAGTACTTTAGAGTTGATTATCCTTAATATTTTAGTGAAGAATTTAAATCATACATATAAAACATATAATTCAACATGTGTCCAATTTATATCAAACAAGTAAATAAATGATGCAAGTTCTTATGTCAATATAAACAAATTATATGTATAAAATACCAAACTTTCGTTTGGTTCTACTTATTGATCTTCATAATCTAAAATAATATTTCGGACTCTTTAGATAATTAAATTATATTAGACCCATTGATTTCTTAATAAATTAAATTCTTATTCCAACTAGAAAATTGATTTGACATGAAAACAATTTTCAAATTTAATCAGAAATTATTTTCAATTATCTTCACTCCCTTAACAAAATTTAACTGAAAATATTTTTCAATAAATTATGCTTCTAACTTATTATAATTTAGAAACCCCCACTTTTTTTAATAAATTCAACAAGTAAGAAATTATGATCCAATTAAAAAACTATTTCCAATCTAATTAGAAATTCCCTTTCCTTAATTAGAAAACTATTTCCTAATATTGAAAAAGAAAAATAATTTCAAAATTAAATAAAACATTTTTAATTTAATTAAGAAATTTCTTTAAATTATTTATTTGGAGATTGATTTCTTAATTAATTAATATTTTTAATAATTAAAAACTATTTTAAAAAAATATTAAAGAATGCTCAATTTTCTCAGTTAATAAATGAAAACATTTTCAAAATTTAATTAAGAAAATATATAATAAATCAAGAAACTTATTATTATTTATAAATAAAATTTTAAATAAATAAAATAATGATTGTCTAAAAAAAAAATCATAAATTTGATTTATCTCAATCAAATTGAAATAAATAAACTTTAGTTAAGAAACACCTTTCTTAATTACTTAAGAAAATACTTTTTCTTAATTTAAAGGGTCTAATTAATTAATTTAAATTTAATTGAAAAATAATTAATTTAATTTTAAAAACATATTTTCTAAAATTTAAATAGGAGTTAATTGAATTATTAATATTAATCATATTAAGAAAAATATTTACTTTAATTTTGAATCAAGATATCATCTTAATTAATATAATCTCATTATATTAATTTATAATTTATCTAACACAATTTAATTATAAAAGATAATCCTTTTAAACCTTTTTTTAATTCTAATTATTGATTTGATAATTAATTTGATTTAATAATTCACCTCTTTGAAAAATTGAACTAAATTCCAAAACATTCCTAACAAAATTAACCCTTTGAAAATAATGTTCAAACAACAAGGAAAACACTTTTCTAAACTTATTAGGAATTTAAATAATTTAATCCAAATTAAATTAATTTGATTTAAAATTAAGGCTTAAAATACAAAAATTAAAATTAAAATGAACGGAGCTTGTCTGGTGAATGTAATACAGGTAAGCATTATATAATTTAAGAGGCGCAACAATTGTATTTTCCCTTAAACATGGTAAATCAATTTTAGAAGCTAAGAACACGTATAGGAGGTTGCAAGTTTAATTTTCAGAAAACCTCAAATCAAACGGTGATCAATTTTATTTTTGAGAAAATTAAAACAAACTCTACGGCAATAATAACAACAACAATCTAATAAAAATTTTAGTAATACGTGAGGTTTCGAAAAATCTAATAATACGCAACCTTATTTCTAACTAGTACACAAATTGTTTTCGAAATAATGAAATAATTAAGTCTTAATTTTTATTAAATCAATAATAATCAAGCAACTTTAATCAAGTTATATAATTAAAGTTTGCTATGATAATATTGTTGGAAAATTTGGCCAGGATCTAATCCCATGCATAATGTAATAAATACAAAACTTTTTTGTTTTGATTTTTTAAATCCAAGATTATTTAAATTCTATAAAATGATCAATACATAAATAGTAATAAAATAGGAGTCATAATTTGTAACTTATTCAGAAGTTTGATTCTTTTCTTATCGTTTTCCTTAAATCATTTATAAAATTGACTCATCTCAACTACTGTAGCCATATAAGTGTCTAATCCTTAATGGTATTCACAGAATATTTTGGGAGAACTCTACAACTATTGTAAAGAGGGTTAGGTAAGGAGTTCTAGCTCTTTTAAAGTCTAAGGCTATTTATAATATGTTTTAGATATTTTAATAATTTAATTAAAATTAAATTCTAATTTTAATTAAAATGTAATTGTGGTTCTAACTAATTCTAATTAAATACAATTATGTCTAATTAAGATATAATATCTCATATTGATCATTACTTATTAAATATTACATATTTAATCATAAATTTTTTTAAAATTTACAGTCAAATCCAATTTAATTAAAATATGTTTTTTCTCTTTAACCCATTCTTTGTGCGTGATCCATTATATTCTCAAACAAATTAGCAATTGATATAATTTATAATTAGATAAATTAAATTAAATTAAATTGTCTTTAATTCTCTATTTAAATAATTAATATCCACATATTAAATTGACATCTAGCAATGCATTATGATCACCTAAATATTCAGAAATGTAAAAGTAGTTTTAATTGACCTTTTTATGCATGATTTCTTTGTATAATTTAATCTCTTCATCATACAATGTTCCGATTATACATAAACCATGAAATTAATCTGCACCCTATTTGAGCCCAATCATGTTAGTCCTCTACCATTAATAATTGATTCTATTAATGACATTATAAACTATTAACAAAGTGTAATTTCACCTTGGCCAAGAATTTCTCGAATTAATATTAATAAAACATAACGAAACATTATCCCTAATTATTTTAGGGTGATGATTTCTTTATTGATCACTTAACTACTTCTATATAGTTCATTATATATCCATAATGATTACTGACTAAGTTACCCTTAACTATAATACGTTATAAGTAGTATCAATAGATAACAATTCCTAAATGAGATAACTTTGAAGATCTTAAGTCAAATGATTACTTATATACTCATCATAATGAGAATTTCCATAAATAACAATTAGTGCCCCAAATGGAATTATCATATAAAGTTAGTTCAGTGAACTTGTTCTCTAATAAGCACCCATACATTTGTTTAAATATCTCTATACTTAGTTTATAAAATCGACTACTTCTTTCATAAAGAAGAAACATAATGTGTGCTTGTTTTTGTACATTTTATTAATATCTACTCTCAATAGGACAATGATTAAGAATAATTTAGAGATAATACATAAATGTAATATGAATATCATAATTATTAACTCATCATAATTTCATTTGCAATAGATATTTTCCTATGAACTTTGTCATACACATCTAAACATGTAAAAGATAAATAATGTCTTTAAATAATTATGTCGGTAACCTACAACCAATGACTGCAAGGAATAAACTAACACATTTCTTATTTAAACTCTCAAACTTTTTAAAGGGATAACTAATTCTAAAGCGCCAAATCTTTTGAAAATTTTTAAATCTATTGCTCATATTATTAAGTAGAGATATTTTTTTAAAGTGGACACCTATATATCATAAAAAAATAAAGATTCTATTAGCCAAATCAACATATTAAGAAAATAATATTTTGAGTTGAGCAGTTTAAGTTTTAAAAAGCTAGTCATTCAATTAAAAAATTTAAAATTTTAGGCACTAAATTGAAAAATCTTAAAAGGTTGGACACTTTTGCATTGTTTATCCTTTTTTTAAATTATCACATATTCCTTTTTTTTATAAAATGATTAGTCCAGGGGCTAATCCCTCCACGACGGAAACATCTCAATTCAAGGAGGGTTACCGCTGGCCCAGGAGTTTACTGCATTCCTAAGAATCGAACCCCTGACTACTTGGTTAAGCGACGAAGGTATGTGCCACCTACGCCAACCCACTAGGTTAGTTCCTTTTTCTTTATTAGTTAGTTTGTTTTTAAATCCAAAATGACATAGTACATGAATGGAACAATCATATATTATTTTAATATTTTACAAATATTAGGTTTTAAATTATAGACTTCGGTTGTATCTTTTATAACCTAAAGATAATTGGGACTAAACATTTATTGTGGATGAGTAGAATTTTTCTTTCAATAATCCAACAAGCAATTTCTATGCAAAATCTAATTATGTAATTAACAATATGAAAATTAGACACAGAAGAACAACACTAACCTTGAAATCAAATATGTAGCTATATTCTGCTTAATTGTTTTGCACCAACTTGCTTTCCTACTTGTTTCAATTAGACATAAGATAGGGGAAGTAAGGTAGTACGAAACGTTAAAACAGGAAGCAACATCGTTAAAACTTCAATAGAAAATCTGAAAATCAAACCAGTGAAAGAGCTGTCTAACAAATCCGACAGCTAAAGTAGTTAATGGCTAGTAGTGGCATTTGCAGGTGATCACGTTTTAGGCGATGCAGTTGCAGAGACAATGGGACTTCTAACAACATGTGTTCCGTTAACCTCGTACCAGCTCAGGAATCCATAGTTCCCAATTGAGTCACTCTGAGGAGTAACACTATCAATTTCCATCAAATCTACCTCCACGGTGAGTTCAAACTCGGCTGTGCTGAACAATCCAGTAAAATTGAGTATTGGTGGCTGCACAGAAGCTTTCATACCCATCGGAACTTCTGTAACGGCCTGGTAACTGGAATTGACGGTATCTGCTACATTGGTCAACAGCCTTTTGAATGAAGTGGTGGTAGTGTTGGTCTTATTCAAGATGACAATGAAAGAAGGATAATTAAGGTCCAAACTAGCATATTGACAAGTGTAATTTGTCGTTCCTACGATGGTCTGAATCTGTTCCCCTGTGTAGTTCATTGCACACAAGTAGTTGATGTAGTCCTCAGGCACCATATCATATACCAGCCCAGGGTCCATGGCTTTGTTGGGATCTATGTGGCCTGCTCCAAAATCAAGAGGAGTCCCGGCAACTCCTGTAGTCATGTCAATGATCCTACCACGAGTATTGTCCACAACATAAGCCGTCGTCATCATTGCTGATCTGATGGCTGCTGGACTCCAATCAGGGTAGATGGCCTTTAGCAAGGCCGCGATTCCTGCTACATGCGGACATGACATAGATGTCCCAGAAACAAGAGCATAATCTGTCTGCAGATAATCATTGTCACCAATTGGTGCAAACCCTCTATTAGGCACCCATGCAGCTAAAATATCACGTCCAGGAGCTAGTAAATCAGGTTTCAGAATCCACGGAGATCTAATATCTGGCCCTCTTGAGGAAAAATATGCCACCTTTGGAGCTGGTTTTATCCCTATTAATGTTGTACCAAACGTAACACTAACATTTAGGTTTCCACTGGAATTTAGGATAGAATTCTTCACCAAGTACCCATCTTTTGTGTTCACTATGACGAATGGCAAATTGAAATCATCAACCCTAAAAAACTCTCCGTCATTGGAGCTAAAGATAGCCCCAACCACACCTTTAAAGTCCAGCACAGATGCTTGTGCAAACACATTTGATTCGACATCGTGGTCACAAAAGATAATCTTGCCTTTAACATCCTTGGGATTTATGGCGTTCACTTCACAGATCTCTTTGCTTCTATTTCCTTGTCCGAAGTAAACAGGAATTTCTGACAGGAACAAATTCTCCGGGTAAACAGATTTTCCAACAACGGTCACAACATCATTCCCGATGGTAACACGCGCTCCTAACAAGCGATCAACAGTTCCAGCACCAACTGTCGTGAGCCAAGGAGCTCCATTAAGCATGGTGTATCCATGAGGACCTCTGTTTCCAGCAGAACAAGCCACAAATATCCCTTTCTTGATGGCTGCAAATGCTCCTATGGCTATTGGGTTCTCGTAGAATGGCGTCTCTATGAACCCCAAGGACAGTGACAAAACGTCGACACCATCTTCAATGGCCTGATCCATTCCAGCAAGCACATCGGTAGCTGCAGCATCATAAGATTTGAAATCCGAACCAAAGAAAAGTACTTTGTACATGGCAATTCTCGCTAATGGTGCGATTCCGATCGCTGTCCCTTTTGCATAACCGAAATAATCAGCCTTTTGCACTGGACTTCCAGCTGCTGTTGACGATGTATGTGTTCCATGTCCCATAAAATCCCTCGGAGAATCATAGTCATCAGTGTTTGATATATTTAATCCTTGTTGCTTCATGCCTTCACTGAACCTGCGAGCTCCGATTAGTTTCTTGTTGCAATAAGAAGCATTGAAATCAGTTCCACTCTCGCATAGGCCACGCCACCTTGAAGGCACCGGAGGCATGTTATTGTCATTGAAACTCTCACTTTCCGGCCAAATTCCAGTATCAAGAACACCAATGATTATGTCATTGCCAAACTTGCTGGTTGGCCACAACCCTACATGTTTGTTTAGGCCAAGAAATTTTGGAGTGCGAGTGGTGTGGAGATGACCTCTTGATTCTGGGAATGTGGCAACATGACTTGGCAAGCTTTCTAGTTCTTCGAGTTGTGCTTTTGTCAGCACTGCACTGAAGCCATTGAAAACATGTTTGTAGGAGTAAAGATGGGTTGGTGACATGCCATCATCTGCTGAGCTAAGAGAGGACAGTGTTGATATGTACCAGTCGTGGTGTGTGGAAAATGTAGATGGCATTGCTGATTTGTCCATGTGTATGATATAGGTCCTACGATCACTTGACAACGATTCTGACATAGCAGTAAATAACAGAATGCAGATAAGTAAGACATACTTGTAAGGAGGAATATGACCCATTTTTGCAGTAGCTCTCTGTTACAAGATGAATTGCATATCATGAGATTTGGGATTGTCATTGACATACTTATAAGGTAAACTAAGACTTCGTTAGTTGGTTGTTGATCGGTGAAATCAAGTACAAGGGAGATCGTCTTGTTTGCATGTCTAGTTTAGTTCACACTAACTGTCACCTGGAGTTTATTAAGTTTCGGTGACGCTAAAAAGGCTCGTAAAGAACAAAAGGTTAATGCAAGAACTGGTCTTGATTTTTACCCTGCCGGCTGCCGGCAGCTTCTTGTTATGTTTGCTGAAGAGAATCCTGTTTTTCTAAATCGGAGACAACTGACTTAACCCCATGAAAGATTTAGGCATAGATTTAATCGTCCAAGAATCTTTGATAATGACATGAAAAACGTCGTTACATTGACTTAAATATTTTCATCGTTTGTTTTCATCTGTGGGTACATTTTTTTTTTAATCTTTCCGATGCTTCTTTTACTATCGAAGTTCTGCAAGTTTGCAATTGTACATCCCATTATCATTATCAGAATATAATGCACCAATGGAAATAGACTGGAGGTAGCAATAAAATAGAATAGAATAGGATGAATTTTATTAAAAAAAAAAGGCTTGGTGATCAATAAATGGCAGTGTGTTACTATTGTTTTATAGGCATGAGGTGAAATTAAAAAATAAAAGCAAAAATTTATTATTATATTGTAATATTCATACATAAATGACTCAATTTATAGGTTTACATATTCAACAAAATATTAAATGATCATAACATCAACTAATAATATCTTGCAAATGTCAGTAACAATAAAATCACTAAAAATAATAACAGCAACAATAAAATAACAATAGCAGCAGTCAAACAACAATATTAAACTGCAAAACATAAAGATAATTGCATTAACAAATACACAGATGATCATGATTTATGAAAAATAATTTTTTCGTGCAGTTCTAGATGTATAATCATTAATAATATTATCGAGATCAATATTGTCTAACATATCCTTCTCGATATATAACATAGCTAAACCATTGAATCTTTCTTACGATATTGATAATCTCAAGTAGGTTTTTAATAAATTTAACTTTGAAAAATTTCTCTTAACTGATGCTACAGTCATAGGTATAGTTAATAGAATTCTATAAGCAATTGAAATATTTGGATAACAATCTACAGCTTTAACAAATTCTAAAATTTCAAATGATGACATTAACTCATTTGACGAAGTTATTTGCAACATTTTTAACTCAGAAAAAGATCATTTAAACCCACATCCAATACATTATCATGAGAAAAAGTCGTTGTAAAATTAGTGCAACATTCTCTTAATTCGTTATCATCCAACGACCTTAACTTCTTTTAATCAATAAGAATAAAAAATATTATCAAATGTCGTTAATTGTTCCACTACAAGAAAAGTAGGAATTAGCGATGAAAAATTACCGACGAAAAAGAAACCGTTGCAATTATCGACGGAAAATCAATTTCGGTCGGTAACATTGACAGGAAAATTTCGTTTAGCGGCGGTAGTAATATCCATCGATAAATATAAAGGGAAATTATCCCAACAAAATTTGTGACAGACTTTAACAATGGTATAGGATGCCCGTCGGTAAAGAAGGCAGGAATTGTTGGCGGAATAAAATAGTTTTGAGTTTACCAATAGAAATTTGTCCGTCGGTAAATTTTCAAGGTAAACGTCGTCGTCGTCTACTTCGACTTTAGCGTTTTAAAGTAAACGAAAGCAACGTAGTTTTGTTTAACACCAAAAGACGTTTTCTTTTACATTAAACTCACCTGAAAGGTCCTCCTCTCCCCCCACCTGCGTCTTCTTCTTCTTCTTCTGCTTTGTCTCTCCTCTCATGCGATTTTCTTCTCTCCGGTTTCTCTATAGTGGACTCCTCTTCTTCTCATCGGCGTTTGTCTTCTTCGACCACTGTCATCGTGCCCTTCGGTGGAGGTATTTTTGCAGCCACTGTCATGTGTTTTTTCGTATATTAGAAGAAAGTTAATTTGGGTATTTGATTACTTTCGTTTACTTGGGTATTTTGTGATTGGAGAACAATTTTAAGGTATAAATGTTAGTGATAGTAAGGACAAGACGTGATTTGGGTTGTGATGTTGGGATGAATTTCTGATGCATGTAAGGTGTTTGATGAAATGTCTGTTCTTTGAAAAAATGATTTCA
>JANZLC010000202.1:32194783-32207649 GCA_026413385.1 Erythroxylum gracilipes
CAGTAAAGTGGTTTGCCAAATTCTAAGTGGGAGCTTAGGTAGAGGACGTAGGTCTTAGCACCGAACCTCTATAAAAATAGTGTTTGACTTTCTTCCTTACTCTCTTCATTTAATTTATTTGATTGTTTCATGTGTATTAATTCCGTGTTTTTTTAGAACTTATCGAGAAAGTTTAGATGATCTATTCAACCCCCCTTCTAGATTGCTTTCACTTTTCTACAACTCTTAAACAACTCAAAGGTTTTTTTGGGACTTACAGGCTATTACAAAAGGTTTGTAAGAGGTTATGGGAATATTGTCAAGCCTTTAATTAAAATGTTGAAAATAGACAACTTTGTATAGAAAGATGTTGCCACCAAACCTTTAAGCAACTTAAATATACCCTACTAACTACTCTAGTGCTAACAATGCTAGAATTTAGTAAGTTCTTTATTATGAAGATTGATGCCTTAAAGGTAGGAATATGGGTAGTACTTACGTAACCGTCTCTTACATTAGCAAGGTAATAAATGACAAGCACCAAACACTCTCTGTGTATGAAAGGGAGCTATTAGCAATCTTGTTCGTAGTGAAAAAGTGGGAGCAATACCTCATGTTGAGGCACTTTATGATTAAAACAAACCAAAAAAGCTTAAAATACCAATTGGAGCTAGATATCTCTACCCCTTACAACAGGTTTCGCTCTCCAAGCTAATGGGGTTTGATAATGAGATATAATACAAAAAAGGGAAAGAAAATGTGGTAGCTGATTGACAATTAAAGGTGCAAGGTCAAAAATTCTTTGTAAAATAATGTAATCATTATCATTTGATTTGACAACTCAAATAAAGGCAAGTTGGGATAATGATTCTCACATGAAACAACTTATAGTTGAATTATAGAGTAATGCCTCATCCCATCCTTATTTCATTTGGTATAACCAAGAATTAAGAAGGCATGATAAGTTAGTCATTTGCAATAATCCTAAGCTTAAAAGGTCTATTTTGCAATGGATGCATAACTCTCCATTTGGGGGTCATTTTGAGAGAGACTTTATAGTATAGAGGGTGAAATCTCTTTTTAAATAGAAGGGAATAAGGAAGGAAATCATAATTTTATAAAAAATTATGATATTTTTCAAAAGTGCAAGAGTGATAATATTGCTTATCATTGGCTAATTCAAACACGTTTGATCCCTGACACCCTATGGAAAAATGCAACCATGGATTTTATCAAGGACCTACCTCTCTCTCAAGGCAAATTTGTTATACTTATGGTGGTTGACAAGCTAACTAGATATTCTCACTTCATAACACTATCTCACCTCTACACAGACCTAGTGGTAGCACAAGCTTTTATAGACCATGTATTCAAATTGTATGGCTTATTAGGATCAATAACCTGTGATAAGGATATTATTTTCACGAGTAATTTTTGGGATGATCTCTTGACTCTCTAAGGGGTAGATTTGTTAAAATCCACATACTATAATCGATTGACGGACGAGCAATTGTAGGTAGTAATAGAGGGTTGGAAAGATACTTAAGGTATATGGGAAGTGACACTCCCAGTAGCTAGTCTAAGTGAATAAGTTTTCGTCTGTGACAGACAATCAAGAGGTAGTCAATAGAGGGTTGGAAAGATACTTGAGGTATATGGGAAGGGACACTCCCAGTAGCTAGTCTAAGTGAATAAGCTTAGTATAATGGTGGTACAATACCAATTATCATTCATCCATAGGGTGAACCTCTTTTGAAGGTCTTTATGGTTACTCTCCTCCTACATGTCTACCTTACCTTCCTAAGGAGTCTAGCAATGATGTTATAAGCAGAAGCTTAGAGCACAAAGAATGGATGAAAAAGGCACTCAAGTGGCATTTAGAGAGAGCCCAACATAAAATGGTCCAACTTGCAAATAAGCATAAATCAAAGAGGGCTTTCTAAGATGGGGAGTGGGTATATCTAAAACTTAGCCCTACAGGAAAAGTTTAGTAACAAGGAGGAACAATGAGAAGCTCTCCCCAAATTATTATGGTCCATTTTAGATATTAAATAAGGTGGGTCTAGTGGCGTATAAGCTTGAAATGTCTATAGGATCACCGATACACCAAAATTTTCTTTTGTCATAATTAAAGAAGGACCATGATCCTAAGTTGATTGCTACTACACTACCATCTTTCATGAGTGGTCTTGATTACAAGTTCAAACCTGAAGCAATAATGGAAAGAAAGTTGGTTAAAAGGGGAAGGCAAGCTGCAATCATGGTCCTATTTAAGTGGAAGAACAAGCCAATTAAAGATAGTACCTGAGTCTATTACTATGATATGACCAAACAATTTTCAAATTTCCATCCTTGAGGACAAAGATGATGCTACTAGGGGAGACGTGATGCAAATAATTAAAAGAATAAAATACAAATTGAGATTAATTAATGTGGCAAAAGTGATGTCGTAGTAAAAAAAAAAGAACAAATATTTAGTCATTTATTACATTTGTTGAGAATTCCATTGGGACATTTGCATTTTTCCTTCTTTCCTTACTTCTTATTTTCCATTATTAATGTTACTAAACTAAGGTTGAAAAGGTTATCAAAGATTTTATTTGCTCTTATTTCCCTTCTTTCTAGAACTCTATCTAATTTCTTGGAAGCAATGCTATCATAGTGAAAATTGAGTGATTAATTCACCTCTTAATTACTCTATTTCATCATTTTTTTCTCCCTCAAATTCTTGTAATTCCTGGCTGAAATTTAATTTTTGCATCAGAAGTGTATATAGCTGACCATGTGCATGGTTGGTGCCCTAGTTGGATTCTTTTAGTCAAACTCAAAGAAAGCAAAAAATTGTAGCTTCATGTTTTTTTTCAATTAAAAGCGTCTAAAAAAGTCTATTTTGTTTAGTTAATGACACTAATAGTATGTTGTTGTAGTTTTTTGTAGAGGATTCATATTTAGATTATCGTCTTAATTTGCACTCTCTTTCCCCCACTATTTACTTATTTAGTAGTAAATAAATGACATTGACAGGCCCCTGGAAACATCTGCACAATCCAATTTCCAGATAAAAAAGGTGGGCAACGCTTAATATGTTAATTGCTATCTAATTTCTTTTTATCCTTGAGATACACAAGCTTCTGACCTTCCTTCTGATTTCTGGTAAGAACAGATCTCTAATTCAAATAAGCTATCGAAGTAACAAGAACTTTCAATAACAGAAATGTTCCCTTCAACCCTGACCAATTGTTACAGCACCTACTATTCTGATCAAGAAGAGCTCAGATGCCTATAGAGTATGGCAGCCAAGTTTTTTCCAGCTGCACACAACAATTGTACATTTCTTCAAAACGGCAAAGACTCCTATCACTATAGTTTCTTATGAATTTATGTCCAAAAAATACATCCACCCCATCTATGGTTTGCTCCATCCAAACAAGTGTATGAACTGCTATGCAATCGTATTCATCATGATAGAACATCATTTTGATATGGCAATCCTTGTTAATGGTGCTATACCATATCTAGCAGAAATAGCTGGAACCTGGCAGGAAGCTGAGTACCTCCATGACCCTCATAATTCCTAGAAAATCAATCATAAATAGTTGATAAACCCTTCGCTTAAGTTGTGACCTCATCTAAGTTTTCTGTTGAAATGAGCAGTGTTGAATTCTGGACCAGATTAGGTCTTCTCTAAAACTAAAATGAATCGATCCTGATCATTATTTTGAGACGTAGAACCTATCAATCACGGCTCGTCTAAGCACATTATGGCCATGTAACAGTCACCAAGAGTGGATAAATTGTTGAAATTGGTTTGGAGTTGGTCACATGGCATTCATAGGACCATATAAAGGAAACAGACGATTGCCATCAGAAACCATTGGTCGCAAGATTTGTGGATTTAAATGATCTTACATTAGTAGCTGCATCCTTATAAACGGTAAACCTAGCTTATTGAGCTCACAACATCCTATTTGGACATTCTTTGTCAGTGACGATTAGGCCAGCCAGCCCCTTCATACATTCTTCTAATAATGATATGGTTTAATTTTAACATGTCATAAGACTGTATAACATCGGCTCATTGGAATCAGAATCTAAAACCAAAATAAGAATCAATCAATGGCCCTTCCGCAACTATAATTGCAAACTAGCAATCTTGGTTGAGAGTAATCTTCAACTAATCAAGATTTGCTTTTATCTTGAAATGAATTTAATATACAGTACACAACCCATAATTTCTCAAATAAAATTAGAAAGCTCCTCATTTTTTTCTTTTTCCTTTTTGCCCCCCATTGAAATAAGTCAAAAGAACTGTATGTCAAAACTGAGAGCTTTTACACTGCCTCAGTTTTTGTTTTTGAAGTTTTGGAAATTAACCCAAAATAAATGATATAATGCAACTTCTTTAACAATTTTGCTCCAGTTAAAAGGGAATATGAGCTTGAAGTCATTGTCATGGCTCTATGCGGTAAATCATCTGACAAACTGCGCATACCTACCAACTTGAATAAGCAAGCTGAGCAAGTACCAAGTTTTGGTTGAACTGCTGCAGCTTTCTAGCAACAAAGGTTAGTGGTTCAGGTGAACAAGTAGGAGGTATCAAAGGGACTGCACGTTGGGTGGTGATTGTGGAGATCCAGTTTCAAGCAAAAAGCTTCTGCTACAATATGACCTTGATGTACTTGAAGAGGAAGCAAGATACCTTCCTTCCCCGCTGTTAAAAATTACTTCACTCCTTTGCATTTTCCCTTTGCTTGTCCTTCCTCTCCCTTCACTTCCTTCATACTCTTCATCCCCCATAGCATGTATAAGTCCACTGTTGGCAGGGTCTGAACTCTCGTACAAAAGCCGAAGGACTTGTTTAATGGATGGCCTAGCACGTCCTTCCCTCTGTGTACACCATTTCACAATAGTGGCAACTGTTTCAAGCTGGTCTAAGTCAACAGAGTCTCTGATACATTGGTCCAACAGGTCAGGTAGTCTTGATTCAGATGCCAACAAGATTTGAGACCACTCTACCAAATTCTTCCCATCATGTATTGCCCTTCTTGCAGTTATTATCTCCAACAGTACCACTCCATAGCTGTATATGTCGCTTTTTTCAGTGAGTTCTTGAGTGACCACATATTCAGGATCCATGTAACCTGGAGGGTATCATACAGGGATCTATTATTAAAATGAAATAAACTTAAATGTTTGGGCAGTCAAATTTGCGCTTTCTAACCTGGGGTTCCCCTGATGTTGGTATTTACTGGCTCAAAACAAATAGAGCCATCTTTTGAAGCATGAGCAAGGCCAAAATCTGCAACCTGAAGAACAACTTTTTATAAGCTGGGAAAGCAAACGTTCGTTCCATTATGACTAGTACTAGGCTACGAGTAAACCAGCTGGGTCCTGTCAGAAGGATAATATGCTCCATCTATGAAAAGCATTCGGAACTGCTATTTTGGTGAGGAGTGAAATTGAAAATCTACATGTGCAAATTCAACACAACATTACCTTAGCAACATAATTTTCATCTAGAAGGATGTTGCTGGACTTGATGTCTCTGTGGCACAAAGGTGGATCACAATAGAAATGCAGGTATTCCTGTAAGCAATTAAAATGAATGGAAAAGAACAAACAAATGGTATCAAATTGGAAATTCACAGTAACCAAACATTGTGAATGTAGTTTTTCCGACTGTGCACGTCTGATAATTACCAGAGCATTAGCCACATCAATAGCAATCTGGATTCTCATCTGCCAACTCAGTGGACTTTTTCCGCTTGCTGCACGAATAAAGATAGGAGACTAAATCTGTACCTTCCATTTTCCCATACTATATGATATAAAAAGGTCAGTAAACTGAGTCATTTTCCCTAGAATTTTTGAATGAACATTATCTAAAAAGGTTTTTGTTTAATGAAGCATAAATTGTAGATCCAGTTTGATGATTTCAGATGTGTATCAATGATTGACCATCAAATTATAAAAATTCTCCAAGTACCATCAAAAATAAAAGAATCAAAATATTCAACTTCAATTAAGAAACAGAACACAATTAATCTGAAGAAATCAAGAAACATACAATGAAGATGGTCCTTTAGGCTTCCATTGGCCATGTATTCGAAGATTAGAAACCTGCCATACATAAGCCAAAGCATTTGATTTTTGTGGATTCCATTAGTATTAAATCCATGCAAGAAAGAGAGACTAGAGTCATTCTATAGACTTTATGACATGAAATAAATATGCAGCCAACAGTAACCATGATAATACTGCTGAAAGAAGTTGAAATCATCCACTTGTCAACCGTTTGAAATCATCCACTTGTCAACCGTCAATGAAAAGCACAAGGGTAGCCAAGTTAGATGGTAAAAGAAAGACCAGTCACTCATGAGGTCAGTTATGCATGCACTAATTTGCAAGAAGATACCTTTCATGTCTTTCAATGCAAAAGCCCCTCAGAGAAACGAGATGACGATGATGCAACCTAGCAAGAAGTTCTATCTCTTTACAAAACTCATCTTCCCCCTGCTCTGACACCTTGTTCATCCGCTTAACTGCCACCACTGAGCCATCAGTAAGCTGTGCTTTGTATACTGTTCCAAATCCCCCTTTTCCAATGATGGTATTGAAATTATCAGTAGCCTTTCTTATCTCCTTATAGCTAAATTTTCGAAACATCGATGCAGGACCTTCACAACAACCACATGGAACACAAACCTCCAATAAGAAACAAAGAAAAGCATATTTAGCAGTGCCAGACAAAATGAAGAGAAACTCCAAAGTACCTTCTTGATACTTTTTTATGGGTCTAGGACGAGAAAAGGCATTTGAAGAGGTTTTGTCCATGTTTTCTGAATCTTGTAGCTCTCTGCTCTTTCTACGGATTAGGACCAACAAGGCAATCAGCATTGCAAAAGCAACTCCAGTAACTGCAATTCCGACCCCTGGAACCAGGGTTAGGTGGTAAGAATGGTGGTTTTCATTACTTGGGACTCCTGACACAATTTCGCTTGGGCTAGCAGCAAGCAATGGACTTGGAGATGCCTCAGGGGCAAGTGCAGATGGAGACGAAACTGAAATTAGTATCACACAACAATGGATTGCAGAATAAGAATCCCATCAGTAAATGTCACTAGACTTGATGTGCAATAAAATTAGGAAAGACCTTCAGAACCAAGAAACCTGAAATTTCAAACTAAGACATGATTCAGCCTAGAACAGGCACAGGCATAAGCTGATGGAGATAGAAACTATAGTAGTTAAATTATATGACTCATTCTAGAAACATAAACTTGATTATGAGCAATAAAAGCAGGAATGAAGAAATTGAGAAAGATGATCATAAGAACCACAAACTGCTACCATTAGGGATGTTAAGCCCTTGAATTCCAAAGAAGCAGCTTGCGAAAGTAACAGCTGCAGTGTCATCAACTTGGCTTGCAAGTGTCGTAAAAGTTGCATCACGGCAAGTGTTCAGTGTGATGTTATCATCTTTCCCAACCAGATGATGAAGGTACACAATGCCAGCATTTAAACACTTCCGGCAATCACTTTCTCCTGATAAGGGCAATTTGCAATTTTGCATGACATCAAGAAATTTTGGAGACTGAAGCATCTGATTAACAGTAGTTCGACCATTGCACACATAGCTAACTGGAATTTTTGTCCCAAGACCACAAAACGAAGTTGCATTATGTGGAACCCCATATAGTTCCATGGTTTGCGAAATGGAATGGAGGCATATGTCAGATTGATCTGATGTTACCCCTAGAATGCCAGTTGCATTTGCATGGCGAGCTACAGAAACTGCAATAAAAGAATTAATATAACGGCAACATTTTCCTCTATCATCTTTAGTAGAGCATATGGAAGCCGCTAGTGTAAAATTTGATACACTCAAATCCAAGGGACAATCTGCAAAATGAGGTAAGGTTTATCAACAACATGAGCACCTATTTGCTTCATCAATAAACAGGTTCAATAGGAATAGTAACTCCTCCAGGAAATTAAGCAAGTTTAGTAAGTGTAGTTATTTTAGTGACATTAATCTGATGGTCTTATGTAGGCCACATACAGAGACATTTGGTAAAATGCTTCTTTTCATATGATGTAGCTTCATGGCATTAGAAGTCTATTACCTGTCATAATGCGACAATTTTTAAAATGCTAGCACACTTAAGTTCACTAACTAAGGACAAGGCTGGAGGTTATACAGTAACAAACTTTCTACTCCTAGCATTATGCCCCCTGGAGATACTGTGATGTGGACTTTAAAGCAAATTTTTACCCTGTTTTCATCTGAGAATGCATTCTGAAGGCCTGAACCATACAAAAACTTGCCTATTTAAGGTAAAATCAGTTCATCATGAGCATCAAAGTTCGTGCAAACCCTCCAGTCATGTATTCCTATAGGATACAACTGCTTTAGATGGCATTATTCCACCAGAACGTTGAACAAAGAAATAGAGAAAAGAACCAAGAGCATCAATCTTCTGAGGAATTCAATTAACCACTAGGAACTTGCATGCATTCAACATAATGAACACTTTAACATAAAGTTCAGTTAGCTGCTATCAATAGCCATAAATGTATGCCAAGTAATTCATCCGCAAAAGCATCCAAGTTAGATCGAGCATACTAAGACATATGGTTCACTTTATTATCACATTAGCCTGTTAAACAAGAACTAATAAGGCATCTGCACTATAAATTGCAATTCGGAACAAGACAATACAAAAACTAAGACAAAGTATGTTGAGCGGCAACATCAGCACTCTAAATCTACCTCGTTCAGAACAAACATTGGCCAGGCAACCAATGGGTCATGGACTTTGTGGAGCAAAATTCACAAGCGTTCTAAAACGCGTTAATACCAAAACCCATTCTAGAATCCCAGTTTTGCCCACAATAAACAAAGAAACAAGTGAAAAAGCAACAAAGACTGTAACTAGTTCATTACTCCAAAACGAAGTCAGAGAAAATTTTAATGCAAAGGGAGGTATCATACTTCAAAAATTGTGAAAAAATAAAATATAAGCAAAGGGAGGTATCATACTTCAAAAATTGTGAAAAAATAAAATATAAGTAAAGGGAGGTATCATACTTCAAAAATTGTGAAAAAATAAAATATAATGAACTAACCAGCCATTATGGAAGGAAGCTGCGTTGCAAAAAAGGTAAGCAGACCCAAGAACAAGGAGTGACCGTACAACACCATCGCCAAGACCAAGATGGGAATTTGAACCCACAGTGAAATACAGCTTCGGCTTATATATTAGCAATAGTATGTTTTGGGGACTATCCTGCGAATGTGAGAGGGACTATCGCGTTAAAGGGGACCAGTAGGCTGTAGGAGTGGGCTAGCTTCTCACTACATGGGAAAATGTAGAAAGGTTCTCCCTTGTTCTCTCCCTGACCCTGTCTCAAATAGTCAAGGAACTATGGACCAAAAGTAAAGAGTCACGAAACTAATTTCTAATTCAGAAGCACATTTTATGGAAGAAATGTGGGACCACATTCACATTTATGTCTGATGGTTTCACTGTTCATGTGGGTAGCGTATGGCCAGTCCTATGAATCAGATGGTGTGCCACCATGAAATGACATCTTCCGAAAATCGCAGTTGCACTAATGGAACCATTATTTTTAGGTGATAAAATAAAAAGTAGGAAGTTTTGCCCTTCATAAAATGAAAAAAAGAAAAAAGAAAATCACATCAACTAACAGATATCATCAATTTTTTGAGGTCATCGATGCCTGCTGGGAAAATTTGAACAAGGTTAGCAAATCAATAACAGAGATTTCCCATGTCACGTCAAAGGTTTTATATGAAGGCCGTCGTCTTCGATATAAATTTATGTACTTTTGTTTTATCTACAGGAAGAAAAACAAAAAAGCAGTCTTTCAAGTTTCCAAGTGACCTGACCACGATGAGAGCGCCAAAACCAAAAGAGACGGCAATTTCCAATTTACCATTTATTTCTATTGACTATGCTCTTTAAACACTGACCTATGCAAGCTTATTAAGGTATGGCTTGAGTGACTGAAGATTGATAGTTAACTAAATTTGGACAGCTGAGCTAAGAGAGATAGCGAGAGTGAAGACATGAACAAAAGAGCTTCTGCCATTGATGTCATACACTACACCAAACATGTTGACGAAATTTCAGAGTAATTATTTGGCAATCGAGCTCCTAAGATTATGAAGTGGCATTATTATTTGAGCATTGTCAATGTAGACTTTGATTGGAAGCTAAAAATGACCCCACTAATTTGTTGGTGCTCAATCGACCAGACAGAACACGAGGGAACAGTATGCCAAGAGCATGTCTCACTGTATGGGCACGGGCCTCTTTAGAGCACAACACCATGGTTGATAAAAAGGACAAAAGGGCTGGTTCACCACTTCTTTTGCGTGAAGGCTTATTAGCTACATGTCACTGTCTATGAGCTCCCTACATTGGTTATGCTGCATTGCTGAACCCTCTTCATCTTAGAGCTTTTTAGCTTTCACAAATTGGAACTGTTACTTGGTATCTTGTTTATAAGAAATAGATGTGTCAGTAAAGGCAGTGTGTTTTGTATTCTTTAAGGTCCTTGGAGATCAAAACTGGGAATAAAGTTCTCATATTTGTTTATTTGTAATAAAGTTCAAAAGTACATAAAATTCATAAACCCTAAAATAGGCAACTAAGTTCTCACCAAGGATTTTTCATATATCAAAATTGGGAAGTTATTGTTTTAGTTATAATTCAATTATCAATTAATTTCTTTTTCTTTTGAAAAATGAATAAAAAATTATATTAACATTAGCCCAACTATTACACTTGGTTCAAAACAACTAGACTATACAGCTATAAAAAAACATTTACTAACTAAGACCTAATGGACATACTAGTCGTAACATATAAGGTACAAAATTTACAAGGGAACCTCACCCTAAAGTAATTAGGGAGAATGTTCCGTTGTTCTCGATTAATGTTGATTCAGGAAATTCTTAGCTAAGGTGGAATGATATTTTGTAAACAGTTTACAAATATCATTAATTGAATTAATAGCTAATGGCGGAGAACTAATATAACTGGACTCAAAATAGAGTATACATTAATTCCATGTTGTATGTCTAATTGGAACATTGGTTGATGAAAGGATTGAATCATATGGAAAAATCATACACGGAAAGGTTAGTCAAAACCGCTTTGATATTCCTAAATATTTGGGTGGTCATGATGCATCGCTAAATGCCAATCTTGATCTATGATTATAAATTGTTTAATTGGAGAATTAAAGATAAATTACAAGGAGTTTAATTTATCTAATTCTAATTATGAATTAGAATTAGAATTTATAATTATTGTCAACATATTTGGGAACCTAATGGGTCATACATATAGATTGGGTTGGAGAGAGCAAAGTTAATTTAATCAAGTTGGACTTGATTATAAAGTTTGAGAAATGATTAAATATGAGATATTTAATAAATAAGGATCAATATTAGATATTGATTTTTATATGGGTATAATTATAGTTATTTGTAATTCTAATTAAAGTTTAATTGAAATGAATATTTAATTTCAATTAAATTACTGAAACATCCTAAGTTTATTATAAATAAGCTTAAGCTCTATGTAGCTAGCACTTCATGCTTAACCCTCTTTGCAAAAGTTATAGAGTTCTCTCAACTCATTCTGTGGATACCGTTAGATGCCAGACACTTGTGTGGCTACGGTGGTTGAGACGGATCAGTTTTGAAAACAGTTCGAAAGATACAATAAGACAAAGATCAAGCTTCAGAGTAACGTACGAATTAAATTCCACTTTATTATGATTCGTGTTAATCATTTTATAGAATTAAATAGATCTTGATTTTTGGAAAATCAAAAGTTACGGAAAAATTTCGTGATTATTCCGCTGCGGTCGGATCAGATCCGGACCTGATTTCCCAACACAACATAGTGGCAAAGAGCACAGATGGTATCATATGGGTTGAACCATCTACATTTGATCCCTAGCTTATTGTTTATGACTAACCAAGTAATAAATGAAGCTTTGCAGTTCAAAGAGTTCTTCTATACTAGATTGTACCAAGGGACCGTTGTCAGCTCATTTCTGAATATTCTATAGCAAGAAACATTGATAAACCTTCCTTGCGAGTTAGGACTCCAGCAAACAAAGTCAAGCAATCGAGAATCCCCCATACGTGGTAAGTACTCTTGCAGATGTGAAAATCCTCTGAAGTTACCTCCTCATTCCCCGTCTTGAATTAGATTTGCCACCTTAGCTTCCAAAGGCAATTTGTTTCTTAGATATGAAAAAATTGAATTTTGAATGAGAGGGGTAACCTCTAACCAGTTGTCAAACTAGAACCAAGTATTCTCTCCATCATTGATCTTATATCTAATGTGTGGGTAGATCATTAATCATGTTTTCAACAAAAGGTTGAAGAACCAAGAAAATTGGCTAGACTTATTAGCATGCCAAAAGTTTTGATTTGGAAGGTGAATTGCATGAACATATTTTTCCTAAAGAGATTCCTTATACAGTAAAACCTCTATAAATGAATATTTTTGGGACCTGAAAAATTATTATCTTATACGGGTTATTAATTTATCGATAAATGAATATTTTATTAATTTATCGATAAATTAATATTTATTAATTTATATAATAATTTTTATTTTGTACATTATATTTGTCAAATTAAACAATTAATTTTTTCTGTAACTAAGAAAAGAAAATAAATAAACAATTAATTAATGATGATGCATTGTATCTAAGTTTATTAATCTTGTCAAAAATAAGTTTATTAATCTTAGGTTAGCATGATTCAAAATAGAGTGCATGTAGGTACATTAGAATATGAAGTATTAGAATATTACGCTTGTAAAGATCCTAATTTG
>JANZLC010000202.1:32250402-32258693 GCA_026413385.1 Erythroxylum gracilipes
ATCTATTCTACTCCTAAGAAATAACCATTTCATTCCTTATTTATTCTTGTTGAATAATACTCTTCTGAACAAAACATGATAGATATAGTGATAAAGGCCTTGAAAATGAGCATATTTTACTTTTTTAGAAGAAAAATTAGTGTTTTCAATAAGAATATTAGGAAAGAATGTTGGTTTTTTTTAAGTGTGTTTCTCTAAAAATATAAGAATGTATATACTCCTACAAGTCCAATAGTTTTGTTCTAAAGTTTACAAATGTCAAGTAAAATTCAATTCAACACTAATAAAGACACATCTATGTCTTAGGTCGTATGTTCATATTTATCTTCACAGAAAACAAAAACATGCGCATCTCTACCCATGTCTTAGACTAAATATGTCTAAAGAACATGTCCTAAAATACAACTGTATGCTAGCTTGTGTTTAGACTGATGAATTGCAACAAGAATGATGTTTAGTGCAATGATTATGGTAGCTTGGAAAAATTCAAATAAATAATGTTACTTTGAGTCTAAATTTTAGTTTAACTTAATTTAATTTGTAAATGTATTTAAAAGTAGTGCAAGTTACATATTAGAACAGAAATGTAATTTGCATTAAAAGTTATGTATTTTATATTCTGAATTTGTTTATGTTTAAAAGAAAGCTCAGATCATCAACAGTCTAATTTGAAATTGGCTGTAAAACTAGTTTGTATATATATTATTTTGACAATGAAAATGAGATGAATTTGTTGGTTTTCAATATCAAAACATTCCTTAACTTCTACAGTTTTTAATTTTTAGAAAATTTAATATTGAATTTATATGCAAAATTCATCATGGTCTAAATTAGACAGAACCTAATCAGTCAATATTGATTACATAACATGGAAGCAGCTGTTAACAATGTATGATTGCAGTCACAATATCGTATATTATTCCACACATCTTGATTTGTGAAGGTATGGCCAAACCCTTTTATCAGTTGCACTGCAATTTGCAGCGAGCAGCTCCTCCATTCATTAAAAGGTGTAAAAATGGTTTTAAACCCAGAAAGAAAAGATATAATAAGAGGACCACCAACCCAACTTGTTGGGTTAAATGATTCACTAAGAGCAATTAGATCTGCACAACCTGGTGACCCATTTTCTCCTTCAACTAGGTAGAGCTCTCATCTTACATATGGGGCATAGATTCTTGTGCATTAACCATTGTTTGATACAGCCGGCATGGAAATCATGTCCACATTCTAGCATGCCAAGATCCTCCCCATTCACATATTCTTCCTGTCATAATGCAAATTGAGCAAAGTTCAGAAATGCATAGCACAATTTAAGATTAAAGCAGTTGTGTGCATCTGTTGGTGGACTGATACCTGACAGATACAACATGGCTCCAAATCCGCCTGGGATTCCATTGAAAGAGCCAGATATTTCTTCTGTTTCATTAATTTAACAATGGTTTCCTCATTTAGCCCTGTGCTCACATCTCCTATGCGCTCTTCCAATGCCAACAACTCCTGACAGTCTCACTGAATCAGAACTAAAGCATCCAGCATCAAGTTACTAGCAGAAAACTCATTTACCCCATCTTTACCTCGTAAGACATGTTATCAACATCAAGACGCATATCTCTGTGTCTGTCATGCACTTCAGCCATACCCTGATATATGAATGGATCAAAAAGCATATAATCCTGAAATAGCATTGCACCATAGGTCAAAAGCAACCCAAAGTGATATAATACACTGGCTGAGCAAAGACAGCATTTTCGAGATCAATGATGCTTATTGCAATGAAAAGACTCGTCTAAAAAACCTTGCGGTGTAACTGCCACCATAAGCAAGTGGCAACAATTTCGTTTTTAAGAACATAAAGAGAATGTCTTAGCATCGTATGCATGTACACACCCTATACAATGCATTATTTTTCTGCTGATATGGGCCAAGCATATGTCATATTCATTGCCTCCTTATGGCGAGGAATGGAAATTCTAACATTCTTCTCCACATGAACTCATGGATGACAAATAAAGCTAAATGTTATTCCATGCAGATTGTGCAAACATTACAGATAAACTTTACCTAAGAAGAAAGTAAGATGAAGTCGCTCAATGCTCAACTAGTCCAGAAATCAGATCTGTAAAATATAACCAAAAGGAAAACACTACAATAAAATGGGAAACGTATCTTCCTAGAAACAAATTCAGGGCCATGGTGCTCGATCTTATAATAGATGACTCTCATTTGGCCTGTGATGCTATCATCAACATATATCAGGCCTAGAAGAGTTTACCACAAACAACGCCAATGTAACATATGCTCTGGATAGTAACGCAGTCTTAGCTTTGTTTGGGTAAGCCAGATGCCTTCAAATTGAAAAAGGAATCTAACAGTAATTTGAGTAGAATTTAGAGCCTGTAGGACTAATCAGGTTTTACCAACACAAACGTATGAACTAATGTGACTAGAGGTACGTGTGGCAACTGGCATTGCAACCAAAGCAAGGGACACAATAATCTCAATGATCACAAGAATGCACGATGAAGTTATAACAATATAGAGAATACACAGTTTCAGACAGAATCAACTGAACCTCAACTCGTAAGTTTTCACCCCTGCGCATGGCATTCAACACTTGACGAATCTGGCAAGCAGAGATTAACTTAAACAGTTAGTGAAAAATTCACAAAAGCCTTGAATCTCCACTAAAATAGCATAACATAATTCACTGCTATTCAAAATTAGTCACAGAATAACACGTTGCCATATTCCGAATGTAATAAGTGTGGAACCATATATTTATAACCAAGAACTAGCTAGCACAGAATCATATGCCACTTCAATTCAGCTGAAAGCAAAAACTCAACATGTCCCACAAATCTATTTAGTGTAAAAACTGAACTTTAAGAAATAAAGAACCAAGCCATAATATAGAATTATTTTAATTCTCCCAAAAGAATATCAGTCACTTCATCAGCAGCTACTCGCATACATTATCCATTCATCAGATAATTATAGTAAAAAGTATTTATCAATATAAAGTGCCTGAAATTTATATATAATGACCATTGTATATATGGTAATTTTTTCATTTTATCCTGTGAATGTTAGACAAGTTGACTGCTCAAACAATAGAGCAGTGTGAACAGTAAAGTTAAGAAGTAAAAGAATATAAACACGTGCTCCCAGATACTCTGTGAGAGAGAGACCTAACCTCTGATATTAATCGGTGTCTCCCTTCAATATCAGCAGCTAAAGCTCTCAATGAACGCGGCATACCAAGAACATTATCACCTCTTCCATCCATCAGAAAAGCAGACCTTGGAAGTGATTGATTCTGTCCCTGGCTACCAGAAGCAGATGGTACTGTCTCCTGTGGTGAAGCAGAAGGTCCAGAAGACAAGGAAGGAAAATGACTATTGTGACCTCCAGATTCAGAGTCTATAGAGGGAAACAGAGACCAAGGAGCAAATTCTGTGGATCTTTGCTGATTATGTGCAGTGGGATCATTAAGGGGGAACCACGTAGGAGGGGGCAGAGGATGGATGCTTGAGGGTGTAATTCTACTTGAATGAGCATTGCCTGAAGTGCTCAAGCGTCCAAAGGACATACTCCATCCTGCTGGGTCCTGTGCAATGTTTCTAATCTCAGTAAGAGGCACAAACATGGGATGATCTATGTTATTTCTTGGGATGCTTCTTATATTCACTTCCTCTCCCAGTGCAGCAATCCTCTCTCCAGGATCGATAGAAGTTGATGGAGTTCCCGATCTTAAAAAGTAAGATCCGTTCCAAGGTGAAGCATATGCATTTCTTGATGAAGCAGAAGTATTAATATTATAAGATTGACCCTGAGAAGTGCTGGAGTTTGAAGCTGCTGAAGTTGATCTTAAGTCCAGGGACCAATAATTAGAATGTGTGGTACCTCCTGTTGTAGATAAAGTAAATGGTACAGCTTCCTGTTGATGTCCTGCATTTACTCTCCTGCCTATATGTCTGAGAGGGTCAACATATCCTGAGTCACTTGAAGAATGATATGCATCAGAAGCTACTCCTCTCATGCCAAAACCATTTCTGTAGTTCACCTGTTCAGGAATACTAACACTAGGAGAACTCCTTGAAGGTGTAGACAATAAGTTGCTAGAAGTGCTATGATGATTAGAAGCAGCACGCCATACATCATTTTCAGCTTGTGGAAAGCAAGTTGAACTTCCACCTGCATAAGAATGTGCAGAAGTACCTTCCAAAGCCTTTCTTTTGCAAGATAAACCCCAACCTCCAAGAGAAGAGCCTGAACCACCATCAATTTCCTCTACAATAAAACCAGAATTTCGAGAGGAGGTACCAATGTCCTCAGAAACACCAGATGAAGATGCTCGCTCAATTTCTTTTCCATCCAAGTTTATACTCTCACAGCCTGCAACACCTCCCTGATAGTGGCAAGTATGTCCACCATCAGCCACACACCCTGAATTTGGATTCAGATTCTGTGGAGCATGATTAGAACTGGAACCTCGTAAAAGCAAATTACCACTTCTAACCTGATTGCCACTGTTGCCAATACCAACTCTCTCTGGGAGAAGGAGATTAGGAATATCAATTGGTTCCAGCTGCCTTTCTTCAGACCTTGAACCAACAACAGTATGAAGATTGACAGAAGAAGGCCATCTTTCTTCCCCTTTTATCTCGTCATCAATGACCTGACTTTCTGAATGAAAACTAGAGCTAGGTTCACCTGTATTCCAGCTAGTAAACCTCTGGACAGTACGAGTAGTAGCATTTACACAAGATGCCTCATCAGAAGATACAGTACTACTTGCCAAACTGCTTTCTACTGGATTTAGGATATTATTCGAGGAACTCTGTTGACTCATATCAGTGTTGTTTGAAAAAGTTCTTGGATCAATGTCAATATCTTCACAGAAGAAATCAATGGCACACCTTTGTCTTTGCATCAGAGTCGATTTACCCCACCTGATAAAATGTCAAAGATGCCAAATGTACTCCAATTATCCAGCAGGGACAGTGGTTCATGTTACATATCATTTAGGAACTTACTAGAATACAACCTGCGAAAAATAAAAATCAACAATGCCTAGAAGCTAATAAAGAAAGACAAATATAGACAATTATCTGAAAACAGAAAAAAATAAAATAAAAGTACCAATAGGATAAAAATTTAAGAGAACGTTTGGATGCAATAGTAGCATAGAAATGAAAATGCATATAACTTGTCTGCTAACCCTGGATGATATCTGCAAATCTGAAAATTTTTACACAAACAATCTTCAGCAAATGTTGATACAAACATCTAAAGAAGATATAAAAACCTTATCAATGTGCAAAATTCCTGATTGAATCAAGGGTAATAAGTTGGTGGACAGTATATGGAATATACTCATTGCACAAAGCACGCTCTTGGCATTAAGCTCAGACCTTGCTCCATCGTATTAACTTGCTCCATGTAGCATTGAGCAAGTCCAAATTCTGAGAGTCATTAGTAACAGATTATTTAGGTCAACAACATGCAGAGCTGCTACACTAGCCTATTCAACACCATCCTACTAGTACAACTCAAGATTGTTCATTGTATTGCCAAGTGGAAACAATGGGCACTAGATATATGCACACTCTTCTTCTCATAAAATACAAACAAACCTTTGTTCCAGGTTCACTGAGGTCATCAGTTGGCAATGATCACGTACAGTTGCTTATAAGCAAAAACACTGATTACTGGTTCAGTTTGGATCATTATCAGCATGCTAATACATTGCCTTTGCAACTACCGGACTACACAGAAATCAACATCACATTGTAATCTTTACACCACGTTCCCAGATGCTGTTAGTGTAGAACGATGTAAACTGATGCTCACTTACAGAACAATGACAGAAGACTTAATCTAATTCCCAATATAATTATAGCACACAAGCAGAAAACATGAAGAATGAATTTAGCTTAAGCTGCTATAACTCATTAAGTATTAGTAACATAACCCAACCGAAATCAAGGGTGGAAATACCCTATCGATCACAAATTTTTGAAAAGGAATATTACTTACTAGAATCAAAATATTGAACTACATAAAACCTACCCCACCTTGTGTAGTTACAATATTCACCCAATTGAAATTACGTACATCCACCACATAAAACACGAGGCTCAGCATCAAAATGTAAGAATTAAAAATTCCCCACAAGCTTGTAATCCAGATAAAGAAATTATTCACAACTTGCAAAAAAAAATCAACAAGTTTATGTTTTTTAAAAAATAGAACAATAAAAAGTTATATTAGAACAATCCCAAACATGGGTCACCCAGATCTTTTTTGTTCCACCACAATTCCACAAAATTTAAGCAACCCAGAAGGCAAATGCCAAAATCCCAAAAGTTGCTACCAAAAAGATTCAACCTTTACCGTCAAAACAACAAATAAATTAAGAGAAGTACCTGAGTGACTCATCAGTGAGTGGGAGGACGAATATGGAAGTAAAGGATTAAATGGGTAATAAATTAGCTACCAAGAGTAGCGAAAAGAAAAGAGGATAATCGGAAACGTCTCTCTCTTAAAAAAAAAAAAAAAACTCTTTTATTTTCAATTTTTCTTGCGATTTTTTAATTCTCTCTCTCTCTTACTCCTTAAACTTTTAAAATTTTCCCTTTCTCTGTAATCAGTTACTCTCTTTTGTGCACAGAGAACGGAAAATGTCTGATCAGAAAAAAAAGGAAAGAACAGAGAGGTTCGGTTTAGGCCATCGAAAGGAAGAGAGAGGAAAGGCCATTAGTTTTTTATAATTATTCTTATTTTTACCACTTACTTTTACTACCATAAATTATGCTTGCCATTTATTATATATTGTGAATTTGAGATTATATTATTGGTCTTTTTGTTGACTCAATAAGCTAACGTGTATTGTGTTCACATGATTTTGGGACTTTTAAGGAATTAAAGTGTAGTGGTGGTGGCGGCAACGGCGGCGTCACAGAGTTATCGGAGGGATGTTTTGTCACCGTTTAATGTACACGTAACTTTCATGCAATGGCGGGGGACCCATAGAGAGCTGTCTTACTGAAAATGGTTTTGTAGCTATTTCTAGTAATCCAAAATCCAAATACGCTAAAGTCCATACGTAAGGTTTATATTACATTTAATAATTAAAAAAAATCATATCAAAATTAAACAAAAAAAAGGCTCATTTGATTTTTTTATTTAATACAATGCGCAGTGCAACCACATAGAGTGGGCTTAGGTCTGATTATTCTACAAAAAGAAACCTATCCCACTTACTCTTTGGGTTCTAAGGGTAGTGTAGTACCTTTTGTGAAACTTACCCAATTTAACCCCGCTAAGAAAACACAGAAACCATTGAGCTTTAATATAGCCCAAATTCGATATTGAAGTTTAAGTATAACAACTAAAGTGTTAACTACAATGTTTTAAAAATTAGATCGTGAATAAAACTATTAAGATAAGAGATTTAAAATTTAAAAGGCTCAACTTATATTACGCTATCATAAAATTAATATATACTAAAAATTGAACAAATTTGAATAATTTGAAATAGGGTTAAAGAACGTGAGTATCCTTTTTTTTAGAATTTAAAAATTCATTAAAAAATAGAGAAGTTTACAACAGGAGAGGGACTCTCCCACGTAAGATAAACATATTTGAAACACTGATATATCTAGGTTAAGACAAAATGACGACGTCAAAACAATGTTTAGTGAGCAAAGTCGTTTAATATTTAGGATATAATGAAATGCGTCTTTCTCAAATCTTCAGATGTTTGTCAATTTGGGAGGGTGTTTTTTCTACTCATTTCTCTGCACAAAGAAGATCTCAACTCAGGTAACATACTCAACTTCAGAATCACGATGACTTTTAGCGATTAGGGGATAACAATATTGTTTTCCGACTCTTCAAACGTTGCATTCTTTTGGAGGTTTGGGGGTTCAGCTCTGCAGTGACCAGTCGGAGGGGATGATCTCAACTCAGGTAAGCTTTCTCAACTCAGTTTGATTCCATCCTTTATATATATGAATCTCCACAAAATAGCAAACTATATGTTGATAACAGGGATCTAGAGGGACAACAATGTTCCTTTAAGCATGACACGAATAAGGAAGAAGCATATATGAGAAAGCCACTTCCTTTTCAACAGGTGAATCCAGATCCACCTATACTTTAGTAGTTTTTTGTGAGTAGGTGAATGAATAATATGCTAGAATCGAGAAATTTCTATGCATGAGAGATCACTACTTTTCTAAACTGTTCTGAACTAAACCTAGGTTGTATGAAACTTTTTTGAG
>JANZLC010000202.1:32283571-32302767 GCA_026413385.1 Erythroxylum gracilipes
AGGAATGCATGTTGGGACTCTGTTTGAACTTGTGTTACTGCCGATTGTGTTAGCTATCTTTGTAGCCTTGTTCAAGTCAGGTTTTTTTTTTTAAGTGTATTGTTGCTATATGGGAAGCTTTTCTCAGGGTACATCTTGTCAGATTAGAGGTTCTCCTTTGTTTAGTTTGAGTTGAGTTGTAAAACTTTTTCTACACTTGTACATATCCTTTCTTTATTAATCTTACATCTGATTTACCAAAAAAAAAATCGGGATGACATTTCAAACAAGCTCATTATACTGCATTAAATTTTCAAAAAGTAATTTCTTTTTGGTTTGTGCTGAATATGATTTTTTAAGTGCTTACGAGTTTATGTTTTCTTTTCTCGTTTTATGTTCATCTTATATATAAGGTTAAATTATTTAACTGAGTTAATATTTAAATGATTGTTATATTAGTTCGAGATCAAATTACAAATTGGCGTAAGAATTGAACAGACTACATGACCCATTTTGCATTAGGAGAAATTTTTTATAAACTCTCAAAGAACTTAGTGCATTTCTAGATCGGTGATTAATGTACATCGATATAATGTAGTCCATTATAATGGGAGACTTCGTTTGTCCAAATGATAAAAGTCTCTCAACAACGTTAATCAAGGGTACATGATGACACTGGGAAAAAACCTGTTCTTATCTTATTTCTCTTATCAATTTTTTGTTCGATTGCTTTTAGGGGTAGTCAATCTTGTTAGTTTTCTTTAGTTTTAATTTTAATAAATCAATTGATCACTCATATTTTTGACTTATCAAATACTTTTTACTTGTGGGATTAACCATTACATTAGTGCAAAATGATACGTCCACTTATTTTGTCTTTTACTAAGATGTTAGAGAAAACATCAATCAGTACTTCGTATCCTCAGCTCTCACTAACTTGATTGTTAGAGTATCTCTATCGAGAGGCTTGCAGATAGACTTACACCAAATTTAGTTTACATCAATATTAAAATACATTAGTATTTTTATTAATTACCAATAAAATAAATTAGTATTATTATTATTAAAAATAGAAATTAATATAACATAGGAATATAGTAAGTTTATATATATATAATTTACTATTTGGCCATGTTTTCATCACAAAACATCTTGTTTTGATTAGTTTTATGTTATATCGTATGTAACTACGAAGAAGTTGCTTAAGGAATAAGGATGGCCAAAGAATGGATTGAGTTTATAAGGTAAAATATGAAGAAAAAAAACAACTTTGACTAAGCATAGCTTGATATAACCATATGCTAGGCTTGTATCTCCTTGGACAAAAACAGATGACGAAAAGAATAAACATAGCTTAACACAGCTTAAAATATGAGCATGTTACAGCTCGTGTCTTTCTCTAAAAAGACTAGTGAATAAATAGTGAAGTGCACGGTTTGAGGCGTAATGACTAAAATTTATAGATAAAGAGACAAAAACCTAAATTTACAAGTGGAGTTTTAGTTTGGATTTACTTTCTGTTTATCTTTTAATTAGGTTCTAGCAGCCGTTAGGGAGAGAAAACACCTAGAATACACATCTTGCTATCGTTTTCAGTAAGAAAAAAGGCTAAAAGTCATTCTAAGGAAGCAAATCAAATCAAGAGATCAAGATCATCATTGGGGACACCTTTACAATGAATTATTCTTTTTATTTGATTGTCTTTGTTATTTTAAGGACAATTAATGGATGATTGTTTTATGTCTATGATAGATGAAACCTTAGTTGATATATGTATGACGATTTTAGTTTTTACAATAAAGAATTATATATTTGTGATTTATATGTATTGATCTTAGATATAAGTAAAAAAAACCTAGGTGCATATAGTAAGAATTAAACAAAGTAATAGATATAAACCTACCTGACCCTTCTTGAATTAGGAGGAATTTTTCGTGAAGTCTTAAATAACTTGGTGCATTTTTAGAGATATTATCAAATACATATTTCGGATAATCAGTTAAGTGATAATTGATTGTATATTCATAAAAGATAGTTTATTATAATAGAGAATTTGTTGATCCAAATGATAATGTCTTTAAACCACTAATTCAAGGATTTTAATGGAATGTAATAGAATGGTTTATAATGGAATAAAATTTAAATGGATGTAACATTAAAAAAATTATTCTTTGGAAAAAATTGAAGAGTTCATAATGTAATATAGTGAAATGTTGTTTGGATGAAGGTTTATAATGTAATATATTGTAAAGTTGTTATCAATTTACATTCCATTATAAACTCCTAAAATCGAAGGTTTTTCATTTTTAATATTTAAGATATAATTAGATGTAGTACGAAACTCTTCTCTTCTATCATATTTCATCTCATTCCATTATAAATTATCTTCTTAAACGATCGAATAATATTACATTCCATTAATAACTTTCCAACTAAACATAGCCTAAAATATTAGAGAAAACATCAATCAATACTTAGCTTCCTCAACGTATAATAACTTAATTGTTAGAGTATCTCTGTCGAAAACATCCTCAGATAATAACTTAATTGTTATATCAATATTAAAATATATTATTATTAATTACCTATAAAAATATAAATTAGATATCAAAAAGAGAAATTAATCATTTCTCAACATTGTTATACCTTTACTAGAATAAATAGAGAAATATATTTCAAAAAGACAAAAATAAATTATTCATTAATTTTTTTCAGGTCGTTTTCCATTTTATATGGCCTGAAAAGCAAATTCAACTATATCTGTACCTTTGAAACTGAAGAGGGTTAGGAGTTAGTGGCTAAGAGCAGAGACGATGTGGCTTCCATATATGTGCTTACGTATAAGCATTGGTCAACCACAAAACCATCAGTGAGCAGCCTAATGTGCGTCAACAAAAGAGTTAATTGGAAAACCACCATCTACAATGAGAGCTACAGATCATTACAGCTCGTACTAGTGGTCTTGTTTGGCATGCTGAGATTGACAATAACTTATTTAACAATGAATGGAGGGGTAAGCCCTAAAAAACTCCATCCGCTTGTACCTAAGAGAATATAAGGAATAAGTTGGGAAAACATGGGCAATGAATCTACATGAACATAGATTTGAACCAACGAAGACATCTTAACTTGTACAATGGACTTCCTCTTCAATTTTCTGCTAGAATTCTGGTATCAGAATACAATCAAAATCTAGAAAAATAGGAGTAAACAAAGGTAAACTACAGCTGTCTCTATCATTTGGAGGTTGTTAGCCTAATAGTTTGACATACAAGCAAATACCATTTTTCTCACCAAACATTGACAATGTCTTGTACTAATAGGAAGGTGTATCCTATATGCTTCTCCAATCCTTTTTCTAATAGCTTCTCCAATCATTTAAAGGATTCACACTCTTGCAAAGCAAATATTATAATCTTCCTATCCAACTTAACCACAAGACTCCAGAGTTTCTGACGATTCATATGTATATTTTATGCTGCAACTAATTTGCATAGTTGACCTCAAACCTCTGGTTTTTGGCTTTGGTTGTTTGTGACTTGGGAAAGCTGTAACTGGGAAGTTGCTAGTATCCCAATTTGTTTTCATATCATTTTCTATTAGTTAGAAACACTCTCTTTGCTTCACTGTCATGCCAACCCGCGTCCAGCTATCAGAAAGAAGTTCGATTTATTACTTGAGTTCACAAAGTCTTGAAGACAAGGTTTGTTTGTTTTTTTTTTTTTTTGAAAATTAAAATTGGAATTATATTGCCTTAACAAAGGCTGTTAGATAACTCCTTACAAAGAATCATACTATCTAGAACAAAACGAGGAACCTATTACACCATATAATTACAAAAGAATGAATTACGTCACAGAACATTATAGGACTTGGTAAGTAATTAATCCTTGTTTGTCGTTAGCAATAATGGCTGCTCGTATTTGATTCACAAGCTGTTCTACAAGTTGTTAATGACGCATTTTCACATTTTTATAAATTCTTCAATTAATAAATGAGAATATGAAATCTTGTACGAGTAATCACATTATTACGCTAGCCATGTTTCGTACACCTTATAATTAAATTCAAAGTTTCCAGCCACTCAAAAGTGTACGGAGATAGTTGCAACATCACCATCACCATGTTTCATATTGCTTTGCTATATAGACATTCAAAGAAAATGTAGTTTCTAGTCTCATTCATCTGTTTACAAAGGACGCTGATGGGTCAAATTCTCCAAACCATCGATCTTTTGCTCTAACCCAATTTTTAATCACCAACCAAGTAAAAAACGCAGCTTTGGGGACTAATTTTGATTTCCATGTGAGGTCCAACCAGGATACTATCTCCATAGTTTGAACCATTAGCTTGTGAAAAGATCGGTTGATGAAACAATTAAAGAAAGAGGACAGTAATAAGGTCGGGTACGTAGTTCTGTCATTGAGAAAGAAAGAACACAAACGACATTTTGTGCTATGAAAAGGCTTCTGTTTTCCGTAACTGTTGGCTTCTTTGATTATTGTATTTACCCATTTGGTTATTCAATTTATGACATGCCTAATTGCGCATGTTTTATCTGGCTTTAGATTATATATTTTAATTTAAATAGTTAGTCACGCTGCCGCACAAAAAAGACACCATCTTGGACTTCAGGGAATTGTATAATCATTTGAACTACTTTTTATGATTTAGATGGCTCGTCTTTTTGAGTAATACCATATATATTTTCCTGAAAAAATAATAATTTGTACCGTAGACAATTAGATTCTAAATTTCTTCAAAGTTTAATTAAATTAAACCTCTAATATTTATTAATTAAATAATTCAATTGTGATTTAAATTAACTACTAATTTTTGTACGTATAAAAATATAATATTCATTGAACTATGTTATATAATTATAAAATTATTAAAATTCTATTTTAACTTATTTGAAGAAGACATTATTTAATTTATACATATTACAGTTAAAGAACCAAATCTGCTTAATTAATTGATAAGTCTTAGTGAAGTTATATTATCTACTAGAATAAAATCTTTGACATTTTTTTCTAATGCAACACATCATCTAAAATTGATTATATTTATATTTTCACACTATTTAATAATTTATTTTAATGAGAGTTAAACTATCTAATTTAATTAATTTAAAAAAATCAATATTTATATTTATATTTATATTTTATTTTTATTTCAAATTTGAAGACTTATTTTGATCCTTTTATCTAAGTATTTTATAAACTTAAGCCATTAAAATTTATAGCCAAGTTACCTTAACCCATTAAAATTTATCCCCTCTTACCACTAGCTTTTCTCCAGCTATAACTCCTCCTTCCTCTTCCTCCACCCCTCCTCTCTAAAAAATCTTAAGCCATGAACTTCCATTACAACTTCTTACATTACCACTTCAATTCTCAGTAACTTGACTGTTAAATATTCCTCAAGTCACTAGGTTACTACTCTTTATACTAGTCTTAATGCCAAAACTAGCTGAAGATAAATGGTAAGGGATCCCTTTTCCATTAATCTCTATTATTGGCCCCTTTCTAATATGGATAGTTCATTTATAGAGGGATGTATTCCAAGAAAGAGCAAATTCTTGGTTAACAATACTAGTGAGTTTTTCTTAAGAAAAAGACTTATATTCTCTATAGTTCACTCATGGACAACTAAGCAAAAGAAGAGTGCAAGGTTTATGGAGGTCCTCTTAAATGAAGATAACCCTTTATCTTCACTTTCACCTTTACTACTTCTAATCAGAGGATCCTAAAAGAGGGGCCTTGACATCTCTCAAATTTCCAATTTTTCTTTAATTTTAGAAGCTTAGCTTGGATTTCTTCCTTTAGTAATCCAAGATTCTCATACCATAACCCTATTAATGTTCAAAATATAATTTCTATCCAAATAAGGAATTCCCATTTCATTTCAATAAGTTTATTTATTGAGGTGGAGGGATTTAAAGCTATTGTTAGGAAAAATTTTGCCTGTGAATTTTCTAGTAACAAGTCCTATATTTTACATGAGAAAAATAGTAATGGTGAAAAACGAACTCAAGCTCCTCAACTTTACTAGGTATAGGGATACCCAGTTAAGAATTGATGATTCTAAATCTTTTCTTCATAGAATCTAAGAGCAACTGATCTCCTTCCCAAGGGATGTAAACATATTAAAGAGGGTAAAGGAAGCTCTAAATGATTACTTATAATGCTCTAAAGATTCACAATTGTCTTCTAAAACAAAAGGCAAAAGTCTTTTAGCTAAAGGAAGAAGAAAAAAATATTAAATTTTTTAATATATCAATGAATGCTAGAAAGAACACTAAAATAATGTCTTCTATTTTGAAGAATGATTGTGGGATTACAATTGCCCAATATGATATTAGCCATTAGTATTCAATTTTTTTTAAAAAAAATACATTAGGAACTCAAGTTGTTAGCTTTTTGTTATTCCCTAATGGTACTTTAGAAGGGGGTGAATTAGGTAAAATTAAGATTTTTCCTTATGTTTGATACTTTTATGAAAAGTTCCACAAATTATCACAATTGCAAATACAAAATAAAATTTGATTAAAAAATCCTTGATTACGTCCACTCCCAAAAGTCATCTTAGATTTTCATTATAGATCTTCTTTTAAGGCAAAGAATGCCTTTTATATAATCTTTTATTTTGGAAAAGAGGAACCTCCTTCTTAATCTTTCTTCAAGGCAAATAGGAACCCCAAATGAGTTTTGATAACCCTAATACAATGATCTCAAACCCAACAACCAATTTAAAACTCAAAAATTGATCATTTTGGTGCAATGATAATGACAAAGTCTCACTCACTCAAAATGAGAAAATTAATTCTCAAATGATTGAAAAATACTTAGAAATGTGTGTATAGAACACTCAAAAGCTTTGATGTTAAAAACAATGAGAAAACTCCTATTTATAGTATTTTAGGACCTAAAATAGTCATTGGAGCCAAGAATTAACTATTGCAATGGTATATTTGATGCATGATTCGACTAATGAAGCATATTGGTTGACCAGTATGCAATAAAGGCTCCAAATTCACTAGCTTTTGGAACATTGGCTGACTAGTAACATATTGGTCAACCAATAGTTAACCAATACATCAACCAATTTTGATTGGTCAACCACTAACCTATATAGGATGACCAATCAAACCAAAGATGTTGAATGCAAATATGACTAAAACACATCCTAAAATGTTCCCTAATTTTTAGTTAAAAGATTAAGAGATTTTTATTTTAAAATCAAAATCTCCAATGTCTCTTAATGAATATAAAGACTTATTCAATAAAGAAAAATGAAATGTTTATGCATGGTGAGCCTTTTAGATTATCACAGACGGTCAAGATGAGCTTACACTAAGTAATACATGAAATAATCTCGATACGTCTTGATTTATTGCTTGACTTGATCCTGATCTTGAAGATTAAAAAATGTCATCTTGTTCTCATATTCCTTCTCATCAATAACACTAAAAAAGCTCATTAGTAGTACTTATGTTTTGTTATCATCAAAATTTTGATTAGAATCTCCTTTGGTTTAATAATCTCCCACTTGATGATGAAAAAACATTTATGATATTAGAAATTATTATGAGACAAAGTATAACACATATTGAGAAAATAATTAACCCCCACTTAATTTGTGCATAAAAGAAAGAAAATAAAATAAAAGGCATATCATAAACACAATTCAATATAGAGAAATATTTAGCAAAAGTATATATTGCCAAATAGATATAAAACTACATTTACTCCCCTTAAATTATAATATTTCTCTAACATCATGCAAAAATTTTCTTCCCCTTTTTGGAAACATAAAAAATATTCAACTAGTTAAAGGTGGGAAATGAGACTCAATCAATCTATACAAGTCATCAAGGCAATACATCGTGATGTCTAAAAAAGAGTGCAGCTCTCTATGCAACATAGAGTCAGATGCTTAGTAGCAGTGAGGCGAAAGTGATGTTGTGGGCGAGAGGTAAGTGGCTATAGGACGATCATATTACTGGTCCTCATAAATTGGAGACGGATGTTGAGGTTAAAGGTGTTGAGCCTAGTCATTTGTGTATCAACCAATTGATATCCAATTCGGTAAAGAATAGTAGAATGAAAGAAGAATTTAAATTTAATTTCATCACCAACGGGATGAATTTGAAAGTGTTGAAAAATAAGGATAAAGATGAGAGCATATGGGATATTTTGTTTCCTCGTTTTGGTTTGATGAAAGTGAATCATATTGAGCAAAAGAAAATGACCAAGGTGAATAGGTTGTTCTAATATAAAGGTAGAGAAAAACCAAAGATCATCATATCCTAGAAAGGTAAAATCACCATTAATGGAGGCAAAGTTATATTTAATAAATAGGTGGTGGAAATAAGGGATATCATTGAGGCTACATGCATCATTGAGTTTTTTATGGACCTCAGCATTAGGATCTAGCTCAAAAATATTTTGACTATGTAAGGCATAGAGTAAGGGCGTATGGAGTATTTGGTATGAAAAGTACAGTACAAAGGTCTTTTAGGTATAGGAATGCCTAAGATCTTGTTTGTGAGGTTAGTAGTAAGATGGATGTCAATATTATGCACTTTAAAGAAAATATGAGTATCATCACGAATGACCTTTTGACGAAAATTGGTGTAAAATGAACATTGGTAGAAATAATCCTACAGGTCTTATTAAGGAGGGATTCTCAACCTTGATTAATAAAATAGTGCATAAGACCATAATTCTTAAATTAATCTAGACAAGTAAGGGAAATGATACAATTATCATGTAACTTCCGGGAGGCATAATCTTGGAATTAAGAAGTAGTATCAAGGTATTCATCCTTGTTAGGAAATGTGGGGGAAGAGGGAGGGGTCATAGATTGTTCTTGAATCCTAGGAATCTTAAAGGATGTATTGATAACTCTACCCCGTATGTGAGTCTTAGGTGTAAGATTAGGGTTTCCTCTAGTTCATGCCATACGTTTTGAAGAAGGGCTAATTATAAGGGAAGTGCTAAAGGAAAATAGAGGCTAGTTATGGGGATCATCTGTAAGATAGATAAGTGAATACTACTATAGTTACAAGTTAACAAATTTAAAGATAAGGATAACATGCATGTCATTAATGGTCAAAAATGGTATATACCAAAAATTGATGTGTTGCAAAGTAGTGTGCAGTTTAAGAAAATAATTGAGTAAAAACATAGTGCAAGATAATTGAGAGTCTTAACAAAGAATAATGAAATTAAGAGGACTTTAGCTTGTAGAAAGAGGAATTGCCTAATTAATTTTAATCGAATACTGCCTAATCAATGTATAGACAAAAGTAATCGTAATTTTGGTTTGATTGAAATTAAGCACAATTAAGGCAATTCATAATAAAAGAAGTTTAAATAATTCATCAATTGAATGAGGAAATATTAAACTATGAGAGATTATGCATAATAAGAAAATCCACAAAATTGATTTAGGCAAAATTATGATAAAGTGCAAATTAGACAAAATTACATAAAATTTAAAGTAAATGAAAAACAATAGAACTTAGATGGATCATAAATTGAACCAATGATCCTTCAATTTTGAAAAATTCAATAAAATTCATATGAATTTAGGGGATTCCCTATTCTAAAATCCTAATTCACCCTAAATTCAAAATTAATGCAATTGAAAGTGTAATTCTTGAAATTAAACTCATAAACATACACAATTATGATAGAAATCAAGATTAGATGCTTATAGGATCATCAATTAGCAAAAGAAAACAAGAAATAGGAAAATTCTAAATTAGTAAGGTGAAGGGCGTACCCCTTGCTATTCCTTAATGACACCCAAGAGGGGGGTGAATTAGGTGAAATTAAGATTTTGCCTTACGTTTGATACTTTTATGAAAAATGTTACAAAATATTAAAATATAAAATATAAAATAAAATAGATAAATTAAATTATAAAATAAAGAGGAAGGGAAGAGAACCATAAACCAATTTCTAGTGGTTCGATAAATAATTATTGCCTACATCCACTCTCAAAAGTCATCTTAGATTTTCACTATAGATCTTCTTTTAAGGCGAAGAATACCCTTTGTATAATCTTTTATTTTGGCAAAGAGGAACATTCTTTTCAATCTTTTTTCAATCAAAGAAGAACCCCAAATCACTTTCAGTAACCCTAATACATTTCAAAAATTGCTTACTTTGATATAGTGATAATCACAAAAATCTCACTCACTAAAAATGAGACAATGAATGTTTAAATGATTGAAAAATACTTTAAAATGTGTATACAAAATAATCAAAAGCTTCTTGATGCTAAAAACAATAGTCGTTGGAACCAAGAACTAGCCATTGTAACAGCTATATTTGATGCACAGGTTGACCAATAAAGCATACTACTCGACTAATATGCAATAAAGGCTCCAAATTCACTAGCTAATAGAACATTGGTCGACCAGTACACATATTGGTCGACCAATATGGCATACTAATCGACCAATAGATCAATTAAGTACATCAAATTTAACAACTTCAATCTATATTGGTCAACCAATAACCTATATAAGTCGACCAATCACACCAAGAACATGATTTTAACAATTTCAATAAATAAAAACTAATTTGTTTAATCCAAATATGATTAAAACACTCCCTAAATTTTTCCCTAATGTTTGTTTGAAAGATTAAGAGATTTTTATAATTAAAATCAAAAGCTTCAATGCCTCTTGACGAATATAAAAACTTATGCAATGAAAAAAAAAGGTGAAATGTTTATGTATAGTGAGCCTCTTAGATTATCGAAGATGATCAAGATGAGCTTACAATATGTAATACATGAAATAATCTTGACATGTCTTGATCTATTGCTTCACTGGATCCTGATCTTGAAGATTGCAAAATGTCATCCTGTTCTTATATTCCTTCTTATCAACAACACTAAAAGAGCTCATTTGTAGTACTTATGTTTTGTTATCATCAAAACTTTGATTAAAACCTCCTTTGGTTTAACACTTTTTAATACCTCAATTACTCAAAATCTTCATTTCACACCATTTCACATCAATTTAGATTGATTCCTTAAGTAAATCTGTAATAGATGAAGAAGTTGGAGGAGCATTATTTCAATTGAACCAAGTAAGTTCCCTAGTTCAGATGGATTAAATGGCCTTTTTCTTTCAAAAGTCTTAGCCACAGATTAAGAGATTGGTTACTGATGTGATTTTAAATTTATTTAATAATATAAAAATGCTTAAAGAGTTAATTAAAACATTCAGTACTCTCATTCCTAAAACCCCTAACGTTGCATCAATCCTAAATTATAGAGCTACCTTAAGTTATAACATATTGCATAAGACAATTGCCAAGATACTTGTATTTAGATTGAAGTTAGTGGATGGGAGAATTATCAACGGTTCTCAAGGCACTTTTGTATAAAACAGATTGATTAGTGATAATATCTTACTTGCACAAGAGTTATTCAAGTCCTATAGTAAAAGGAACTCCCCTAAAAGTTTTGCAATTAAAGTGGATTTTTAGAATTCATTCGACTCTATAAGCTAGAGCTTTGTTATTCATATGCTTGATGCTTTCGGCTTCCTCAAATTCTATATTCAATTAATTCACTAATACATTACCACAACACCTTTCAATATTTTTGCCAATAGAGTTCCTATAAAACTCTTCTATAGTGATAAAGGCCTAAGAGAAGGGGACCCCTTATCTCCTTATTTTTTTCATCCTTTGCATGGAATCCCTTACTTAACTAATGGCTCGCAACATCATAAATGATCTAGGCCTTTTGTAACAAAATAAATATAAAAATGAAAATTTTAACCTTTGTTTTGCAAATGTTCTTCTACTATTTTGTGAGGCTAATAATAAATATTTGAGCTTATTAACATCCTCTCTTATGGCTTTCAAAGATCTCTGAGGATTGTTTATCAATAAGGAGAAAAGTTAATTCATCATCTCAACAAATTGCAAATACCTCTCATTTTGGCTTCTATTTGTAGATAACAATGCAAAAACCATCCTTCACTTAATGTTGCTTTAGAAGGATTGCATTTCCTTATTAGAGAGGATCCAAAAGAGAATCTTCAACTGGTGTAAAATAACTCTTACATTTGGTAGTCGGTTGCAGTAATCAATTCTATGTTGAGCTCTCTTCACACATTCTGGTCTTTGCACATCTTCTTATCTAAAAGGGTAATGAAAGATATTGAAAATATGTTCAGAAATTTCCTATAGTCAAGGATAGATAGAGTTCTCACCTTTAAAAGTGAAATGGAAAGCGATATGCTTACCCAAATCAATTGGTTGCTTCGACATCCATTCTTTGAAACTAACAAACAAAACACTAATCCTAAAAGGGTTTAGAAAATACTATTTAATATTGAAGCCTTTTGGATGAAATGGATTTACACCTTTTTCTTTAAGGATAAGAGTTTTCAATAAGTGAAAATCAAATCTGCAACATTTTGGTTTATGCTTTAATTGTTAAGATTAAGGGCATATTTTCCCTATAGAATCCAATACATAACGAGGGATAGGAAAACATCTTCTCTATGGTTTGATAATTGGACTACTCAAGTTCTCCTCTCTAATCATCACTAGTTTCTTTCATTAACCTCCATATATACTATTTCCTTAAAGATCAACTTGATTAATCACTCATATCTAACTCAGACTAGTAATTATGTCAATACCAGATAGCTCAGTTGTATTGGCAGTGAATGTGAATCAGTGCAATCCTCACTTGTTCAAAGAAATAGTTAGCAACTATCTACTTGATTTGATGTTCTTTATGACTAGTGTTTCAATTACACCTCAACATTTATTTCTTATTCTAGTTTGGTTATATTAGTTACATATTATGCTCAGCTTCTTTTTTGTTCTTGGCTGCTTCTATTAGCTACATAGTGTGTTGTTTGAGTTGATTGTAATGGTTGAACTTAATCTCTTTGTTTTTGTTTTTTTGGTGCTTTTCTTAATATAATTTTTCTTTACGTTTCAAAAAACAATAATAAACCTGTTGCTGTCCTTACCATACACAACTAAGATACTTTAATGTCCTCATTCTCATGAACACCAAATACATAAGGAAATTGAGAAGGATGCAAAATTTAAAATGAAGTCTAAAAGGTTAGTTGAACAAGATTGTTGGGTGATGATAAGCCAGTTCGGCCATCAACTTTGGGACAGATTCCAATTGCTTTAACGCTCTCAATTGATCTCTTTATCAAACCTTTACCCACTTTTTACGTAACAATGTATCTTCTCCACCAGCCTAATTCATGATCCATACACCTTAATACTCCAATGCTGAAAAATAAGAAATAACCGAAATTCAATTATAATCACGTTGTCATAAATATACAAATTGACGTCATCAACATCTAATAATCAATCAATCATGCCTTAATATCTAAATGATTGTATACAACAAAGAATTAGTCGGTCCCCGCGCCAACATTCTCTCCGGACTTCACCAACCCCCAACCGGTTAGCAGCCGGTCCAACTACCCCACTTAAGCTGTTCGAACCGGACTTCCATTTCCAATATATACCTCTTGCAATCACCTTCGCCAATTCAGGATATACAAACTAAAACACAACAAGAAGTAGACGGTTAGGGAACTAGAAGAAGAACCGTTGAAATGGCTAACAATGGTGAAGAACAGCAAACTCAGGTCAGCAGACACCAGGAAGTTGGCCACAAGAGTCTGTTACAAAGCGACGATCTTTACCAGGTTGTTGAAAAGAAAAAAGCTTATCAAAAAATGATAAATGGCATGCTTAGAATTTCTATTTTCTTTTCTGTACTGATGTTCGTTTTTGTTCTTTGTTTCTGGGATTCTGGTTTTCTAGTATATTCTTGAGACAAGTGTTTATCCAAGGGAGCCTCAATCCATGAAGGAGCTGAGGGAGTTGACTGCCAAGCATCCTTGGTATGTTTGATTGAAGAAAGTTGTGTTCTTGCTCTTTTTTTTTGGTCTATTATTTATGGAAAGATTAATAATTTGATATGGTAATTTGGGATATAATATACCAGGAACATCATGACTACATCAGCCGATGAAGGGCAATTCTTGAACATGATTTTAAAACTTGTAAATGCCAAGAATACCATGGAGATTGGTGTATACACTGGCTATTCTCTTCTTGCTACTGCTCTTGCTCTTCCTGAAGATGGAAAGGTACTCTCTTTTATAATCAAACATAGAAAACCATATCATGAATTAATAATCAGAAGAAAACGGGATCAAACTGTGCTTTACAATGATTGTTGCAGATTCTTGCCATGGATATTAACAGAGAGAACTATGAGTTAGGTCTGCCTGTAATCCAAAAAGCTGGCGTCGCCCACAAGATTGATTTTAGAGAGGGCCCTGCTCTACCAGTTCTTGATCAGATGATTGAAGATGTAAGAAATTGGTGTTGATTTTTGGCCAAATGCATTTGCTTTTGTATTTTACAGAAATGAGTCATCAGTTTTTATCCTTGCATCATACATGTCCCAACTTCCAAGATTGATTTCTTGTGAATTACAGGGTAAGTTCCATGGGAGCTTTGACTTCATCTTTGTGGACGCTGATAAGGACAACTATCTGAACTATCACAATAGGCTCATCGAGCTTGTGAAAGTTGGAGGATTGATCGGGTACGACAATACCCTGTGGAATGGATCTGTGGTGGCACCACCTGATGCACCACTGAGGAAGTATGTCAGGTACTACAGGGACTTTGTTTTGGAGCTCAATAAGGCCCTTGCTGCTGATCCTAGGATCGAGATTTGCATGCTTCCTGTTGGAGATGGGATCACTCTATGCCGTCGGATCAGCTGAATTGGAAACCCGTGAAGACACATCAAGAATTGTTTTTCTTTCTTTTCTTCTCCTACCTTGCAACCACTGGACTGGACTCGAATGGATACCGTAACATTTTCAGTTTTACTGATATTTCCAAGGCCTTGTTCTCCTGCTGCCCTTTAAACCAAAGAATTATTATATATGTGGTAGTTTTGAAGCATTAAAATATATTGTTAAAAAGAAAGGAAACCAGCCCACCATTGTAATTTCATACTCATGGCTGCCTGCCATTTTCATAATGATCAAGAACCAAAATATAAAAACAATATAGAAGCATAACGCGTCGTGCTGTATAAAATAATAAATAATGCAACTCAACTTTCTGAACTAAACAATGTTTTGCGATTATCTCATGGAATGAGAAAGGAAAAGCGAATGTTGTCTTCTAGGTTGCTCGCGGATGATTGAACTATTAGTAAATGTCAATAACGTAAAGCATTGACGGTCCAGAATAGAGAAAAAATGTAGAATACAGGGATTGTAGAGGTATTAGGTACAGATGATTTGTTTAAATGATAAGGAAATGTTCTACTCGTCTGTTGCAGTCACCTAACGTTGGATACAAAGTTGGTACAACCTGAAAGAGAGACATTTGAGGTCGCATCGCACAAAGCATATGTTGTTACGCGGAATTGATGGTCAACCAACTAACCCCACTAAGCAACATTATGTTTATGGAGGGTGCAGTTGCATGCTTGTACGATGTGGCCCCCAGTACATGGATTCTTTATGACACTGTTCTGCAAGACCAACTTTTTTCCGTTAGTTTTTTTTTTTTTTCACAAAGACAAAAGTATGCTCGAGGACGTCAATAATACGTCATTAATACATGCTATTAAGGCTCTTTTCAATCACTCTGGACGGTTCGCTTCTGCCACGTATTTTGAGGAGGAGTTATCATGGGACGCCTTTTTTTTTTTGGTGAAAAGAAAAAAATAGAGGGCTAATGCCTAAAAAAACAATAGAGAAAATATCATTTTGCAGAAACTGATAAAGTCTTGACATTGGGTTATCCCACACATGTCAACGCTTCGACGAAGAAGATCCATATTTTGTTAAGAAATCAACACACTGATTTTCTTCCTTGAGGGTATAATAAATCAAACAATCTCAATCTCTATTCATCATGTACCCGATATCCTCAATAATAGTTAAATAAGGGTGTGAGTGGAAATACGAGACAGTAACTAGATGAATAGTTTTGAGAGAGTCTGACTCCATAATAACTCGCCGATAACCATAATCCCATGCTAAAGAAAAGCCATGAAAAATAGCTTGGAGCTCAGCTAGCAAATTTGTGGCAATACCAATGAAACCTGAGAAATCAACAATCCAACGACCAGTCTCATCTCGAATCAAACCACCAAAACCAGCAGCGCCAGGATTGCCGAGAGAGCTACCATCCACATTGACTTTAACATAGGTTGGCCAAGGAGCCTTCCATGAGACCTACCTACTCTCCCGCTCTATCGTTTGAGCCTCTCCCATGCATGCACGACACTCATCAACAAGCTTCAAATACTTATGGTGTTGGTTGAAAACAGATATGGTCTGATGCTGAAAGATCTCACTGTATTTAGCACACCAAATGGTCCAAGCTCCAATAATAAACTTGATAGCGTGATCAAGAGAGTAAAAAACATCAAACACATGAGTTGTAATCCATGAATCAATGTCAAGGCTGAAGAAAGAAGCATTCAAACTTCCCAAAATAGCACTCCAAATCGGTTTTGCCCATAAACAATCACGTAAGGCATGAATATTGCTCTCCCAATCCTTACCACAACGAGAACAATATGGAGAAGAGGTCATTCCACACCTATAGCATAGCAAATTCGTTGGAAGGCGCTGCTACCTAATCTGCCAAATGAAAAACCGAAGCTTTTAGGGAATTTGGAGCTTCCAAATACGTGACCAAAGCTTGCTAGGGGCAGGAGGATAAGGAAGACGAGTAATAAACTCATAGCCAGACTTCACTAAATAACAACCCGAAGTATTCTCCCCCCAGATCAAGGAATCACCAGTTGGATGTGTTCGCGAAACTGGCACGGCGAGAATAACTTGCTGTAAATCATCTGCTATCATCGTAGAAAGACGAGAAAAGTCCCACTGTCCATGAGGATCGAAAACATCCATCACTAGTAACTGTTTATCCTGAGGATCAATGCTGGATATATATCGACACAAAGGGAAATCACCTACCCATCTATCATACCACCGTTTCCCACTCTCCAAGAATATCCATCCCTTAAGAATGGAACAGCTCGCTGAATGGATTTCCAGCAAGGGGAAGCAGTAGGCGAAATAGTGTGATTAAGAATATGAGAATTCGTCAAGTACTTACAACGCAGTACAGCAGACCAAAGCTTATCCTCCTCCTTCGTTAGGGACCATACCATCTTACCCAACATGGCAATGTTATTATCCCGAGCCATTCGCAAGCCTAAACCACCCATAGCTTTCGGACTACAAACCGACTCCCAGTTTAACAGATGAATACCTTTCCCATCATTGGATTTCCAAAGGAAATCACGATAGAACTTATCAATAGTATCACATATACTAGCAGGAAACTAACAAGTCTGCATGGTATACATCGGGATTGTCGATAAAGTGGATTGCACCAGCGTTAAACGCCCAGCTTTATTCAAGAATTTAGCCTTCCAACCTTGTAAATGGGTTTGAATCTTATCAACAACATTCTGGAACTCACTCTTCTTGTTATTGCCAATAAGAGGGACACCCAAGTACTTACCAAAGTCCATGGTAAAGTGTAAATTAAAACATCGCCTCAAAGCCTGTTTATGCCGGCGGAGAGCATGAGGGGAGAGGAAGGTTTTGGACTTTTGCTCATTAATTTGCATTCTCGAGCAAGCACAAAACTGCTGTAAAGTATGCAGCATAATCCTGCAACTGCTAAACGACGCATGGGAGAAAAGTAGCACATCATCTGTAAATAGGAGATGGAAAACCGGTGGACCATTACTTGACACCTGAATAGGTTGCCAATGTTTGGAGCGAACCCGGCTAGAGATGAGCATGGATAATTTCTCCATACACAGCACAAATAAATAAGGTGAAAGTGGCTCTCCCTGGCGTAGGGCACTTAGGTTTAAAATAAGGGAGATGAGAGCCATTCCATAGGATGGAAAGTCGTGAACTAGTAACACACGACATAATGAGAGAGACAATGATCATAGGGAACCCAAAATCTACTAAAATCTGCTGCAAAAATCTCCAGTCCACTCTATCATAAGCTTTAGCTAAGTCAATCTTCATCGCCAAATAACCCTCCCTCTTCCTGGATTTTCGGATAGTATGGACAACCTCCTTAGCCAAGACAATGTGCTTCGAAGTGGTTCTTCCTGGAATAAAGGCTCCTTGTATAGGAAGAATAAGATTGTCCAATAAAGGCCGTATACGTTGAACAAGGACCTTTGTAAGGATTTTATAGCTGACATTACATAAACTTATAGGGCGAAAAGCAGTCATAGACACAGGCTGAGTATTCTTTGGAATCAGAACCACCATAGTATCTGTCAAGTTAGCCGGTCAAACCCCAGTAGAAAAAGCATCTCGCACCATGTGAAACACGCAATCTCCAACAAGATGCCAATACTTTTTATAAAAAACTGATTGAAAACCATCAAGACCAGGGGCTTTATAAGGCTTCATAGATTGGACAGCAGCAAACGCCTCATCCTTAGAAACGGGTTTCAAAATAGCTAGAGCATCATCTCTAGAAATGAAAGGATGATCAGGAAGATGAGGGAAGGGCAACGAAACATCATCCACAGTGCAAAATAACTCTTTAAAAAAGTCCACCACCTCAGATTGAGGGGTCGGCTCCTCAGTAATCCAGGATCAATCTGAAGACCGAAGTCGCTCAATCCGGTTTCTTTTCCTACGAGATATAGTCATGGCATGAAAGAAAGGAGTGTTTTTATCATCATGTTGCAATCATTGTATGCGAGATTTTTGATACTAAAAAATCTCCTCCTGCCGGATAATGTCGGTATATTCAAAAATAAGATCACGTTCTAACGAGATGAGATCAGCAGTTTGATTATACACTAGAACAGTTTGAACTTCGTCAATCCTTGCTAGTACCCGCCGCTTCCTTTGGAAAATATTCCCAAAGGTGTCCTTGTTAAACTTTAAAGCAGCTTCCTTTACGTTATTAAGGGCCTCACCAAGAGATGAGTGTCCCTGGTGCCAAGCGTTATCAAGAATAGCAAAAAAATCCTTATGTAGTGTCCAAGCATCCTAGAAGTGAAAGGGCCGAGAACTCACTGGGGGAACAAATCCATACAATTTTAAGAGGATCGGATTATGATCAGAATGGGTGCGAGGCAAGTGATGCACTGAAGCT
>JANZLC010000202.1:32348329-32374545 GCA_026413385.1 Erythroxylum gracilipes
CTTAATCATCCAAATTTTTCATGTATCAATTTATCCTACCACTTAACATTTGTCCTAGTCTAAATGTACATTTTATTATCAATATCTCAATTAATCACAATTAATTCCAATTCACTAATTGAAATCCAACCATATCAAAATTCAAGACATACCAAATCACAATTCACATCATTTTCACATAACATTTTTCATACCCCAAGACATGTCAATGGAGTACCATTCGTCTAATTCACTATTCATGTGTGTACGCTTATATAATGCCTTTGAATATAATTATAATAATCATGTCACAATTATACCAATTTCGCTCTACATGTTGACACTCATATAACTCATTAGTCTAACTCTTTAAATATCTCAATCATTTGAGAGATGGGATGCTACATTACACCTATAGCATTTTCCAGTCATCGGTTTGGAGTAAAGGTTGGCAACCTTCCGTATCTCTCTATCATCCCCTCGCTTCTGTTTTCCCGTTGCCTTATCGTAACTATATGCAGCACCACGAGTGTATTACGTGGGCTTGTTTTGATTATCCCTTTCTATCATTGATCTACTTGAGTCCCCCCATTAATTCCTCCTAGACAAATCAAACTTACTTTATTTCTCCTGCAACATCAACTATGCCTTTAATGCTAAATTTTTAGCCTCTGTCATAGTCTGCACAAGTTGCACTCTAATCTTATCTCTAATTATTGGTCTCAACCCATTTAAATACCTAGAAACTTATTGACCTCATTCTCCCTCAAATCGTTGAGTTCAGCTAGCCACATAAATTATGAGGTATATTCATGAAATGATCTCTGGGCCTAAATACACCTTTGGTATTGCTAGAAAAGGATTTGTTCATAATCAGGTGGAAGAAATTCTCGCCTCAACAGTTGTTTCATTCTTTCCTATGTTCAAACGGGTGCCTTCCCTTCATGAATTCTACGACTCTACAATTTGTCGCACCAAAAAAGGCCCCACTCTTTAGTTGACAAGCTACTAATCTCACTTTCTAACGATCTAGGATGTTCATGTAACTGAAAAATCGATCAATCTCCACAAGTCAATCCAAGAAATTCTCAATGTTTGTGCCTCTATTAAAATATCAACTCTCAGTCTGAAATCATAAGGATCATGATCTGCATACTCATATCCAACATTACGACCTCTGCCATTTCCTCTACCACCATATCTATGAACCCTCAGAGGCTCATAATCTTCTATAAACTCCTCATCTTCATAATCATCTAAGTAATCTTGCCCTTTGTATAAGTCATCCACAACAGGTCTGCTGAGAGCCTAACCGTAAGCTTCTCTGTCTCTATGAAGTCTATTGTCAACCCTATTTGCATCTAAGATCGGAGCATCGAGATGATCTGCAATTTCTTCGAAACGTCATTCTATACTTTGGAATCTTAGATCTATCCTATCCAATCTCTGTTCTAAGGCCCTTGCTATGTCCCCTGGCAGTGGGGCTCTAGCTCTCTATTCTTTGATACGAGAACCACCGTCTTCAGTTGCCATCCGATCAAGAAAGTGATAGGCTCTGATACTGCCTGATGCAGCATAAAGCTTAAAATTGCGAAGAAATCTCTCATCTCACACTAGAGATAAGAAATCTAGAATTACCAATAGAGTTTCTTTTTCAAACTGTTCGTAGCCACTTAAAAATAACAAAATGTCCCTTTATAAGATAACACAACAACCCTAAAGGGAAAGAAAAATTAAATGACAAAGTTGCCCTTAAACTTGGGTCAACGTGCCTTCTTTGGATAGTCCATATAAGCCAAACTACTTTAACTACGAATTCTACGTCAGTTTCACCCGCCATAAAAAAAGAAAATGATAATTTACATAGTTTTATGGCAAATATAAACTTGTAAGTTTTAACTGCTAGAAAAATGATATTTTGATTCAATATAAGTTTATCTATTTTATAGGAATAAAATATTTATTTTGGTACTATATTTTTGTTTATTTTTATTTCTTATTTAATATATACCAATTTCATAACATTTTAATACTAATTGATCTTTTAAACTTTAAATTTTTTTCTTACAAACTTGATATCCAGTCATATTTTTAAAATATTGATATTAATGAATAGAGGTGATAAAAACAAATTTGTTTCGTTAACCGATATCTTATCTCAAAATATTGATTGTTTTTAAAATTCATGTGTTATGGTCCTATACCTAGGAGCTATAAATTACCCAATTTGCTTGTAAATTACAAAGAGGAGATTGTTGGGTGGAATTTGGGTCTTTGTAACCTATTTTGAAATATGATAAAAGGGTTCATTAACTGCGAGAACCTTACCATCTCTTGATATTAATTCTGAGATAAATATTAAATGTCTTTTATTCTCGTTCAAGCTACAATTCAAAGAACAAGAAATAATAACTGCTTCTTGTTGACATATAATGAGTAAATAATTAGCGCGGCAACAACTGACCACGTACTCCACTTCTCAAGCTGGTCACCTCTCTAGTACACTTAACAAACCCTATTAGGATTAGGGAAGCGACTGCGTAAAGAATTTAAATCCTCCCATAAAGCTTCTACTGGAGAGAGACCTTCCTAATGGACCAATACGTGATTCAAGAATCTCCTGAGGTGATGAATGGATTTCCCCTTAAGAAAACTGTAGCTATTAGTAAATATATAAAATCAATTAAGTTGGCCTCACACAATAATTTAAGTTATTATACTAAAACGATTACTTAACATAATATTAGAGCTTTTATGATCAAGTGGTTGTGAATTCAAATCTTATCACTCACCTATTATTTAGCATAAGATAGAGTGAGCTTGTGTAAGTTTCACGCTCAAAAAACTTTCACTTAAAGAGATATATTAGTAAATATATAAAATCAATTAAGTTGACTTTACATAATAACCTAAGGTATCGTGATAAACGTTTATTATTTGTAACAAGGTTTGAGATACGATGCATAAAAAATGAGATGTAATTTGGAGGAGGTGAGTTTGAGCTCGTGAGTTTAAGCTATCGATAGAATTATGGTTTGATAAGGAACAAACCTCCCAAATAATACTAAAATGTTAGTGATCAGCGTCATAATTTTTCTTCGTAGTATTCTGCGCTTGAAGAAGGCAGTCTCATAAATTTTTAATATATATCAAATCCTGTGACAGTCATTTATGATTTACAACTTCTAATTTAGGCAGGCCATGACAATATCATATGTTTTTTAATAATTTTTATTCAAAAAGAAAATGAAATGGTCATAGTTGCTTCGCATCTGCTGGGAATTGTGGCCTTATCTTCTATACTTTGTAAACAGAACAGTACGTGTGTTGTTACTGAAGATATGGTAGCTATAGGAGTGGTGCACAGAGCCCCTTCTACTATCACTCTCCCTCTTAACCATGACAGAGCCAGGGTTCGATGTTTTTCCAATACTGGTAAATCACCATTACCGACCGTCTCTTCTTTTACTTTCGAGTTGCTCAACTTCTTTTTCATTGCTGTATATTCTTTCTTCCATTTCTAACTTGGGACTAGTATAATCCCATGTCTTTTGGACAACGAATTCTAGTTGGTTCTAATTGAGACAAATTGTATTTGGATTCTGGGTCTGGTGAGTTTTTGCCCCAAGAAAGTACGCATGTTTAAAGAGGACCTGGTTGTTTAGTGAGATCAAAACGCAAATTATTTAGATGGTGAATGGTTTTTGAAATCCTAAGTATTCATGTGTAAAGGAATTGCCAAAGCTCTCGCTTCCCTCATTGTGAATTTGAGAAAAATTCTTTGATGAAGTCGTTAAGAATGCTCATTTATTAATCATTCAACTGAAATACAGCCCACGTTTCATTTATCAAGGATGTGGCTGCGACTCAACCTCCTCAACATCTTCCATGCTTGCTTAAAATGCTTGAAACTAGAGGTAGGCAACCCTTCGATTAGATTGGAAACGTTATATTTGAGCACTGCATCTCTTCAATTTTGAGGTTATATTTACAGTCTAACAAGCTGTTATGGTGGAGAGCCAAGCTCAGCTTCTTACATATTTATCTCTTTTGCTCTATCCAGCCCAGTATCTGGAGCTTCATCTTCCTTAAGTTTGATTGACAAAGTATACTGTTCAGTCCACATTCAATGCTAAAAGAATAATGAGACCTGAGGGGTCTTAATTTCCTTTAAGTTACTACACTTGCATATCCTGAAGATTTCCAACTCATGAAATGGTTTCTAAACATTTCAAAATTGTGATAACTTTTCAGCCCGTCCTTACCAATCTATTTGTAATTGCATGCTGAGTTAACAGCCACAAACTTCTAACATTTGCATCTCCGCTGCATCTTGTGTTTCAATTCAATTTGCACCTTGTTTTTCTTTTGTGTTCCTTTTAAGTTGTTATGGACTACTTCCATATTTTTGCTTGGTCGCAGGTGAAACCATCATTTCTCCTGGATCCAAGCAAGGATTGATCCCACTAGTTGTACCTCTAGCAGAAAATTTGTCAGGTTCAATAAACATCTTCGTGCATCTAATGATTCTCAGACCTATGAGCAATCACTGATGGACTGTTCCATAGTATATTAGACAGCTTATTTTGCAACTCTCAATTTATCCTACTACATATTTTGACCGGAATAGGTTCAGTAACTGCATTGTTGAGGTGGCCAACTGCTCCAGCTGGGTGAGATATTTAGTACTATGCTATTAATGTTCATGTGTGTTTATACCAACCTTATGCCTCAAACTTATCGTAATTTCTTTATCACCTAGAATGGAGATGCCAGTTGTGGAAGTTAGCAAGCATGGCTTATGGCTTTTATCCAAGAATGTAATTTTCTTATCTCAAAACATGGTACACGTGCATAATAGACCTCTGAAAATGCAAATGAAACTATGCAGTTAAGTTGGTACGGAAAATGTCATGAGCTCTCCCAAAATATTTTGCATCTACCTGTACAATGGCTTATGTTTTGCCGCTCATGGATGCAGGTAGATCAATATATTCATAGAATTCTGGTAGAAGAGGATGCCAGCAATTTCAATGAAAGTAATGGTGAACTTTTCCATGCTTCTTCAGAAGTCGGTAAGAAACTTTACACTAAGGGCGATTTTGCTGAATCTCAGATTGCTAAACTTGATGCCTATCTTCTAAAGAAGGTAAAGAGGGAGATAATTTCTTATTGGGTCAGAAAAGAAAAACATGGAATTACCTGACTTATAATCACATTTCAATGTTCCTTCCAAGGTTGGTCTTTTCCCTGATATTATAGAACGTAAAGTTCTGCGCCATTTTGAGGAAGAAGATCTTGTAAGTCTTCTTCTGGTATTTTCTTGAAATGCTTGTGCTCACCTTTCCCAACTTCCGCTTGTTCTTAACAAAATCTTTGTACACTTACGGAGTGAAGGTTTCAGCAATGATTACTGGAGAATTTTACACCAAGAAGGATTTATTTCCAGGATTTGGACGGCCTTTTGTGTTCTATGCTGAAATTTTACAGAAGTTTGTAAAAGTCTTGCCCGAGTACTTCCATCTGACCTGAGCCAATTACACTTTCCTTCTCTTCAAGTGAATGTCTTTAATTGCTTTTTATAGAGTTGGACGTACTTCAGAAGCTAAAGATGCTGCAAGGGTTGCTCTGAAATCACCATGGTGGACTTTGGGTTGTGCTTACCAAGTATGCCAACATTCTCAGTTTGTAATGTTCTTCTAAAAATCTTTATGTCAATTCTACTTCTTTTTCCTCACTTCTCTTGTACGGTGTGGTAACCTTGGTTATAAGGATGTTGCTAGCATTGCTCAGTGGGAGGATGAGCAAATTGAATACATCAAGGAGAAGATAACTGAAGAGGGTAGACAAGAAGACTTGAAGAAAGGAAAGGAAGCAACCCAGGTGTCTTTAATTCTTCTTTTCTTATCAACTGGATGCTGAAATTCACTAATATCTTATATTTACAAAATTATATCTGCTAAACTTATCAGGGTTCAAAGTTACTACTTCCTCTTGCAGATAGCATTGGATGAAGCTGCTTTCTTGTTGGACTTGGCATCTGTTGAAGGGAACTGGGATGATGCTGTGGAACGCATTGCCGAATGTTATATGGAGGCAGGATTTGAAGATATTGCGAGATTTGTTTTATACAGAGATTAATAGGAACTAGGATGAAGAATATAATATACTTGCAACTTCGTTCATTTGTTTCTAAGCATGCCTTTGAAGACAAAAGCAGTTCAGACATCAGTCCCGTTGATGAAATGTAAAAGTTTGTAAGTTTTATATGTACAAGAAAGAACAAAGGTTCTCTTAGTTTTCTTGTTTTACCTGATGTACTGGCTAAACATTTCTTTATTCAGAATAAGAGTTTCCTTCTAGCAATGACAAATTGGAGTAAACTGACCAGCTATTGGTACTTAAATCGCTTACTATGACTTTTGCTTTATTCTTACTGAACTAAGCTCATTTTATGGTACTCCTTATGGTCGGTATGTTGAAAAACCATAGATCATATCCATCTAGTGAAGGATGAAAATGAATCAATTTGAAAGGTTAGCTGTTAAATAATCAGGTGATTCAATGATAGTTCGGAGGTAGATCATATCCAAAAATATGCTTACGGAGACCTTGAATTGAAGATGGAAAGCTCAAGCAAAGAAAGCATATCATTAGACTTCCTAGTCTCCACCAGAAATTAAGCACCAGATTAATAGTACAGCTATAGTTTTGTTGTATGGAACAAGAATATGTTGTTCAGCGCTGCATCAGAATCCTTTGTCATGAAATTCTTCAGTTAATCGTGAAATATTGCTAAGCAAATTGGCACGACAAGAAAATGACTTTGCCCATGCCTCTAGTACAAGGACAGTTCCTGTGTAGCTATTTTATGCTCTTGTGCTGGTGATTGGTGCCTGCAAAGCACGAGATACGTTCATTTATCCATAGAATGAGACTAAGTATCACAAACTCGATCTAACCAGTGTCGATCTAACCAGTGTCTAGCAGTTTACACCAAAACCAATTATCAGATATGGTTGGTATTGCTATTGACAAATGAAATTATAATTACTTTGATAAGGAGTACCCAGAAAACCTAACATATCTTTCTGAACAGAGAAAGAAGCATCACGCCCAAGCTATATCACTCTCTCGAATCAAGTCAGGAAAATCATGCACCAATACATACGATGATCTATCAGAACATGGGAGAGGGGTTTGATCGTCCCATTTGAGCATTTGTTCAGTATCAGCAATGGAATAGTCCATCTTGGCTTTTAAGCCTTTGGCAGTTGGGACTTCTTAACACACTGTTTTTTCCTTCTCATCAGTAGCCTCCTCAGCATACCAATTCCTCCCTGCTTTTTGGTAGGAACAATAGCCAGAGCCCCAGCTGGACTACTATCAGGTTTACATGCCAACACATTAATAGCATGAGATGGATTTTGTGTATGTGTATCTGCTGTGGGAGATCTCAGAATAATCGCTTTAGCATTGTCTTCAGCCACCATTTGATCGCGTAAGGAGAATCGCTTGATGAAGTTTTTGGTATTGATGGCGGTGCTTGTGGCATTAGTGGTCGTGAAAACCCTGTCTAGTAGTGCTACTTCCCTTGGCGAAGCTAGTGCCCTGAGCTGCTTTCCAAGGTTAAGGATGGTTTCTTGGCATTCTGCCAATTTTATAGAGGCTGATGTCATCTCCCAACCCTGTAAATTTCCATGCATTTTGCTATTCAGAATATAATTATATAATTCTGGTAATATTGTAATATTCAAAAGAACTTACATTGTGTGGTTGCGTTCCTTGCTCATCACGGCTTAGAGTTTCCATCTTTGCAACACTGAAATGTTACAGAAAAATCACCGAAGTCATTTCTATCAAGTAGTATTCATCATAGATTGCTTAGGAGACAAGAAGATGACAACCATTACCTTTCCACCTGGAGTTGAAGATCAAGACACGTTGCTTCTAGGTCTTCACAACAGTTGTTCTTATCCTCCAATTCTACTTCAAGTGATGACAACTTCTGTAAGACCTCATTCAACTTTGCTTTGGCAACTGTAAGCTGAGTGTCAAGATCTTCATTGATTGACTTTTGATTTTCAAATTGATCCTCAATTAGTCCCTTGGATTCTTTGAGAGTCACAACTTCTGCTTTTAGGTTTTGGAGGCTTCTTTCTGATTCCTCAAGTTGCTTATTCAACACCTCAGTTTTATTGGTCGCAGACTGTAGCCTGTCTTCTACATCTCTTTTAGCAGATTCCATGTGTTTTAGATCTTCTTTCAGTCTCTTGTTTTCATCTTGCAGAAAAGATTTTGCACACACTGTTTGGGATGTGGTATGATCACGTGGAGAAGTTATTAAGCGCAACCAGGATGGCTGCTCTTTGGATAGACAAATTGGTTTTGATTGCACAGGTGCAACTCCAACGTGGTTTTCAGTTTCTGGTGAATTCCAATCAAAGTACTTACTGATCTTATCCCTTGCATTTGAAGCATCTTGCGGGGTTACAACGTTGTTCATGGTCCAGTCTAACGTAAGTAACAACTCCTCGGCAAAATCTTCAAGGCCCACTTTTCCATCCAACAGGCCCTTGCAGATGTCAACAAATCGCTGTAGAACAGCATTAAGTTCACAACTTCTCCATTGGAAAACATGGACAAAGTAGTCTGAAGCTGCTGCTGATGGAGTGGAATTAGAATAACCGATGGCTGAAGAATTTAGTACCAGTTTTTCAACGAGCTGAACAATGCTGCAGATTGACTTACTCAGACTGGATGGACCACATGGCCGACTTGTTTTCATTGCAGTGTTGGCACTATTGGAAGCTTGGTTCGATGAACAGTTTGTCAAGGACTTCAAAGGGATATGAGTTTTAAGAGTAGATTCTGTATGATGCCTTGACGTCCGAGTGGCGTCATCTTCCAGGACATTTGCATAATGTACATAACCCAATGCAATTTTAATGTCCTCAAGAAGCTCAATGAGACTTCGTTTTGAACTGCGCTGCTCTTTAAGCATTGCATTTAAAACATCCTGAATCCAGTCAAAAGGTTTGCCATTAGGAATATCTTTTGAGTGGATTTCCTGATTATCTTTGCCACAGCCAAAATCACTTTGCTCCGCTGGAACTAGTTCCTTACCAGCTGACGAAGGATGGTTATCATCGTCAGGAGGTGCTTCCACAGAAACTACAACTAGTTTCTCCATTTCAGCAAAATCATGCATTAAATTCATGTCCGGAAACTCAATGACTCTGCTTTCAGATGGACTCTTAGGTTTCCTATCTCTGAAAATCTCCAATTCCGATATTAGCGCATCAGCCCATGAATTTGAGGAGCTAACCCTATAAGAACTGCACACATCTAGACCTGGTATTGGATACAGTTCCTGGGATAATTGATCACCCTGAGTCAACTCCAGAGATCTCTGACCACCAGAAACGTCCAGAAGCTTAGCTTCAACTTGTGATAACCTTGAAGCTGCTCGGGAAAACATGATCCTCGAAGATTGAAGTTCAGCATTTTTTTTGGTTACTATTTCTCTTAGAGTTCTATTTTCTTGCTCCATACCACGTAACCTCTCAATCAGGCAATCTTTTTTCTTGACAGGAGTTTCAGAAAATCTTTCCATGGCCGTTTCCATAAGAATCAAATCTTTTGTAGGATTTGGCTTCCTTCTAAAATTCACTGGGTCCCGTCCGTGCATTTCAATTTCACTCTTGATCTTTTCTGTTGCAGCGAGACCTGGCAATCTCTTCTGCATCAAAGCGCGCAGTCTCTGGCATTCTGCTTCCAGTTTTGCCAATTTCATCACACTCTCCAATTGTTGGCTGTGCGATGCATCAGCAAGCTGACGGGTATATTCAAGCTTCTCATTACGAACCTGAAGCTCCTTCTCTAGCATGTGAAACTCGTACTTCAGAAAAGCATTCTCCTTTTCAGTAGAATCTAATCTAGCCATTAAAGCGTTGAATTCTGCTACTGTTTGAGTTGCACGCCTACGTAGCTCTTCTACCAAGTTCTCTTTTACCAAGAGTGCGTTGCTTAGATTAGTGTTTTCAATAGCTAAATTGGCAAGATTTTTGCTCATCTCCATCAATCTGTCCTCTAGTTTTCTCTGTACCTTCTGAAATTCGCTTGATGCCTTTAAGAGAGCATCTTGCATCTTTGGGTCCTGTTCTTCTTGAAGAGAGGTAAACTGCAGCATGCACTGCTTGAATGCAGTGTCAGAATAAGTTGATCTTTCATTTGCAGCTATACCCTGTTCGTCCTCTCCCTTGTTAACACTAAGAACTTCCTCTTCTGATTTTCCCTCGCCTATAAGGAAGTAATTAGCTAGAAGGAACATGATCACTCTAAAAGGGAGTAACAAAATGACTTGCCTATTAAAAATGTTCGAAGGTCACGAGTGAATTACCTGCAATGGCTTCTTTTGATATTAAATCATGCCTTGTCAGAGGATCAGCTTTGGCATGACTATCAAGGAGCACTGAAGCTAACTTCTCATTAAGATTCCTCACATGTCTAGTTGGCCCAACTTCACATCCCCCCGGAAGCATTGATCCCTACAGTATGAAACAAGGATAAAGGATCTCATCATCGACTGCAATTCTTTTCAGAGGAGCTTGTTGGGATGCAAAAGAGAAGCCTCCCTTACCTCTTCATCAATTACTTTCACAGGTATACCAAATTTGCTCGTTGAGACTATCGTCTTCTCCGAGGGTTTCTTCCTCCAAAGCCATGTCCTATTATCCATACTTCAACTTCTCGCGATACAAAAAATGAAAGCTGCAAGCGATCAGTGAAGGACTAATCTTTGCAGAAGTATAAACGACATTAGCAAAAATTAAACTAGCAGTATATGATTAGAGCTTATCTTGTACTATCAAATTCCTATTGAACATCAATGTTTTTCATTAAATATTCTTGACTTCAAGGCGCTCAACACCTATCAATCACTTGATGGAACACGACGGCAATAGGGATGAGGTGGGAAGGAATAAACAAAAGCTGGGAATGTCATCCCTTCTGTTAGCTGAAGAATACAACCACCCGGACAGACACAGAGAGATAAGGAACCAAAAAAGTGCAATCATAGCAATTCAACAGTGGAGATGAAAGGAAAGTTAGAACTTTACTAGACTATCTAGTGAAAGAAAGACAAATCAGAAGAAGATAATCAGAAACTGTCACTCATAGTCAATCCAATATTGACAAATTCCCGACCCTGATATTCAACTTCAAGATGGAGTATTGTCCACATAAGGCCAAATCATTGATGACGAACTACATGGTGAGCATTCATGAGCAACAGTTGAACCTGATCGCTAGCAGTAAAGATGATTTCAAACTAAGATGCTAAACCATCAAGGAAAGAAGGTGCTACTGTAGATGACACAACAAAAAGACCACCAAGAATCAGCCACAACCATAAACTCAGAGCAAAATCAACAAGCATCATGGCCTCATACACAAGGAAATGCAGATAACACGCACGAAAATCCTAGCTAGAAAGAGAGAATATGTTTATGGGGTGGTGAGTATGTACAGCTCTTACCTGGACACGAAGATCATTAACAACGACGTGGATCCTGCAACATCTACGGTGCCAACAGGTTTACCTTTAAGAGAAAGAGAATCGGACACGTATGTAGATACTCTCCTAGAACAAAGGCACCAAGCAAGGGCCTTGATTGATGAAGTGAGGTGGTGGTGACAGTGAAGTGATGATACACAGAAACTCACCAACTTAACTTTATGTAACAAGAGAAAGGAACTGTTAGGACAGTTTTGCATAGGATGCCACCGACAACTTACCTTAGGCTACTAATTATATGTGCATGAAAGTGACGGAGAGGTCCAGTAACGACCCCAGAAGCAGGAAAAGAGAGATGGTAAGAGAAGAGTCATCAACGGAACCAAATATAGACTTAGTGAACAGCACGCACTGAGTCAGGGATATGATTTTGTTTATTTCTTTTAGACTTTAGTAGCCAAAGCTTCACCTTTGAAGCAACGTTTAAATTCTTACCACCGCATGCGCTTGGGATTTGTTCTTCGACCTTTTCCTTTTTCTTTAAATTTTGCAAAGAAAAACTTTTACCCTTCCCAATAAAACTTTGCACCAAATGGGTAAATGATACATTACACATGGACGGAACGTGTTGACAAAAAGTTGAAGAAAGGTCAATGCTCCTTTTGACCTCAAATCTATAATAATATTATTAGGAAGGAGAGACGAAACCACTCATCCCAAATTCCACAAATGCCCCTACACCTTACCCCTCTCTCTCTTCGTTTCCTTTTCGATTAAAATTTTTTCCTGAATCCCAAACGCTCGCCTCCCAGACCTAACCCACCGGGTCAACCCGCCCCAACTCGCCTTTCTCCGATGGAGATCGCCTCCGACCCCCACGGAGATAACGCCGACGGAATGAATTCGCTGTCTTCGCCTTCTGCTTCTTCTTCTGCTGCGTTGTCCAACCGCGATTCGATTGAGGAGGAGAGTAGAGGAGCGAGGTACGACGAAGACGACGATGAGGAGGAGGAGGACGTGTGCAGGATCTGCCGGAATCCGGGGGAAGACGAGAATCCGTTGAGGTATCCATGTGCGTGTAGCGGGAGTATCAAGTTTGTTCATCAAGATTGCCTCCTCCAGTGGCTTACCCACAGCAACGCTCGTCAATGCGAGGTCTGGCTGGTTATATTATTTGATTTAGGATTTGAAGAGATTCCAATTCGCTCTCTCTCTCTCTCTCTCTCTTTTTAAATTTCCGTTTCTGTTATTATCTTAGCAAATTAAATTGTGGTTTGATGTGATCCTGTCACAAAAAATTTGTGAGGATTTTGCGTTTCTTTTACATGTACTTTGGCTTATATTTGAGTGTTTGGTAGAGGATGTTTAGTGGAGTTTCATCTAATTTTTTATTCATGAAGACCTATTCAAAACTTGTGCAGTTTGCATGTGGCAACAATAAACATGCTCTGGATATGTTCGGCTCACTGAAAATTTAAGTATAAAGATCATAGTTTAGGAATGAATTGTTGTCGGACACAAGTTGTCATGCGTTCCGTTTTTTACTTCACTGGATAAAGCACAATAACAAAACCTATTTGCGCTGGAACTTCCTTGATTTAGTTTTAAATGCTTTACAGGTTTGCAAACATGCGTTTTCTTTCTCACCTGTTTATGCTGAGAATGCCCCTGCAAGGCTTCCTTTTCAGGAGTTTGTAGTTGGGATGGCAATGAAGGCTTGCCATGTTCTGCAATTCTTTTTGCGCCTGAGTTTTGTGCTCTCTGTTTGGCTCCTTATTATACCATTTATAACATTTTGGATATGGCGTCTGGCTTTCATAAGGAGTTTTGGCGAGGCTCATAGGTTATTCTTAAGTCACATCTCTACTACAGTTATCCTCACTGATTGTCTGCATGGGTTCCTACTCTCGGCAAGCATTGTTTTCATTTTTCTTGGTGCAACTTCTCTGAGAGATTACTTTAGACACTTGAGAGAGCTTGGAGGACCGGATGCTGAGAGAGAAGATGAAGGAGACAGAAATGGTGCCCATGCTGCAAGACGATTGCCAGCACAAGGCAATAGGAATTTTGCTGGCGAAGCAAATGCTGATGATGCTATGGGAGCACAAGGAATGGCTGGAGCTGGTCAAATCATCCGAAGGAATGCAGAAAATGTTGCTGCACGGTGGGAGATGCAGGCAGCTCGTCTTGAAGCTCATGTTGAACAGATGTTTGATGGTTTAGATGATGCTGATGGTGCAGAGGATGTGCCCTTTGATGAGCTTGTTGGCATGCAGGGTCCTGTGTTCCATTTGGTCGAAAATGCATTTACTGTAAGTACAATTTATTCTTTTGATGTTTTTTGTTGTTGCCTTCTGCTTAACCATAAATATGTCTATTTTGTTGGTGTCTGAAATTTGTCATTTCCTGTTTATTTTGCATGTATTTGCGTTACTTATTTTTCATATTTATATGAATATTATATCTTGGTTCTTTTATGTACTTTTTAAGTGATTGCACATCTATATCAAATTTCATAAAATGTTTTGAGGAAATAAGATGATAGTTTAAACAATTCAGAATTCCATTTTATTCTATTGGGGAGTTCTTATCAATCATGGTTTTCCTGCTTTGCAGGTTCTGGCAAGCAACATGATATTCCTGGGTGTTGTGATCTTTGTACCATTTTCTCTAGGGCGGATTATACTATATTATATATCCTGGCTTTTCTTTTCTGCAAGTGGTCCTGTGCTGTCAACTGTTATGCCACTTACAGATACTGCCCTTTCCTTAGCAAACATCACATTGAAAAATGCCCTAACTGCTGTCACAAATTTAACGTCTGAAGGACAGGATGGACTACTAGGCCAGGTTGTAGATGTTTTAAAAGTAAATGCAAGTGGAATGCATGAAGCCTCAAGCAATATAAGCTCTACACTTGCTACAGATCTCTTGAATGTAGCAAGTATTGGCACGTCACGACTTTCTGATGTTGCAACTCTTGCTATTGGATATATGTTCATATTCTCCCTAGTCTTCTTCTACCTTGGAATTGTTGCTTTGATTCGATACACTAGAGGTGAGCCTTTGACCATGGGAAGGTTTTATGGTATTGCTTCTATAGCAGAGACAGTTCCATCTTTGTTGAGGCAGTTCTTGGCAGCAATGAGGCATTTGATGACTATGATTAAGGTTGCCTTCCTTCTGGTGATTGAACTTGGGGTGTTCCCTTTAATGTGTGGATGGTGGCTGGATGTTTGTACCATCCTGATGTTTGGAAAAACTATGGCGCAAAGAGTTCAGTTCTTCTCAATTTCTCCTTTAGCCAGCTCATTGGTTCATTGGGTTGTTGGAATTGTTTATATGCTACAAATAAGCATCTTTGTCAGCCTACTTCGTGGGGTATTATTCTTAAACTCCTTGGCCATGGTGTTTCATAGAATCTATACATTCTTTGATTCTACTAGTTTGACAATCTCTCTACTGCTTGTAGGTCCTCCGTAATGGAGTTCTGTATTTTCTTCGAGATCCAGCTGATCCTAACTACAATCCATTCCGAGATTTAATTGATGATCCTGTGCACAAGCATGCCCGCAGGGTTCTGCTATCTGTTGCAGTTTATGGAAGCTTAATTGTGATGCTGGTATTCTTACCTGTCAAACTTGCTATGCGAATGGCACCCTTAATTTTTCCATTGGACATCTCGTAAGCTTGGTTTCATTCACTATTTTTTGCCATCTAATGAGATGATTTATTGTCATAGTTTGTTAACATGCATGGTTACTTTTTCTTTCAGGGTATCTGATCCATTCACAGAAATTCCAGCTGACATGCTTCTTTTCCAAATCTGCATTCCATTTGCCATTGAGCATTTCAAGCTGCGGACCACAATCAAGTCCCTTCTTCGCTACTGGTTTACAGCAGTTGGATGGGGACTTGGTTTAACTGATTTCTTACTTCCTAGACCTGAGGACAATGGTGGCCAGGACATCGCTAATGGGGAGCCAGGAAGGCAGGACAGACCACCAGCTGTACAACATGGTGGACAAGATAGGGACCTAGTAGCACTTGCTACCGGTGATAATCCTAACATAGATTTTCTCACAGCTGGAGGTTCTAATGCTGCAGAGGAGTATGATACTGATGAACAGTCAGACTCGGAGTATGTTTTGAAATAATAAATCCAGTCAGTGTTTTCATTATTTGCAAAGATTGCATGTTATTCCTTTTCCAGTTCAGCATTGTTTTAAGGTTTACAGTCAAAATATGATTGCCGCAAATAATGTTAAAATTGTATTTTAGCAGGTACAGCTTTGTTCTTCGCATTGTCCTCTTGTTGATAATAGCTTGGATGACTCTTCTTGTCTTCAACTCTGCCTTGATAGTTGTACCCATATCCCTTGGGCGTGCTCTTTTCAATGGTATTCCTCTTCTTCCAATAACTCATGGCGTTAAGTGCAATGGTAAGACAGTTTATATAATTTTGTAGAGATAGAACACACTTCTTGATTGTGTGAGATTGCTGATTGTCTTGTTCTTTGTTAGATCTATATGCTTTTATTATTGGAAGCTATGTCATTTGGACCACTTTAGCTGGAGCTAGATATTCTATTGAACATATCAGAACGAAGAGGGCAGCAGTTCTGCTTGCCCAAATCTGGAAGTGGTGTGGAATTGTTCTAAAGAGCTCTGCACTGTTGTCAATATGGGTAGAGTCCCTATTTCATTCCATTTGTCAGGGCTCTATTTGATAAAGTGTCCTTTCCACTGAATACCCTTTTAAGTAATTATTTGAACCTTTTTCTTCCCAGATTTTTGTCATTCCAGTATTGATTGGGCTGCTCTTTGAGCTTTTGGTGATTGTGCCCATGCGGGTGCCTGTGGATGAAAGCCCAGTTTTCCTTCTGTATCAGGACTGGGCCTTGGGATTTATCTTTCTTAAGATATGGACTAGACTGGTGAGTTCTCAAACAATATGCATATCTTCCTGCTCTATGCCCTTGTATGAAACCAAGGCATCTCAAGTATATAATCACACCTGAAAATTTTGAGCTTCAACCAAACTAGCAGCTTTGTTTTATTAATGCATTTGACAAAATAGAGCTCCCTACAGCAAGAAATGGAACTACAGACTGAATCTTTGATTTGTTTATCTGCGGTCTTTATAACATTCCATAAAGTTTAATGAAAAAGCATTTACCATATTTCTGTATCTAGGCTGTAGTTATGCATGAACTAACAGGGATCATTTTCAATGGTATGAAGAATGTTAAGACCTGGAAATGATCAAGAAATACGTTTGTGAATTATTTTGGCTTTGTATTGGATATTGAAAATACTGGTTGATAGAGATTGAGGGTAATAATGAGACTTACAAGAGGTAAAGCTTAATCATTTATGGGAAGTAAAAGATTTTCTTTCTTGATCTTACTGCTTGTGAACAGGCTATGCTGGATCATATGATGCCATTGGTTGATGAAAGTTGGCGAATAAAATTTGAGAGGGTGCGAGAAGATGGTTTCTCAAGGCTGCAAGGCCTTTGGGTACTGCGGGAGATTGTTTTCCCAATTATAGTAAAACTGTTAACAGCGCTGTGTGTGCCCTACGTCTTAGCAAGAGGAGTATTTCCTGTTTTTGGATACCCACTAGTTGTGAATTCTGCTGTATATCGATTCGCATGGCTGGGGTGCCTTTGCTTCAGCATGATATGCTTCTGTGCCAAAAGATTTCATGTCTGGTTCACCAACCTTCACAACTCAATACGCGATGACCGTTATCTCATCGGTCGCAGGCTTCATAACTTCGGAGAAGATGCCGAACAGAAGCAAACTGAAGCTGCAACTTCCTTTGATACACATAATTCAACTGGTTTTATTCGACATGATGGGGAAGCTGATGTTGGGATAAGGTTGAGGCATGCAAACCGTCAGGATGCTTGAATGTTTTAGGAGGGCTTTCATCATTATTGAGGTCCTTGCCAAGTGAAGGATGCCAAGGCATCAACTTATCAGTAGGTTGTACCATTGAAAGGTTTCCATAATCGTGATTCTAGTTGTAGTTTTTCGTTATCTTGTGCATACTATATAGGAAGATGGGCAATAAAAAGACGAGAGTTACCCATACTCGGTTGTTCTTGCCATCTACACTTAAAAAACCATGACTCATAACTAATGCTGTAGCTAATTTGCTTTGTTTCTAGCACCCAACCCAAGTTAGGGTTGCTACTTCATGTATATTGATTCTTCTTTATGTTTTGGGTATTAATCATTCGAGTCCTTCAAGTCTAAATGGCGGCCTTGTTACGTATACAACTCCTCAATGCGTGACATTACTGTTGCACATTTCCCTTTATCCTTAAATTTTGATACTAAATTTAGTTGGTCAGAAATAAAAACTGGTCATTTGTTAAATTTTTTTTAACATTGTGTCCACCACCAACTTGAAACGACGACGTTAATCTACATTCACCATAACAAAATCTAAGCATTAAAGTTTCTCCAAACTTAACTTTGAACAATCACAATCAACCAAAAACAAGTAGCTTACTACCAAGTGAAATCAAATCTAAAGGAAGTATAGAAGCCGCATTCGAAATGGTTAAAAATCCTGTATCTTAAATACTCTGCTCACACTCAACCCAACCCATCCCAACCTAAGTAACAAGGCTGTCATTCAATGACAAGGATGCCAATTGATCAGCTGTGCTACCAGCCTGCTGCTGCTGAACACTCCTCAGAACCTCCATTGCCTCTGCAACCTTTGCTCTGAGAGCTTCTGGTGACTCCAGTAGGTGCAAAACCTCAGTCTGATCCATCTCCAGAAGCATGCCAGTTACCTTAGCTGCCGCATCAGGTTCCACCTGTTCTACTAGAGGGTAAAGATTCTCACCCAGCATCTACAATTACAACCACAAGTTAAATTTTAGATTTCAATTTAATGAATATGACAAGACTGCAGATGCACACATATTCAAACAGACAAAACATATAAATGGATAAAGTTCTATCAATCTACCTGAAAACTAAAAATATATAACAAAGTTAAAGCCTACCGTTCTCTGTTGATCTGGAGTAGCATTTGCAAGAGCAGAAGCCAAAGCTCCAATAGGAACAGGTTGAGACAATGCTGTGTCACGCATCGGCATACCAGCCATATCATATGGAACAGGCATGCCACCAGCAACACCAGTCATTGGAACATCAGGCAAGCCACGTCCAGGAGGATAGCGATAAACACGTCCTCTTGGAAGCATCTGACATTTGACCAAGTAATTAGGTAACGATATCACGATTATAGAAATGGAATCATAAAAAATTTGAATTAAAGGGATACTCCCAACCTGCTGTTGCATTATTGGGATTGGCTGCTGAGATTGCTGAGCAGCTCCTGCCCGACGGCCACCAGGACGTGGCCCCTGCTGTCCCTGCTGGACCATTGGCACAAAGAAGTTTGGCATAGGAGCCCCACCAGGCCTCATACCAGGTACAAGCTGCTGTTGATACCCGAATCCAGGCTAAAAATGGTTGATTCATCAGGTATTTTGATTACAAGTTTGCACTTACGATGTGCTTAATGTGAAGTACTCAAAAGAAAACTACGTGATAAATACATACCAAAAACAAAAATTTGTTCAATAAAGAGTTACCTGGGGAGGAATCATAGCAGGTGGCGCTTGTCCATAGAATATTTGCTGTCCTAACCCTGGACCACCAGGGGGGTAAATTGGCATTCGAGGAGCTACTGAAGGTCCCATTGCAACTGGTCGCATTTGAGAAAATTGAGCCTGTATAAGAAGAAAAGATATATAAGCACTAATTAATATAAAAATTGAGTCTGTATAGGAAGAAAAGATATATGGAGCACCAGTTAATACAAAAAGAGAAAAGGCAACTACATGACATCTTGAGAAAATACGTACAAGAACCTAACAAGGGTGTGTCAACTTGATGTGGAGAGAGCGGGAGACATAGGATAAGAGGAAGGAAGCAATTTAAACCTCTCTTGTCTATGGTTTGGTGTACAAGTACCTTGTTGCAAATTATTAAAAAAAAAAGAGGAAATGCCTAAACAAAGATTTGTTACATGGTTTATAACCTATTGGGATGGAGATACCTGCAGCCTGGCTCTTCTATCTTCCTTTCGTTGTGCAGGTGCAACATACAAAGGTTTGCTAACAATCATTTTGCCATTCATCTCCAAAAGCTGTCAAAACAATCACAAACATGTTAACTTAAGGACAAAGAATGCTCTCCATATGCATATGTGAAATCCCATAACGTCAACTTACAGCTCTAGATGCCTCTTCGGGGGTTGAGAATGCAACAAACCCAGAACCTCTACTTATCCCATTAGGGTCACGCATTACCTAATCACCAGAAAAACATGTTTATAAGTCCTATGCAGTAGAATCTCCAAGGCTGATGATGTTAGGTGCTCACTATTCAAAAGATGATGCTAATTACCTTGCAGGATGTGATTGTACCAAAAGGAGAAAACAGCTCCTTAAGCTTATCGTCACTTATGCTATCATCTAGATTTTTAATGTACAAGTTTGCCCCTTGAAATTTGTCAGCTGCCTCCTTCATACTCTGCTCAAATTTGAGTTTTAGTTCAACTTCCCTTTCAGATTTCTTCTGGGCTTTTCCAACATACCACTCTTTATCATCAGATTTCTTTCCATTAAGAGCCTCAACAGCTCTAGCAGCATCATCGGCATTCTCAAAGTTGACAAATCCAAAGCACTTGGATTTTCCATCTACATCCCTCATCACAACAGCACTGGTTATTGTTCCAAATTCACCAAAAGTTTTCTTCAAGTCATCTTCAGTGGTTGCTTCTGAGAGATTCTTTACGAATACATTATTGAATTTTGTCTTGTCAATGGCAGTTTCTCTTTCCTGCTTGCGAAGGAACGGTCCCACATAAACTTGCTTATCATTTAGCAGCATACCATTCAATTTCTCAATGGCTTTCTGAGCTGCTTCTTCAGTTTCAAACTGTACAAATCCATAGCCCTTTGATTGGCCAGAAGAGTCTGTAGCTACTTTGCAAGATAGTATATTCCCAAAAGCCGAAAAAGTATCATGTAATGCTTTGTGGTCAATAGCCTTATCTAGATTCTGTCATATTTGAGAAATATCCAAGTTAGAGATATGAAGGCATGGAAACTTAAAATACATAAATGTAATGCCACTACAAAAGCCCCCAATAGCAAAAATGGCTACCTTAATAAATATATTTCCAGCACCACTCTTGCGAAGACTTGGGTCACGATGTGAATACATGATCCTTATGGGCTTCCCGTTAAGAGGAGTGAAATTAAGCACATCCAATGCCCTTGCAGCTGTCAACAGATGCAAGAAAGGATAGGAAATACTGAGACGGACATTAGTGAAGAAAGGGGCAACATTACCAAAAAACAAAAACATAATTATGATGCTGAAAATAATTGATGGGCGCGAGAGCGTATACATTGCTCATCCACCAAATTGATCAACCGGCAAATCTTTCAACTTCAATTTCTTATGATCAAAACTTAATAATAAATCAATTCTAGGAAAAAAGATTCTAGCTTTGGCAAATCTTTCTAAATTTCAGACACGGGAAATTCACAACCAATTATGATTACATTGATTATGAAGCAAGTAATGAAACTGGTAAAAGTTAACCAAACCTGTCAACCAATCAGCAAAATAATATCCATAGCATTAAATAACCTACTGTTTAACCAGGATAACATGCAACAATTACAATCAGTGGGTTGTCAGTTTCAACATTCATGAAATAATAATTTAACTAAAGGTTGAATTTCAGAAGAAGATCGAGGGTTTCAAGAACAAGGTTTCCCAGTTGACATTAGTTTAGACCTAATGTGCTGAGCATGTTTGCAGCCAAAAAATGATTCAAATTGATACTCCCTACATCACTTCCCTCACCCACTGTATAAAATCGTCAAAGAACACAAAATTGTGGAACCAGTATAATCCAAGCTTGACGCATTTTCGCTCTTTCACAAAATTGTAACTCCCAGACAACCTCACAGTTTATCACCAAAATTAACAATAAATATCAGTGTTTAAACAATTAAACCCACTAATCAAACAGCATAATCCACTACTTTATGTAATCCACCAAACTAGTTGCTTCTACATTTTTTAATGTGTTATTCCAAATTAACACAATTTCTCCAACAGAATAGTGAATACAGGTTTAACAGTTACCGAGAAGCCAAAAAGGTCTAAACTTTAACACAAACAATAACCTTACCATCCTGAGGATTGCTGTAGTTAACGTATCCGTAACCAAGCGATCTACGGGTCGTCAAGTCCCTGCAAACCCTAACGGAGACTACCTGCGCCACCTGGTTAAATACGTCGTACAGCTGCGAATCGTTAACGTTCACGTCCAGATCGCCGACGTAGAGCGACTTCGTAACAAACTGAGGGTTGGCGGCTCCGCCGTTCACGCCCTGAGCCTGAGCCGGTACTTGAACCTGTGCCATAATATTCTTTTCCCCAAAAGCCACGAACTTTTTTAATTTTTTTCTATATTATCTTCCCTCTCCTCGTATTATTATCAAAGTTAGGCTCCACCCAGAAATCCTAACACAACCAACAACCGAAACTGATACCCACGGAAAGTGTTCGATGAAAGGCCTAGGATACGTAAATTTGAGTGCTTTATCTTCCTTCTCTAATTCTTAATTTTTTTTCTGTTTTCTGATAAGAGAGGAGAGGGAAGGTGGAATAATATAAACTAATTTTGGCCGCCGGTGGCAAAAGGCGGCGCGTGAGCTATGTCAGAGACGGAGAGAGAAAGGGGTCGGTAAGGGGCAGAGAGAGACTGCACTCGAAAACAAGAAGGTCCGCAGCGGGGCTTGTGGGAAGATATAGAAGAGAATAATAAAACCCTAGACGATGATGATGATTATGATGCTGGCGAGATTTGTACGCCGTTGGATTTGGGTGCGAGTTAGTGGATCCCAGTGGACCAAGTCAAGAGTAGTTTAATCAGAGGTAACTTACATATGAAGTTATACACACGTGATATAAGAGCGCGTGGTTTGGTTCTGTTCTCTTTTTTTTTTTTAGTCCAAAAGGTTTGCTTTCCATAACATTAAGCACTAAATAAAATTGGCAATTTCAGTAAGCGAAAAACATCACCCATCTTTTAGTTTTAGCAGAATCTAACATAATAAATTCACTTGTTCTACTAGGACTCGTACGTAATAAATTTTATACTATACTAAAAAATATATTATTGTCAACATTTATGTCATTTTATTAATTTATTATATTATTAAAAAAATTGTGAGTAGCTTTTACTTTTTTCATTTAAAATAATAATAAAGAACATTGGTGATAAACTTTTTTTACAGTACAATAACATTAATTGAGAATTAATAAATTTTATATATTAAATAAAATAATTTGCATCTTGATGCCCCAAGCCCGTGGGTCATCCTTTCGTCTAAAACTTCCGGTTGTCTTTTCTTTGATACTTACTACAAATGCACCTAATGTTACAGCTATCAATCAATACATACTGTACTGGTAAAAAAAATTGGTACAGTACCCATGTATTTATTACTGAATTTATTATCGAACTTAATTGTATTTTTTCTCAATTTTTAGGATTAAATTGATTTTTTTTTAAAAAAATAAATCTAAAATATACTAGGCCCCCCTCAAGTCGGGCCCAGGTTAACTAAGCCTCAGTTCTTATTTTTAAAAAATTTAGGCCTTAAGTTAGCTTAGGCTCTGCTGCACAGGCCTGGCCCGAGGCCCAATAAACAATAATAAAATAACGTCATTTTGACATTTTAATTATAAAAAATATGATGTAGGTCTAGTTGAGTTGGGCCTGGGCTCGACTTGGGCTTGCTCCCTAAAGTTGAGCTGGGCCACATTGCCATCCCTATCCTCTTCGCGTCTTTCTATCTTAGACTCTCATCTCAGTCGCCCTCTCCATTGCTTCCTTTTACCTTAATGGCTCCCTTGGTCATCGCCTCGCCATTTATAGGCCTACCATCGTTGACCTTACTGCACGCAGAATCTCACAATTCCGTCGCACCACACCAAAGATATAGGTACCATATCGAGCAATACTAGCCAAAAAATGATACTGTACCCACTCATTTCATACCATTGGTTGGTGTTGCCTGGTAGCAGCCAGTATCAAAATACCGATGAAATATTAGGACTGAAGTATAGTTTTTAAAATATATTGGATAAAATTATAAATTTGAGAAAACCCTAACTATTTAGGATGGTAATGGGCCGGGTTGTATCTGAGACCAACATGTACTACATTAAGGAATGGTGTAATCCTAAATCATGTAGGTAGATAACTTAGCACATATGGAATACTAATAGTATGATTTTGCTATTAATCCTTATTAAGGATCTGATGTTAAAGTTTTAGAAACATGTCAAAATCATATAGATGACAAAATGTATTGACATTTTGAGTTGAATAATGTCTCATAAACTTTGATAACAACATGTAAGATATATGTTAACATCATGATAGAAATATTTCATGAAGTAGAGTTAAAGGTATAGTACCCTGATAAAATTGTTTCACTCAATTTTGCCTACTAAAAGCATAAACATGGACTTCAATTAAAGGCTTTGCTATAAAATGATAATAGTTATCATTAGAAAAAATGATTGCACGAATTTTTTTCCCAACGCAAAATATGATAAGAGATTATATATATTTCTAGTTCATGCTTATGAGTATTTGATATTGAATTTAGATTCAATATTATTATAATGTTTAATGCATGATAAGAAATAGAATGTTAAGGAAAAGTAGTTGATCCAAGTTTATACAAATAGTGTATATATGTTGCATCAAAAGAGACTTATACTTACATAAGTGGCAAGAATACAAAGTTAGATAGTCAAGATTATCTTTTTGTGCCATGTTTGTTAAATCTATATAACGAGAATAAAAAAGTTACATCCAAGGATATATTTATCTTTTTTATTATGAATTATATGAAGCTTATGAAATTATTGGGTTGAAGAATAACGCGAAAGGATGATGATGGTATTAAATTGTTAAATTTATACATTTGATTTATTTAATGGAATAACAATTTATAAAAGGACGATTCTTATATTTCATCAAGATTACTAATGACTTTATGTGATAATGTCATATGTATTAAATGACATAAAGATTTAAAATTTTTGAAAAGTTTAAAGTTTTTAATTTTGAGTAGAAATTAAACATTGAGAATATTTAAGCACTTCGATGAGATTATTGTGATGAGTTTTAAATTTTTTAGTTATCTATAAGAATGAGATTCATTAATGAATATCTCCATAATTAAATTTATAAGAGTATAGTTTTACATAAGGAGGAATATATTGTCACGACCCGGTACCACATCGGACCCATGATAACTGTTGCATAACTGAGTTAAGGACACTCACGGTATCTTTAATTTGACTATATATGCAAGGTTAACTGAACATCTCTCTCTCTGTTTTTTTTTTAAATTTAGGCAGCACAACAACTGTATTTTAAAAATCCCAAAACTCAATCAAATACCTACAAATAATTTTAAACACACTTCTATATTCACATCAAAATTTTTTGCCACAACTTCAGGACTTCAAAGTCCACTCAAAGCAATCTTAATAACAATGTCAAAGTTCATATATAAGGTCTTTTACAACAACAAAATAGTCAAAAGTTAAATTTATATAATCATAAAGCGTACCAATATAGCAAATCTAATAAAAACAGTAAAACAGTTTATGAGCCACTATGCAACTAAAGTACCAAACAGAAACTACCCACGTGCGGTAATATCATGAAAATTTCAAAAGACCACACGATCCACTCAGAACTTTAAGCTCACTAAAGTAAACTGCATGGTTGGAAGGCGGAAGGGGTGAGTACACTATATACTCAGTGAGCAGGAAAAACATATGTCGGAAATAGAACTCGATATACACCAAGACGATATAAATAACTAATGAGATGAAAGGGAGAGCAAAATCATGAGAGGCTTGGCCCGAGGGGCAACTCAAAGCGGACAATATCTATGAGCGGGTGGTCTGGGATGTTACAAATGGTATCAGAGCTAGTTCCCGACCCATTGTGTTAGCGTAGGACGCTGGACCCTAAAAAGGGGTGGATTGTAAGATCCCACCTCAGTTGTAAAGGAGAACGAAGTACGTCATATAAGGGTATGGATACCTCTCCCCTAAAATGGGTTTTTCCTAGTTTGGGAAGAGTAAAACTGTGAGGACCTGGGGGCAACCCAAAGCGGAAAATATCTGTAGGAGGGTAGTCTGGGCTGTTACAAATGGTATCAGAGTCAGTTCCCAATCCGTTGTGCTAGTGTGGGACGCTGGGCCCTAAGGAGGTAGATATTGTGAGATCCCACATCAGTTAGAGAGGAGAACGAAGTACGCCTTTGATCGGCACCTTGTATCGATCTAAAGATCAAATCCTTGGAAACCGAATCAAAAATAATTTAATTCTAAGGATTGCAGTATAGGATGCAACCTCGGGTCATCTCACTTAATCGGAACCTAATGAAATGGAACTAAGCTAGCCTATATGTCATAAAACGCAAGTGAAATTAGCAAGGAAAAGGGGGGTTTTGATTATGAAACTATTATTGAACTAAAATGCATTGTAGAAAGCATGTAAAAAGTATTTTTGGGTTTTTGAAAATAGAAAATGAAAATACTAAAACAAGTGATAAAATCCT
>JANZLC010000202.1:32394814-32409613 GCA_026413385.1 Erythroxylum gracilipes
GCTCTGCATTCAGCTTTAACCTTGGCACCTACAGAAATACAACATCAACTACATGTTTTAACAACCAATCATCACTATTAGCAATTATTTGTAATCTCAAAAGCAGTCACTACATGTATAATTACAAACCTATGAGAAGACTCAGTAGCTGCGCTTCAAAAACACAATCAAACCTATGAAAAGAACTCGATAGATTCACTTCAAGAACACATCAAAGGTATGACTAAAACCCATCAAACCTACGACAAGAATTCAGTAGATTCACTTCTAAAACACATCAAATCTATGAAAAAATTACAGTAGATTCACTTCAAAAACACAGTAGCGAATTGTGATGAAAGAAAGAAGATCTTTTCCACTTGGGATATAATCTTGTTAAACCCAGATTACAGTAGTTCTCAATTAATTTCCAAAATTTCATACAACATATATAACATCAAATCGGGGATACTTCACATAATCAGTATTAGATTTGAGATCTCACTTTCAGCTGAGCATTGTCTCTAAAAACAAAGACATATCAAGACATTTGCTGCACTTTTAGGCTTTTGTTTATTGTCTACCACAAAATATTTGCAGAGTTTCTCAGTTGAAAAAAACTTCAACTTGATAAAAAGGTAGTCAGGTGCATTCCAAAGTAATCACTTCATTTGTAAAAGATATTGAAGGATGGGATTAACCCCAATTTCTTCCCAGAAGCTCAGAATGACTGGATATTGAACCTATATGACTTTTCTTTTGGTCATCTTTCTAGAATAAATGTAAGATTTCAAGGTTAACAACAAATACCATTTTTCTGAAAATCCAAACTTTCACCGAAAGTGGATTAAACTTCCTTGCTCCGATGCATGAGAGTTACAACTAAAGAAGACAACTCCAAATCTTAATTCTAATGCTAATATCTAAATGAAACCCAGAAAATGATAAAAGCAAGGCTCCATTAACAGATTATACACAAAGCAATGACAGTAAACCTAAATAACTGCATGAATGTTTCTTTCCATCACTCAGATAGCCATCCAAACTGGGGACATAATGTATATAGGAAGTCATTTTGCATATCAAAGATTAAAATGTCATGATCTTGCATACTGAACTAAATCCGATCCTGTAAAACCAATATCATAATTACACAAGGAAATCAATATACTAAATCCAGAAACTCAAAGATTAAGCACCTAGATCAAAGCCCATATTTACTTCTTTTGACCACAGCGTCAGCAGGAAGACAAAATCCAATTACAAGCCAAGTCTCTTATTTGCAGGAGACTCAAATCGCATAAACATAAAATTACTTAAGACAAGTTTTCCCATAGGAAAGTTAGCAACACCCAAATCACGATCCATATAAGAAAGCCAAAAACAGCAAAGATCACAAAGCGTCCATATCATAAGTTGCAAAGGAACTCCAAGAAAAGACTCAAGCTTTAGAAAAATCAACGAAAACCCATAACTAAGAAGCCAGTAAAAATGTGGAAACAAAACAGAGAAGCAGAGGAAACCTTGCCATCCATATTCAAGCTGCGAGTGGCGAACTCGACTCCAATAGTGGATTTGGACTCCAAACTGAACTTGTTGCGGGTAAACTTGGAGAGAAGATTGGACTTGCCCACACTAGAGTCATCGATCAAAGAAGAATGAGACGGTGAGATAGGAAAATGTAACGAGGCTAAAATGGAGATTAAGAAAAATATTTCAGCTGATTGGGACGAAACGCTGGTATAGAGGAGCTGATTTAAAATCAGCTGATTGGGTTGAATCAGCCAACCCAATCAGCTCTTTACCAAACAACTTTAATAGTTTTTTCATGAAGTCAATATGCTGATATGGTTCAAACAGCTAAAAAAGAGCTGATAAGCTCTTTACCAAACGAGGCTAATGTCTCTAAGCTGATACAGAACAACAATTGTGTTCTACCTCGGGAACTTTTGAGATAAGAGTTGTTCCTTATACAGGGAATGTATTGAATGCAGGGACCAGTTATGTTTTGAATGCCATTTTGCTTCTAGTGTTTGGAAAGAGATTAAGAGATATTATCAACGGGACCTCACAGGGAATTCATTTTCAGAAACAATTCAATGGCTGATGGATCACTCTTATCTTTTAAGACTTATTTTATTGCACTAGGGACTTATATCCGAGGGATATATAAGGAAAGGAATAATATGAGATTCAAAAACAAATTTGCTAATATGAAAGAGACAACGTATAAGATTCTACAAACTATCCTGGAGAACCTTTTCTTAAGAACAAAGTCAATTGACTCCATGGAAGCTGACTTGTTGGTTTCTTGAATGAATGTATTTTTGTTATTTTAGTAAAGAGATTACTTTCAAATTTCTTACCAATAAATGGGAATTTACCAATGGACTATTTATAATCTTCTTTATTTTCTATTAATATCTTTCTTTAATTTAAAAAAACCATCAATCAAAAAATAAATATCCGAACGAAATAGTCGCTTTCTACCAATGAGCCTCTTCCCCTTTCTCTTGTTGGCAAGATTTCACATAGTACTTTTTATAATTAAAAAATCAATCTATTGGATAGTTTTACCTCAACAAATAATTACTTGAAATTTTTTATTCACCATTTTGATTGATGATAAAATGAAAAAAGAAATAAATTATAAATAAATAAAGAAATGAAGAAAAAATTGTGTATTAATATGCAGAATAACTCTTGAAAAATAAATTTTAAAAATAAAAAAATCAATCAAAGAGAGAAAGACAAGATATTGTGCTGTATTTTCACATTTGTGAAGGTCATCCTAATGGGTTGGAAACCATATCAACAAGTCTTCTATGAGCGGAGGCTCGTTTACTTTTGTTTTTTCCATCGTTTAAAACCATATCAACGGGTCTTCTACAAGCTGAGGCTCGTTTACTTTTGTTTTTTCCATCATTCATCTTGAGCCAAGATCGAAACTTCCACTAGTTCGTGATGGCGAGGGGTTGGAAAAGATGGCTTCACCATACTTTGGGAAATCTTCTCCACATGAATCGGTCATTTTCTTTTGAGTAAAAGATGATCAACATGGGCTTAGCTTCTCTCTTAGGAGGTCTTCAATGGGAGAATGCAGTAGAACAATTGAGCACAGGTTTTTGCTAACAGATCAGTTGACTGAAATCAAATAGCAACGTGATCGTCCTCGAAAAATTCAACGATGATAGATCTTGAAGCATGGGCACAGATATCCGTGTGATCACATGGACACAGCTGTCCATGTCCATAAAAAAGAATGCTATACATTTAAATGTGTTTACAATCTGTCTTTCCTGTTTTGAACCAGTACACAATACATAGGGAAAAGTAGCTTCTTAGTGGATGGCTCTTAAGTGCTAAGGGTCTCCCTCCGTGCTCGAATGCCCTCAATTTTAAAGATTTTAGGATAGAATGAGTTTATTAAGATGGTTACGTTTTAAAGTCAATATAATTGGATATTAAAGAGGTTTGATCTAATATATTCGTAACATATAATTCAATTCTTTCTTTATCAAATATTCTATCGGGACATAGAAAATAAAATTAATATATATTTTATTTAAATTCGATTACATTCATTTTTACTAATTATCAATTAATTTATAATTAATATTTTAAAATGATGTTTTCAAATTTTAGTTCACTCTCACCAAAAAAATTATTTAAAACATTCCAATCAATAGCAATAGAATATTTTCTAATTATGTAAAGTGATGAATTTTTTATTAATTTTTTTTCCATATAATTTATATAATATCCAAGTATCATTTATTACAACAATAATAACTCAATAAAAATTTCAATTATACGCAAAGTTTAAGGAGATTCAGTATTATACAGCCTTACTCCTACCTAGTAGAGAAGTTGTTTCTAAATAACCTGCATAAAATAAATAAATAAATAAAATATAAAATAAATGATAAACTAAATAATGCAATAAAGAATTGATAATAATAATAATAATAATAAAGCTAAGTAGGAAAAAGTTTAGGCGAACTACAAGAAGAAACTGATAAAAGACATGAGAATGGAAAGGATCTCTTATCTATATCTTAGTATGCCAAAATTTTTTATTGTGAGTCATATCCTCGGTAAGTTTTAGTAGTGTCATATCATTCTTAATTACCTCCTTATAATTTTTCTTAAGTTTGTCTTTTTTTTTCTCTTATAATCTTTAAGTACAATTTTTCGCGGCTTCTTATTGGAACGTCTGGATGTTTCCTCTCAACAGGTACGACTTATTAATTACCTAAAATATAATATGTCATAAGTTGTACTAAACTGTAGTAATTTCCATATGAAATAATTTGGCAACCTAAAGTCTAAGGATCAATTATACAACTATTATGATAAGGACACCACCAAAAGCCCAAGTGATATCCTATTTGAGATTCTCATAATCAAGTCAGCTTAATACTAAACTATCATTTAATAAGTATTCATATATTTTTAAGTCTTTCAATACTTTCATTTATGAGATCAATTATTTTTTATTACAAAAGACAATATATGATAATTTTACTGTTTTGTTAATATCTCGTTTTAGTAAAACTATATTAACAAATATTTTAGAATAATACCTAAATATAAATTAAATCTCTTAATTATGATCTCATCATAATTTTAATTACACAAATAATTTCAATGATTTAATTTTTCGTATTAAATATTAAATTTAATTAAAAATATATAAAGATAAATAATTCTTTTTTCGTGATGTACAATCAAATAACATGAGTTTGAATTATTGTCAAAGTATTTAGGAAGCCTAGTCTCGTCATTTAAACCTCCTAAAAAAGACTACTTCCCACTAATGGTTATCACATATAAGAAATTCGGACAATTGAAGCAACAAGTGGCTATCTTTCGTTAGTAGGATCCTGTAAGGTTTATTCTCATTATTAAGGTATGGTCCATTTAAAAGTAGAATACCCTACCCACTATCTTTGGTTGCCCATCCACCCGACTCTTCTTCTCTGTGATGGCCAGAGATATGAGTGGGTTTTTGGTTGTTAAAAAAAACCAATGTTAGCTTTCGGTTTTGGTCCTATTCTCACTGAGCGTTGTTAACACCATCGAGCTTGCTTTGGAAGATGATAGAAATTCAGACCGACAACAACACATTCAAATCTCAAGAGGAAAGGCAATGGCTGGAGGTATATGTTCTTGGTTATGCTTCTGCTACTGGTTTTACATATATATATACGGTTATGAAATGCATGCTAGAGTTTAACAAGGTTTGCCCCAAGGATGCGAGAACGTCGACTCAATCACCTCTCGTGAAAATGGTTGGCAATTGATCAACAAATTTTTCTTAGCCACAGCTATGCTCCAACAGCCTCCTGAAGAGCTCCTACAATAGCACCGCCCTGATTGTCTTGTCGCTGACATGTTCTTTCCTTGGGCCACAGAAGCTGCTTCCAAATTTGGGATTCCAAGGCTAGTGTTTCATGGAACAAGTTTCTGCTCATTGTGCACCGGAGAGTATATCAGATTACACCTGCCACACAAGAAAGCTCCGTCGGACGACGAGTTCTTTCTTGTGCCTAATCTTCCAGGGGACATCAAGTTAACTAGAAAGCAATTGTCAGACGTTGAGAGACAAGGCATCGAAACAGACTTTACCAAGTTGGTGAAAAGATCGAGAGAGTCCGAGTTGCTTTGGTGCAATCGTCAACAGCTTCTACGAGCTCGAGCCTGCATATGCTGACTTTTACAATGATGCTTTAGGTAGAAGAGCAGGTCATATCGGGCCCGTTTCGTTGTGCAACAGAGGGATTGAAGATAAAGCGTAGAGAGGAAGAGAAACGTCCATTGATGAACATGAGTGCTTGAAATGGCTTAGACTCCAAGAAACATAATTCAGTTATTTACATAGATTTTGGAAGTGTAGCCAATTTCACTAACTCTCAGCTCAAGGAAATAGCAATAGCACTGGAAAACTCAAAAGCGGCAGTTCATATGAGTGGTCAAGAAAGACATCAAAAACAGCCAAAACAACGAAGAAGATTGGCTGCCAGAACGGTTTGAGAAGAGAGTGGAAGGCAAAGGACTGGTCATACGAGGATGGGCGTCGCAAATATTGATACTTGATCATGAAGCGGTAGGAGGGTTCGTGACACCCTTTGGATGGAACTCGACGATTGAAGGCATAACAGCTGGAAAGGCAATGGCACGAGAAGTTGGTGACAGATGTTTTGAGAATTGGAGTTGGTTTCGGAGTGAAAGAATGGGTGAGAGTTCAAGGAGATTATGTAGAAAGTGCCAAGATAGAGAAAGCAATTAGTAGAATTATGATGGGTGATGAGGCAGAGGAGATGAGAAGCAGAGCAAAAAAGCTTGCCGAGATGGCCAGGAACGCCGTTGAACTTCAATGATTTGGTTCATGAGTTGAGGTGCCGTCGTTCCTGAACCCAAGCACTGGAATCCTGCCATGTCTCTATGCATTGACTACCTGATCGTAAGTGAAAACAATAATAATTGAAGGAGTTAGGTGATTTTAAGAATTATAAATGTTTCTTGCGCAAGTCAGTCATCTCTTATTTCTTCAATTTAACTTACCTGAAAACATGTTTAAAGCTGGTTAGGAATAAGAAGTTTGATGTAGACGTCAATAGGTTTAATTTGAATGGTTTTACAACTTTAATTAATTGAGGTAGAGCTTTAAAACATATTATATAAGGAAAAGCTCTTTTTAAGTTATTTAAACGAGTACCTATGTATTCAGAATTAAAACTCAATCTCTACTTATCTTGAAATTATTATGTCTTTTAGTAAATTTTTATAAACATTCAGTATTAATTATGTAAACATTTTTCTTTCGAAAATAATCATGTAAACATCTATATTTTCTCCTTTCAGTGGTCATTAATAAGGTTATATATTATTTTCTCTATCAAATTTAAGAGTATAGTCTAGTGATACAATCCTTAAGTTAGCAGAATAATAATTTGACAGACACTTTAAGAAATGGTTACGGGTGGCCTCTACCACCAAAAAAACGCAACAATGATACTGCACTATTGTAGAACTATAGCAAAAATTAACCAGTTGATAAACAAAATAGCCAACCTCCTTACGATCTGTTGATCGAAGAAACAAAAAGAAAGATGACCATATTCCAAACTCCTATTCATTTAATGGGAAGACTACGTAAATTAGCAAAAGCTACTTACAAATTAACAAACAAGATGTTAATATTCACAACTATGCTTTCCTGACACTTGGATAAGAAGAAAACTTGTAATGCTTGGAAAATGAATGTTCTCATCATTTTTGGTAATAATAGAAAGAATATATGGGTCTCAAACTTGATAGACACGAAAACTTGTGGAAAGGATAAGGATTCCATTGTTTTACTGTCACACTAAGCTATCCTAAAGCTGCAGTTCTAGACCACCGAGCACCAAAGTCTAGCGGTAAGGTGTTGGTCTTCGCTTAAGCAAGGTTGGGCGTTCAGCTCTCACTTGTGTATGCAGCAGTATTAAATACTCAGTGGTAGTGCTAAGCTACCTATCGGGATCCTACAAGGCACGAACGAGGGATTAATTTGAGTGTGGTAATAACTTAAAGGTGTCTTTGCTCGAGAAACTGACGTTGCTTCTAAATATGGGATCCCAAGACTCCCTCCAAGATCGAGTTATAATCTGAGCATTAATTAAGTAATCATATAAAACTGTTCTTTGAAAGTGATAACTGAAAAATATAGCTGTTTCAAGGTTTTCAGTATATCAAAAAAGAGGGAGCTGAAACTGACAATGACTTTTAATAAATAGGTATTAGGGAATAAAGTAAAGGACTGAATAACACACATGCTATTGTACTAAAATCACCTTAAATACAATTGAGAGATAACTGAAAAATATAGCTGTTTCCAGGAGCTGCTTAGGCAAACCTCAAACTTGACATTGCCCGAGCATAGTTGTCTAGCTATCACTGAATAATCCATCACCAGAGTATTCATGAAAATACAGTACCCAAGTTGTATTCTAAAGGCCATATCATCTATCCTCCTTTGATCTGTTTCTTCCTCTGTATCAAGAATACCAAGTTTTGTTTAAAGTATTTTATATGAGAAGGCATTGTGCGTGATGAAATCTGCCAGCTTCATATGTTCTTCCTCTTTACAGCTTCATATGTTAGACATGGCCAAACTGTTTCCAGAAGAGGCTCAAAGACATCTTTGATTAGGAATGCAGATGACCAGATACATTTAATAAGGTGAGAATAAAATCTAATTATGAATTACATCATAGTGGAACATTTTAATTTTAGGACATAATGCCGATATAACGAGGCCAATCTTAATATTGCAAAATACAACACCAATGTAGGCACCAATGCAGACAATGAAATCAAACTTGTCAACATTCCGAAGATGGATTGCAGCTTCATAATCTATGAGACCGAGCATGGCGGATATAATGATTGAAGAAAGCACCACAAGTGGAGTGTATTGGAACATTAGGGTCAAGAACAAGAAGGTAATTAGAAGCAAATGCATGCATTAGAAATCATAACACAAAAATCATGTCTAACCAATCTTTCATCAAACACTTAATACGTAGTACTCAAACAAACTTTCCAATCCATATTCAGCTTCAATTAACCCATTCTGAACGCACTACCGATCTCACCATCTTCATTATTATGAAAACACACATTCACCATAAGGAAAACCACAACACATACGAATTGAACACAAAACTCAGTAAAAAACAACACCTAAATACAATAATATCACCATTAGAAGAAAAACTAGAGTGCAAATGATGGAATACATATGTCAACCGATGACGACGAAGATGGCAGGCAATGGAAGAAGACGACGACGATGGCAGACACAAGGAGAGAACACAAAACACAGAGGAAGATGATGGTAGAAGAAAAAGAATGAAGATGGAGATGGTTTTTATTTAAAACGAAAAGAAAATATTTAATTTTTAAAAATGTTCAAACATTTGGCAATGATTTTAGAAAACGTCGCTAAATGTTCGACAATTAGCGATGAAATCTTCAAATTGTTGCAAAATATATTACTTTAATGATGATTCGATAAAACGTCGCAAAACGCTGGACTTTTGGTGACGAATTTGGAAATTGTCACCAAAAGATGAATTTTACCGAAACGTAGCTAAAAGTCAATTTTGTTGTAATGTAACTACGTTAAATGGTACCATAGTTATTTCTAAAAGACAACAATAGACGTTTTTTGAGCTAATCAATTGTATATGAAGAAGTTTATGGGATAAATACCGTCTTTACCGTACCATAACTACTATCTTTCTGTTGGTTTATGCTCTACAATTAGTTATAGTTTAGTGACATAAATAATTTAAAGACATTCTTTATCTTATACATATATTCATATGTATATGATAAAGTTTATGGGATAAATACAATAATCTAATGAAAGTCCTGTTGATAAGCGGGGTCTAGGATAAATATATATTGCAAATGAATTTATGATATGATCATAATTATGTGATTCATATTGCATTTATATGTTACTTTTAAATTGTTCTTATTTATTATTCTATCAAGATAGGATATTAATACAGGGTAAAAGGACAAGTACACATTATGTTTCTTCTTTATGAAAAAAGTAGTCGATCTTATAAACTAAAGTGATGATTGTATAAGTGATCATTTAATTTAAGATCTCCAAAGTTATTTCAGATAAAGATTATTATATTTTGATACTACTTATGACTTCTTTTAGTCAAGTGTAGCTCAGTCGATAGTCAAAGTAATTAGAAAAACTGTTCCGTTGTTCTCAATTAGTATTGATTCAAAAAATCCTTGACTAAGGTAGAATGACACTTTGAAAATAATTTTCAAATCACATTAATTGAATCGATTACTAATCACTGTGAGCTATTATGATTGAATTCAAACATAGTACATTAATTTCATACTTTATGTCTAATCAAAATATTACATTATAAAATGATTGAATTATATAAAAAATCATATATAAAAAGAATAGTCAATATCACTTTGATATTCCTAAATATTTGATTAGTAATGATGTGTTGCTAGACATCAATCTTAATTTATCGAAGTAAATTGTTCAAATAGAGGATTAAAGATAAATTAAAGGAATTTAATCTATCCAATCCCAAAAATGATTTGAGGCTATAATTTATATCCATTGCTAATATATTTGAGAACCTAATAAAATTAAAACAAAGTTGACCTTTGGCTACAAAAAGATAGTAGCTAAAGATACAAAATTGTCCCTAATATGGCAACGATTTAGTTTCGTCGTCCAAAACATCGCCAAATTCCCGTAACTGAAAACCATAGGCAATGTTTTGTGCTAATCGTCACTAAAATTTTTTGCCTACACTTTATTTTCATAACGAAAGACTATTAGAGAGGTTTTGAGGAATTGCCGCCAATACGTGTGGCTATGCTCTACGTTTCCTGAAACTTAGCCAATCCGAAAATGTAGTCAAATTTTTTTAACTACAATTTGTAAAATGTAGTCAATTTTTTTATCTATGTTTTAAAGAAATGTTATACCATGTTATTATTTGTTGCATTTTTAATCCATATTATTGTATATAATGTTTCGATATATTTTTATTGTTAATTTATTATAAAAATATATCAAAAAAATTAATTGCTAATTTGAAGCATTGTATTAAAAGATAAAATGTCATTAAATTTCTTCATATACAAGATTTTAATTACAACTTAAACAATTCTTATATACAAATAATAAATACAAAGACTAGTTTACAAATTATAATACAAATCACTCAGCCATGCATCTTCTTCAATTGTGTAATTTGAGAAAAAAAGTATTAAATTTAAATTATAATACAAACATGAATTAAAAGAAAAATTTATAAGAGATTTAATTAATGTCATTTACTTTCATCTTTACTACTATTATAATCCGAGCTTATTATTGTTCTGAGGTACGCATCATGCTTGGCTAACTTTTTTCGATTATGTTGTAATTCAACCTTAAGTGTCTTATTTTCCTCTTCAAGATGTTGAACGTATGTAGATATTGATGAGATTGAAGCATTTAACTTAAGGTTAAAGCCAAGACCTTTGATATAACTTGAAAGTGTACCAAGCACGGGCAAATATCTTTTACATTGACCTCATTCCCCTTAGACATTGATTTTTGTAACAACTCTTGCATCTTATTTTAAAATTAAAAAACAAAACCAATTTTCAATGAAAATATTATTAGTTAGTACTACATAAATAAATAAACTTAAATTTTAAACAAATTTTTGTACTTAAATAGTTATTTTCTGCTTCTTCTGACCTTCACCCTTGACCTTTCTTATAGTGAGTGACTTTGTATAGTCTCATCCTATCACATTCTTGTCCATGTAGTTCCATCTTACTCTGTTTTATGAAAGAAAAATACAAGGAACAATAAATAATATAGTGTTTATTGATGTAATTATAACTTGTAAACAAAGATCATACATATTCATTTCGAAAGACTACAAATGAGTTAGACCCTTGATTGTGAGGTGTTTTAATTTTTCCTCTATTGACCTTTACCTTCTCACATTTTTCCTAAATAAAGAAAAAAAGATTAGATAGTCATTAAATTATTTAACAAGATTAATGGAAGAAAATGTGAAGGGAAAAAAACAAACTTGAACTTTGGGAGAGGCACAATAATCACACAAATTATTCTAATTTTCTTGAGACATTCGTCTCGGAATATGTCTCCTTGCTTTTGCATCAGAAGGAAAAGATTTATAAAATTGATGCAACCTATGACAACAATCCCTGGTCCTTAGTTTCAATAATGAAGTCACACAGTTTGAAAAATCAGGGTCCTCGACTTCGACAATATTTAATTTCATCCATGAACAATAAGTAAAATTGTAATTAATCTTAAAATAAGTAAAACAATATTACATATAGTTCAATAAATTGAAAATTTACTGCAATTTTATCCAAAGCATTTTTAAGCAAGTTGTCTTCCTTCAAGTCCTTAACATACTTCAGGGAAGGTAATTCTATTATCTCAATAATCCCCAAATTAATTGACAATTTTGCAAATTGGATCTTATCTACAAGATGACCTTGCAAAGTATCAATGTGTATTGACAACTTGTTATTCATTGCAACATTAATTTGTTGCAATTCATAATCTCTAGTTATACCTCTACATCTTTTTTTAATATTGGCATTGGAACCTAATAATAAATCAATAATGATAAGAAAATACCAATTATATATGTACATATACATTTGAGTATAATTGTATTTGTATGTGTTAAAGATTAACAAGCCTACAAATCCCTCTATATTAGTTGATTCATTATTCTATGAGGAAGAATGAGGTTGTTTATAACTAATTTCATTGGTGAATGAGGTCAAATGTTGTTATTAGCTAGGAACTGATTGATCTGGTTGAAGTTGCACATCCCTCTGTTCTATAATTTCGATACCTCCCACCTTCTTCCCTTTGTTTCTACCTGTTGTCATTATATTAGATATCTATAAAAACGAACATAAAGTTTATTAACATTAGAATAAATCCAATGATCATTACAAACATACATTCAATCATTAACATTAATCGCATTAACATAACTTAATCATCAATAATCCGCATTAATATAACTGAATCATCAACAATCTACATTAACATAAGTCAACCATCAAAAATTCACGTTAATATAACTCAATCATCAACAATCCGCATTAGCATAATTCAATCATCAACAATAAGCATTAACATAACTTAGTCATTAACAATATGCTTTAACATAACTCAATCATCAACAATCCACATTAATCTAAGTCAATCATCAACATGAGGCATTAACATAACTTAATCATCAACAATCTACATTAACATAAGTCAACCATCAACGACACGTATTAACATAACTCAATCATTAACAATCGACATTAACATAACTCAAACATCAACAATACGCATTAACATAAATGTTGGTAACGTTACAATTCAAACAACATAAAGAACATTTTTATTAACTTCAATCATTATGATCGAGATCTTAAAAATCATCATCATTAATTACATTATGATTTGACTCTTCATCGATATTATATTCGACCAAAGTATCATCATTGTCATATAATTCATCCTCAACATAGTCTGCAACTCTTTGTGCAACAAGATTAGCTTGTACTTTATGTACTTCTAGTATATTGGGATCAACATCTTCCCTATAGAATGATGATATATCTACATCTTCTATTTGTAAGGCTCTATTATTCAGCTTGAATTCAATATCTTGATATACTTCATCACCATATTCACCCATTAGACCATTGTCTCTTTCACAAAAATCAAAAAGATTTCGATGTCGAAAATTTTGAACAACTTTCCAATTGCTGCCCAATACAATGTCGTTAAGGTAGAATACTTGCTTCACTTGTGCTGTAAGCATAAAAGGATCATTATCATACCATGTGTTACTAACACTGACGCTAGTAATATTGTCATTCTGTTTTAAGTTCATCCTTTTGTCACCAAGATTAAACCATGTGCACTTAAATAGAACAACCTGTTTGCCCTTTATATAATGCAACTCTTCCTTCCCATTAAATTCAGTCATTAGATGGATTGTAAGAGAATTTAACTATCCTTTTAAGAAATAGATTATGTTTGATTAGCAACAGTTATCCAAAAGCCAAAGATTTGAGCATTTTACCATTGGTGAGCTAATTGGATCACTGCTCACCTATGAGACACGAATGAATGAACTGCATAAGGATAAAGTGGCTCCAACAAGAGGAGGTGTGATTTCTAAATTCTCTAAGGACAAGAAAATTGATGATGAGGAGACTTCAACAAATGAAAGTGATAAAGATGGTATAAAATTTATCACAAAAAATTTAAGAACTTCTTAAAGAAGACAAAATTCAAACACTTGAAGAAGAATAAGAAAGTACTTAAGACCATATAAGATCACAATACTAGTTGGAAGAGTGAGGAAACCAAAAAATATGGTAACAAGTATGTGATTTATGGACAATAATAAATAGGTATCCTCTTCCTCAAATTCTTATGATCATAATGATTATTGTGATTTTGATCTTTTATATCATAAGTTATCTGAATGTTTAGAGGTCATGAGGTTGAAAACGAAGGAACTATCTTTCAAGCATAAATAGATTTTAAAGGAAGAAATTATATGTATGACATGATAAAATATAATAGTATTGTCAATGATAATGAGCATAATTTGTTGCATATGAATGAGACATTGAATAAAAGAGATCATTGTCCTTAAAGAATCATTACCTAGATTCACTATAAGTAGTGAAAAATTGAACAACATGTTCGAGAAAGAGAGAGAGAAACTATACTTTAAAGGTGGAGTAATGGCTAAAAACAATGCCAAAAGGTTCATGGTGGTTTTAATGGAAAGGTTCATTGATTGTTAGAAAGTTAAAGTTGGACAACTTATCTATAAGTTTCACTTTGTTAAAGTATGATGAGCATTAAAAGTTAGAGCTTATGTCATAAGGATGTAGCACATAGCCAATACGTAAGCTTACTCAAAACCTTAATCATAAAGAAGTGAAAAACATGAAAAATTTGAAAAGGAATTCCATAATTAGAAAATCCTATGGCCACCAATGAAGAAATTAGAACCCCAAAGGTGTGATAAACACTTTCAATTGCATCAATGTGCTTAAAAAATCCAAAGTTTCAAACAATGGGGGAATTGTTGGACCCCGAACCTTTCTTGAAAGTTAGGACTATTAAATGAGAAATTATTGATGATCATTCATGTGTAAATAAAAGAAGAATTTAAGGAATTGAAAAGAAATAGGAAAGATGGTTTA
>JANZLC010000202.1:32414864-32426190 GCA_026413385.1 Erythroxylum gracilipes
CGCCGTTATCTGTTTTGCAGGTATCTCACAGCCAGAATCGCACGGACCATGGATCAAAACAGCGACGTTCAACCTCAACAGAATCCGGCTGAACCAGTTCTCTTATGTTAAAAGGTGGAGTGCTCAAGACAACGGAGATGAGGGAAATAGTGAGGCGCTTTCCACTTTCGTTAGATAGTAGTGGAATCCACCCGTATCAGATGGGTTTTAGGTTGACAATAGATAAAAATTACAAAAAAAAGAAGAAGATATATCATATATCATTATCGAAAACTTAATTAAAACAAAAATTTTGTTAGTTAAAATTGAATTTGATAGATTTTAAACATTTTCAAATATTAGAATTTGATTTATACTATAATGAAAATTTTAAATTTTGAAAGAAACTTTTTACTTAAAAAAACTAGATATAAAATTTAAACAAATATAACCACGTTTGCATGGATCTATTTTAAAATATAAATTTAAAATACTAAAAATGGAAAAGGTCAATAAAAGGTTTCTCAGCAACTAATGATTGTTTATGGCAGATCCAATAGGCCATGAAATTGAAATAGGGGAAGCTCTCATAGAAACACTACTCGGCCCAATCTGGAAATTGTTGACACGAACGTGAGCACTAAAAATCTACAAATACGTGCCAAGGAATTGCAGAATGATTACTTTTGACATATTATTTGTTAGTCATTCTTTTCTTTAGCTTATTTAACAATCAACAGTGCAAAAGAAAAAAAGTACACTATGTTGATGGAAATCGAATATGCGTCCACGTTACCAACCAGCACTGTGTTAATTATATTTTTGACCAGATTGTCGTCTTGTAACTTGCTAAAGCCACGTTCAACTCATAAATTAGCACTTCTTAGACAATGAAATAATTATTGGTGAGGTGAGTTCAAGTTTTAGAGACCATAAGAATGAGTACTACAACTAAGACAAAGAACATTGTAATATGGGAAAAAGCGTGTCTTAATCATCCGACAAGGTTAATTTGATTTTCGGTAATAAGATTAGCTGTCGCTAAAAGTGCTTGTGATCAGCATGTGTTCGAGCCCTTCAAATATTCTTGTCTATAGCCTAATTAAGCATGTAGTTTTCAAATACTAGTTTAAATGGTTAAAGTTTGGTTAGAAGCTCAAGCCGACGGGGTTAAGTTAAAACTGATCAACTTTTTTCTTAATCTGATATTCTGTATTCAATTATAGTTTTGTAGACTTACGATGATGAACAAAATGAGAACACCAACTAGCGTGCTTGGTGGGTAGATGCAACAAAGATAAGGTTTCCGGTTTTCCCAGAGCAAATTATGATCTTAACTAACAAAAGCATGAAAATGAAGTGATAGAAAGTGGAGGTAAATGCCGGACATAAAAGTTGGGAGGAGGAGCTAATTCTCCTTAAAAGTTGAGCTTTACCATTAAATATCAAATCAAATCCCCAGATTTTAAAGTTGAATCTTAGAAAAATGCTCTAAATTGAACAGAAAATCAGGAAACAAAAAAGGGATTTCTTCACTTGCTTTTGATATGATTTTTTTTTAATTAAAAGTGAAGAAAATCACTTTCCCTTCAGTTCCAACGTCACCTCAAACGGAATCAAGTTCTCCATTTGAACTAATCATTCCTCTAGATAACTATTATTCTACCAACTTTGTATTTTCTTTTTCTTCTCACAAGGTTTACAAACTTCAGTTCGTTATTTTGATATAAAGTAAAGACATACAACTACGCAGATATAGCACACAACTTGTCCGTGCTAATGCAATTATTCCAACATTAAAGTGATGTCTTTCTTTTATACCACTTTCATCAACTTTATTGTTCTAGCTAAGCTGCCAACCTATAAACAAATCTTATGCTCTTCTGTCTAACAACTATTTATGACCCATATTATCATTGTTAAAGAATGATTTCAAGTATGATTTAAAGTTGTTAAAAATGTAGTCTTTGTTTATACATAAAATTTAAGAGTAGTAAGATAGAGTAGTAAAGAAAGGTCTATTATTTGTTAGAAGATAAAATTTTATCTGTTAAGATAAAGTTGTTATATGTTAGGATTTAAACTTTTAAATATTTGATTTGTTTGCTTAATCTTTACCAAGATATTAGCTAAGTTTGTTATTTAATTGCTTATATATTTAGGCCTTCAGCATCATTGTAAGTGCAACTCATCAATAAATTGCCTCTTACATTATCTATTATACTTTTTTTGTTAAATTTTGGTTCTAAATTTAAACATGGTATCAGAGCTCTTAAAAATCTTGAAGGACTTATGAGTGATTAATACTTTACAAGCTTCAGAGCAAAGAAGGGTAATGAGAAACCAAGAAAGTGGAAAGATGTTGGAAGAAGACTATCTAGCAAAGATTCCGTCATCAAAAAAGAAAGGAAACATTCCTCAATGTGGCCATTATGAGAGGTTTGGTCATGAAGAGAAAGATTGCTAGCATAGAGGGAAGTCTCGATACTTTAAGTGTAAACAATTTGGACATTTGAAAAAAAAATTCAAGTTCAACAATGAAGAACAAGCAAATACAGTGTAAGTAATTGAAGAAGACAACCTCTTTTTTTTTGGTGAGAAGTGCACCAAGACGCATAATAGAGAGAAGTGGTTTATGGAAATAAGTGATGAGAGAAGTGCCCATGTTGAATAATAGAGAGAAGTGCTCCAAATAAATGAATTGTTGAGAGATGTGCTCCAACTATTAAAGGGTGATGAGAAGTACATCATCAAATTCAAAAAGTCTTACAACTTTGAATTAAGAGGGAATGTTAAAGAATGATTCAAAGTTGTTAAAAATGTAATCTTTGTTTAAAGATAAAATTTGGGAGTAGTAAGATAGAGTAGTAAAGATAAGATCCATTACTTGTTAGAAGATAAAATTTTATCTGTTAAGATAAAGTTGCTATATGTTAGGATTTAAACTTTTAAATTATTGATTTGTTTGCTTAATCATTACCGAGATAGTAGCTAAGTTTGTCATTTCATTGTTTATATATTTAGGCCTTCAGCGTCAATGTAAAGTGCAACTCACCAATAAATTGCCTCTTATGTTTTCTCTTTTTTATTTTTTGGTTAAATTCTGGTTCTTCCAACAATCATATAATTAACCATCCAGATTTATAGCAACCCCAATTCTGCCAATATTGTTCCAACATTTTTTCTCATTTTTCTACTCATCCACACGGTATGCAGTATTTAAAAATTTGAAAATGTATGCACACGTTCAAATTATATTTCTTTTAAATTTAGATTAAAAGCAAGCAAATGAATCATGTTAGAATTAAATGAAAAAAATGGTTAGAGTTCTTTTGAGATTTCTTCTTCTTCTACCTTATCAAAAATGACCCAAAAAAATAGTTGAAGTTCTATTTAAAACTACCTCTTTGCAGAGATTTAAGTTAAGTTAGATAGGACTAACTTTGCACTTTGGTCTTCATCATGATCATTAAAGATTCACACATCGAATAATCACCGGAAATTTTAGCTTCTTCTATTTTGTTAGAATTGACTAATAAAATAGTTGAAGTTCTATTTATAACTACAACTAGGACTTTGACAAACAATATAATTGTTGCACAAATTGAGATTAAGTTAGATGGGACTAACTATGTACTTTTCTCTTAGTTGGTGGAGATATACATATTCGGTAAAGACAAGTTAGGACATAGAAATGGTGATTTATCCCTACCAAAACCAATAGTCCCCAATTTCAAAGATGGTGCACAGATGGTGCTATAGTGAAAGGTTGGTTACTTAATTCCGCAGACTCATACTAATTGAAAATCTTATCATATTCTCTAAGAAATTTTTTTATCATAGCTGCAACCTATTTTGATTGGAGTAATGCCTCTCAAGTATATGATCTTTAACACAAAGCATTATGTCTAAAGCAAGTAGGTGGATTATTAAAAAATTATTACAATTACTTACTAGGATAATAAAGGGAAATTGATTTTCGAAGGCTAAACTTGATGCAATGCCCGATATATATTCAACACTATAGTAATATCATTTAAGAAGATTAAGTGTATAGTTTTTTGGATGGTTTACAAGATCATCTAAACAACATTCGAAGAGGGATTATACAAATAAAACTATTCCCCATTATGGTGTAGGCATATGCCAATATTTGATTAGAGGTAGTATGTCAAGCAGTGATGATAGGAACTATGATTAGAGAATCATTAAGTTGTGTTGGCATCTAAATGCCTGAAGATCAAAATTCGTGTAGCTAGTTCCTTTCAAAGTGAGAAGTCAAATTTCACTATTAAGTTGAAAATTATATTTGATGGATAGAAATGCTCTCAATATGGAGGATCTAAACACACTCAAGAGACATGCTTCAAAATTCATGACTATTGAGAATGGTGGCTTGAGTTACAACCTAAAAAAACACAAACAAGGAGAGGTTAGTAGCATAGGCAAGGCTGTGCAAATAAATATATGTTAAGCAACTGCCTTAGTAAGTCAAGCTTCTATTTCAAGTGAACTAACTCTTTCTTTGAATCTAGCCAAAGCCTATAATATCATGACAAGTATAATCATATTTAGTTCCAATATGGACAAAGCCTATAATTAGTGGATATTTAGACTCGAGAACCATATAACTAATGATAAAAGAGATTTTTCCCAATGATCTACACCATGAAGAACTAACATTGCAAATGATAATAAGAAAATTTATCCAATAATAAGGGTTGGTACCATGATGATGTCATCTTAATAAGGGAGCATTGGGCGTAATTGCAAAACCATAGTTAATTATTACGAGTAAGGGGCTGGACATACCTTATTTTGGCCATTAAAAATCTAATTTATTTACGATTTTATTAGTTAATTTCTGGATTCTAATTATAAGCTTAGTTTTCTCAATTAGAGTAGGATTAAGCTTTCTTAATTTCAATATGAGTGTGGTTGCTTTCCTGATTATAGTAAGATTAAGCTTTCTTAATTCTAATAGGAGTGTGGTTGTTTTCTTAATTAGAGTGAGATTAAGCTTTGTTATTTCTTAGCCTATATAGGCATTAGAGCATATAATTTTCATTAGATTTTAAAATAAAATTTATGCAATTTAGCTCAAAGAAATTGAGTATTTACTCCTCAAATCTTAATTCTTTGTGGTGTACCATTAAAGAATTAAGTAGGCTAATCTTTAAACTTGGTGGTGTTGATGACTTCATAAAGAAGAGGGAAGAGCTAATGGCAAAGCAACATGAAAATGTTACACTCTGCTTAGATTTTCTTAAAAAGTGGTTTGAGGCACAAAAAGATAACATGAAAAGTATAGTGTGAACTGCTTTGCAAGGTCAAGGAAATCTTCATTTGGGTAGGATAAGGTGTGAGCTAAAGTTTGATGAAAGAAGCTCTCATCATGATTGAGAAGCATCTCAAGAAGAATTAAAAGCTCTAATAAGTGTCCAATGGGATGGGACAAGGCACTAGGGGCGTGATCCTTTGTTAAGGGTCTAAGAGCGGATCAAGAAAGTGATCAAAATCGTAGAAGGCGTTCAATAATCCATCTTGAACTCATGTAATCTCCTTTATCGCTAACCTAAATTAGAATATATGTGGATAATAAAAGTTCAAAGTTGAGTAAGATTACTATTAAGGCTAAATTTACATATGAGGTGGCTGACTTTAAAGAAGTGCATGTTGTGGTTTTGCAAGAAATTTTAAAAAGTTTAAAGGAAGCTTTTATTGATCTAATGATGGAGCCTCTTATGCGTGAATTTGTTGATGTATTTTTGGATGATTTACTAACAGGTTTGCGTGCTTTTCAGGGAATTGAGCATTAAATTAACTTAGCTCCGAGAGCACACTAAACAAGTTAGCATATAGGTGTAATCTCAAGGAATCAAAAGAGTTATAGAGGTGAATTGGCAAGTTAATGGAGAGGGGTTATATATGTGAATCTATGTCTCCTTGTGCAGTTCTTACTTTGTTAGTTCTAAAAAGGGACGGGATGTGGAAAATGTAAATTGATAGTAAGGATTTGAATAATATAACAATTAAATATCATTTTCATATTATGAGAATTGATGATAAGCTTGATGAGTTACATGGTTTAAGGGTGTTCTTTAAAATTGATCTTCGTAGCGATTATCACTAAATTAGAATGCGTGAAGGGGAAGAATGGAAGACGACATTCAAAACTAAACATGGGCTCTATGAGTGGATGATTATGCTATATGGTCTCACTAATACACCAGGTACTTTTATATGACTCATGAATGAAGTGTCAAAGTTGTTTCTTGGCAAGTTTGAAGTGGTCTATCTTGATGACATCTTGATGTATAGTAAGAGAAAGGAAGAATATGTTAATCATTTGCTGTAAGTATTCGAGACTTTTCACAAACATAAAATTTACGAAAAGCTCAAGAAGTGGTTTATGGTTAATATTGTCTTCTTGGGATATGTTGTCTTTAATAAGGGAATTTTAATTAATGAGTTAAAAATTAAAGTCACTAAAAGCTGGTCAGTTCCTACTTATGTCATGGAAGTGCGGTCTTTTCATGATCTTATTGGGTTATATCGCAATTTGTAAAAGATTTTAGTATGATCATGGCACCACTTATAGATTGCATGAAGAAAGGGAAATTCAAATGGACTTCCAAGGCTCAAAAGGTATTTGAAGTTGTTAAAGAGAGGATGCATACAACACCTATTCTTGCACCTCCAAACTTTAATGAACTATTTGAAATAGAGTTGGATGTGTGTGGAAAAGGGATAGGAGCGGTTCTTATGCAAAAAGGAATGCTTGTGGCATATTTTAGTGAGAAGCTTAGTAGTTTGAGGAATAATTATTCAACTTATGACAAGAAGTTCTATGTTATAGTCCTTGCCTTTAATCATTAGAGTCACTATCTTAGATCGAAGCCTTTCGTGTTACATTCAAATTATAAGGCTTGAGGAATATACATAGGTAACAGAAACTAAGTCCAAGATATGCTAAACGGGTCAAGTTTTTTAATCATTCACTTTCTTTTCCAAGTACATGGATGAAAAGTTGAATGTAGTAGTTGATGCATTGTCATAGAGATTCTCTATGCTTGCTATTCTTTACTCAAGGTTGATTGCATTAGAGATTATTAACGAATATTAGGAAAAGGACCTGGACTTTGCTAATTTACATACGACATGTGCTAGAGGAGTGAATGGAGCTTTTATGTTGCAAGACGATTTCTTATTTAATGGAAATCAGTTATGCATTACTAAATGCATATTTTAGGAGTTGCTAGTTTGTAAGGCTCATTTAGGAGGTATTACATGACACTTTGGAATTAATAAAACTCTTGCGATTCATCAGGAACAATTATATTGGTTAAAGATGATGGGTGGCATACAAACTATTATTAGTTATTGTGGTATGTCTCATATTACTAAGAGTTTATTTTAAAAGAGACTCTACATTCTTTTATCGATTCCTACTTAGCCATAGGAGGATGCTTTGATCTTCATACTCAATAAGGCAAGGATGTGATCATAGTTATGGTGGATTAATTCTCGAAGATGGCTTATTTCATTCTAAGTCATAAGATCGATGATGCTTTACACATTGTTGATTTGTTCTTCAAAAAGGTTGTGTGCTTAATTGGAGTTCCAAGGTTGATTATTTCAAATCGGGATTCTTAGGCACTTTTGGAGAATATTATAGAGGTTGCTTAAAATGAAGTTGATGTTTAGTACTTTGCACCATCCACAAACTGATGGTCAAACAAAAGTTACAAATTGTACTTTAAATGCTCTTTTATGTGACCTAGTGTTGAAAATAGCTAAGGTTTGGAATATGAAATTGGCTCGTGTTGAGTTTGTTTATAATCGTTCACCTAGCTATGTTATAGGGCATTCTCCATTTCAAGTAGTTTATATCATTAATCTTTACCTCCCTATTGATTCTCCTTAACAACGGTGCCAAAATTTGATATGTGTCATTATGCGTATACAAATTAAATCCTTATTTTACCTTTGAATTTATTAGTGAATTTAGTATAAAGCAAATAAGAGTTGATCTCATAAGGAAATTTTTGTAAATAGAGTCGATCTCACAAGGAAAGTTTGATTTACAAAGTTAGTTTATTAATTATAATACTTTTAAAAGAGACAATTACATCATAATGATTTCATTCATATGAAAGGAATTCCTTAACAAAATATAAACATTAGCAATAATCATGTAATTTCCTCTTTCACCACATTAGTAGGGTACAATATCAAAACTTAACAAAATAAACTTATAACACGTTCTTAGAATCATATAATCGATATTCAAGAGCTCGAAATTATTTTCTTTGCCAAAGAGTCATAATTATTCAAAGTATATAATGCTGGAATTTTTAACGATGAAACCAAATTATACAAATTTAAAAGTTTCAGCCTAGAAAATTATTTTCATATTACTTTTCGTATGTAATATCCAATACATGGTTCTTTTGAGCATAATACAGTAAGTTATGCTTTTCTTTTTCAAGTTGAGAAGAGATTAAACATACATGATGAAACACATCTAAAGGAAAATAAAAAATTGGACAACTTTTATAAAATCTACACACAATGCATGAAATTAATGTCAACTTGATTATTTGAAATTCTAATGAAAGTAATCCAAGATACTAACAACAAATTAAGTTTACAAGTTTAACTTTAATCAACTAGAAAACATGAAGAAATGGACAACCGATTGATTATTAATGCATAAATCCAAATCACAATATAAAGTTAATAATCCTATTTTGTCTACATTAAGTATAACACTTGTAATTTAGCTTTAAGAAAACATTATCTCAACTAATTTAGATTGTCCATATTCATAAAACTAACTTTACTTAGAATATTAACTTTTTAATGACCTGAAATATAAAATAAATCTAAAACTAAAACAATTATAATTATGGAAACCTGTGAATTACGCCAAGGAAATGTACATAGAGAAAATGGAGTTTGATGTTTAAAACTAATCTAGGAATCAATAAAATAAAACATAAAACTAATGTAATATTCACAAGTGAACAAGCACGTTTCAATTTCAGTTTAGCTACGCAATTTGATATACTTGGATCATTTGAGTTATTTAATAGGTTAAGCATAAATAATTAATCAACTAGCTCCCACTTGTCTCCCTTCAATTTTTAGAATAGAACTAGCTTAATCCTAACTTGAAGCACGTTATGAACTAAAAGATACAGCGAACCATCGATAATTTATTCAAAGAACAAATAAATACCAACTCATACAACGAGTTATGCATTAATACTTTAAGAATAACATTCATATAATCAAGGATGTCTCCAATCATATAAAGAACATAAATCAAAAATCAAAGAATCCATATATTGTATAAGTGTTAAATTAACTTGGTAATAAGTCAATTAATTCAGAAAATTAATAATCCAAATATTCAAAGTGCATCTCTAAACTAAATTTAACAACTAGAATTAACTAAGAATAGGAAATCATAAACAAAGGGAATAAGGGTTTCAAGAAAACTCATTAGATTATGTTATGACTTCACAGACCTCAGACCATCCCTAAAGGTTTGGAGTTTCTTTCTTCACCAATCACGAGCTAGCTCAAAACAAGTGAGAATTGGTTCCCTATCACCCCTAATCACTTCTGGGAAAGATTTTTAGCTTCAACCCACCTTAGAAGAGAGTCAAATTGATAGTTGTAGGTTGCATGATATTTTAGCAAGCATTTTAATATGTTTCTAGTGGTTAATTAATTGATTCATGTATGTTTAGGTTCATAATTGTGTTAGTTGGTTAGATTTTTTTTTTGAGTGTTATATGGGTTAATTTTGTGTATTTGAAGTGCCTTGATGTATTTGTTAGTGTTTGAGCTCAGATATCAAAGAACAGAGAAGATTCGGAGGAAGCCCAGAAGAAGACCCAGGGCCACGATCATCACAGAACCTTGGTTGAGGGGCCACGATCGTGACAGAGACCAAAGCCTGCTCGACAACAAATGTATGCCGACTTTTAAACTCAACTTTTTTAGGGATATTTGGTACTTTTAGGCCTGGGAAAAACTTAGTTTTTAACTTAAATAGAAAAGACTATAAAAAAGAAGATAAAAGACCTAGAAGGAGAGCCTCCATTTTGCCATATTGAGAAAGATCCAAGGAAGGAGAATAAGAGGAGAGGAGAGAAAGAGAGGAGAAGAAGGGCAATTGTTGCTATTGTCTTCCCGATCCATCCCTTCCAAGTGACACTTTCATTTCATCATTTTTATTCTTTCTTTTGAATGTCTAAGATGGATTTGATAGTGATGGATTTGGGTTTGATGATAATGTTCTAAACTCCTTTAGGGATTTGTTCTTAAATCAATGTTAATGTGATTTCTTTTGATGTTAATACATTGGGTATTATGATTATTTGTTATATTTTCATTTTTCGGTAACAAATCGAGAGAGTGAACTAAAAGAAAAATGATTAGATTGAGTAATGAGAGTTAAACAATCTAATAGATTATGCAAATAATCAAATTGGTATTTATACAAAGAGAAATCTCGTGTGAGGACCCGATAACCTATTAAAGGGCCTAATATCTAATTGGATGTATAGGCTTATTGTTAATTAAGAAATTGCCAATGCCATAATTCAATTAGGGTTATGATTTAGGGTTTAACAATTATAACTCGAGAGAGAGTAATTCACTCGTCGAAAATCTAAGACCAATACCGTATTAACTCAAACGTAATCATGTTAGCATTTGATAATAAGATAAATTCCCCTTCTCATAATCAGCTAAACTTCCTTGTGTGATTTTGATTGTTCATTGGTGGTGCTCAATTTTGATTTCTTTGTGTTAATTTTACAATTTTATTTTCAATCATTCCATATTCACTTATTTACTTTTCTGTTTAGTTTTTCCTTTCATTTTAAGTACACTTTAGGCCTTAAATAACTTAGAATTCAATTAGTTCACTAAATTCTCGAGAGATCAACACCTTACATACTACACTTATGACTCGTGCATTTGCAGTATATTGAGGAATAAGAAATTATAAAACCTACCCACTTGATCAAGTTTTGGGCGCCGTTACTGGGAAGTTAGTATGTTTAGTTTAATTCTTTTAGTATAAGGAGTTTTCCTCACTCTTATATCCGTGTAACGATTCTTAATAGGATCTTGTTGTGGAACGATTCTTAGCTTCAACCCGCCTTGGAAGAGTGTCAAATCTCTTCAACCAGCCCCTTCTTCGTGTGACTGCTTGTTCATCTTTCTCCTTCCAAGTTGCTAGGTTTGAGAACGTCTCCCATACCTACATGTTTCTAGGTTTTCATGTGGGTGTTTGGAGATAGAGACGTTAGGTGGGTGAGTCCGG
>JANZLC010000202.1:32426290-32437398 GCA_026413385.1 Erythroxylum gracilipes
GAAACTCAATTGTCTCAAAACTTCCCAAAGTTGTCGTTAGGGGCTTTGGAATTTCTAAAACTCTCAAATATGCCTAGCCCCGCACGCCCGCCTAAGGCTGCTTGCTTTTCTTTGTTTCTGTGTTTTTGCTCTTTATTTTATCATGTTACGTTTTTACTCTTTTTCTGTTGCTGCATTTTGCTCCTATGTTTTTCTTTTTGTTGCTACATTTTTAGTACTGCGTTCTCTCTTCTTTGTTGCAATTTGCTTATTTCCTTTGTTGTATCGTTTGGGTCTTGTTTTCTCCTCTACATTTTGGAGACTGGGGTACTACTTTTTATCTGCTGATTTTCTTCTCTACTACTGCGTTTTAGCTTTTCTCTATTGGAAATTTTCTACTGCTTGGACTGTTTCTTTTTCTGGTAGGCTGATTGCTTAATTCTGGACTTTCTTCTAGGTTGAACTTTATTTTGGGTTAGATTTTCTTCTAGATTACTTTCCTTAAGTCCATCAAGCCTATAGAAAATATTTAGTAAAATTTAAACCCTTTTTTAATAAAATATAAAATTAAATAACTTGAATAATTAATAAGAAAATGCAATTATTTAACCCAAATGTGCTTTGTAAATAATATAAAATAGGGGTGTAAAATATACTATAATTTCTACTTATCAGTAGAGTATGCTTATAATCATTCGCCTATCTATGCTATAAGACATTCTCCATTTGAGATAGTTTATGTCATTAATCATTACCTCCCTATTGATTTGGTTATTATTAAAGAAAGAGCTCATGATTCGTGTTGCTAAAACTAAAGTTGAGATGATGAAGAAGCTTCATGAGTAAGTTCATGCTAAGATTAAGACAACAAATAAGTTATACAAGGCTAAAGCTCATAAGCATTATAAGCAACTAAAGTTCAAACCTAGAGATCTTATGTGGCTTCATCTTAGCAAGGAGAGGTTTCCATCAAAGTGTAAGAACAAGTTGAAGCCTTGTATAGATGGTCCTTTTGTAGTCATTAAGTGAAATAGAGATAATGCTTACAAGCTTAATCTTTCAGCAGAATATGATGTTTTTACTACATTCAATGTTGGATATTTGAGTCCTTACTTTGATGATGATAAGCTTTAAAAGTTAAGGACAACTTCTTTCGATGAAGGAGAGAATGGCGCAGGAGCATTGGGCTTAATTTCAAATAATCAGCCAGATTTAATCCTTGCGAGTAATGAGCTAGGCATACCTTATTTTGGGCTTTTAAAAAGATAATTTAATTAGTTATTTTCTTAATTATAATAATAAGTTAGGTTTTCCTAATTAGAGTAGGATTAGGCTTTCTCAATTCGACTAAAAGCGTGGTTGTTTTCCTAATTAGAGTGGGATTAAGCTTTGTTATTTCTAAGCCTATATAAAGGCATTAGAACATGTATTTTTCATTAGATTTTATAATAAAATTTATGTGATTCAGCTCAAAGAGTATTTCCTCCTCAAATCTTAATTCTTAGTGGTGTTACTTTAGAAAATTAAAGGGGCTAATCCTTGAACTTAGTGGTTCTCCTTTATAATTAAAAAGATTATGCAAGATCCAATCTTTATTAATTCATATGCACCACACCTGACTTAAACCTCATTCAATACTTTTTTTATACCTTCTCTTTCTCACAAATTATTATCTCTGAGCCAGATTATAAAATAACTACATTGTGTTGTAATTATTTACCTCAATTTTTTCTTATATTTTCTTTCTTTAAGATATTCTTACTAAGGAGATCATTGGGTGTGGTATCAAGAAGGGAGAATATTACTTCGAAGAGTTATACATATCAAACTACCTATCAAAATAAATCCAAAGAGAAGTAGACTTGACTTTGGCACTGTCGATTAGGTCATCCTTCTTTCAGTTATTTAAAACATGTATTTTTTTGGATTGTTTTTTGCATTACCTAACTTTGAATATAAGTGTGAGACATGTATTTTGGCTAAAAACCATTAAGCTAGTAATCCTTAAAGCTTCAATAAAAGTGTAGGTCCATTTACATTGATTCATACTAATCTGTGGGAACTATCCTAAAACCTAACATGTTTGACTATCGATGGTTTTTGATATTTATAAATGATTGCAAAAGTATGACATGGTTATTTTTATTAAGATATAAAGATTAGGTTTTTGAAACATTTCAATACTTTTGCAAGGTGATTTAAACTTAATATTCCACTAAAATTAGGGTTCTTTAGTCAAATAATTGTGGTAAATATGTAAATGCTTATTTTAGTGACTTCTTTTATTAGTTCGAGATGATTAATAAGACATCATGTTCATACAATCCTAAAAAAATGGGATCATCAAATCAAAAAAATTGCCACATCTTTGAAAGTGCCCGAGCTTTTCTCATTGAAGCTAATATGCCAAGTCATTACTGGGCAGATGTTGTTATGACAATAATTTATATTATTAATTAAATGTCATCGAAAGTACATGAGATGTAGACACCCTTTCAATTTTTATCCACCTTTGTTTTGTTATTTTTATTCTTGATGATGCCACCAGAAATCTTTGGATGTATTGCCTTCATTCATGTCCACACATATCACATATAATCTTAAGGTGTGATTTTCATTAAAAGGGGTATTGATATCGGGATCCTACTAATTCACATACATATGTAATAATGGATGTCACATTCCTAAAATTTAAGACTTTCTATACGTCTAAGACATTTAATTCTCCTCTTTAGAGGAGAATTCTGATGGAAAGGTAAACTAGCTGCAACTTGAACGGCCGCCAAGATTCAATAACCAAAATATATCTCCTTTAATTAAAGGTTCACATAAATAAACGTAGAAATAATTCCTGTCACTAGTATAATCTCTCTACGCTTTCTAATTATACCTCAAATTTTTAATGCCATGATACTCTTGCTCCTATTGGCTATGACTTATCTTTTAGGCATAATCAGGGCAAGCCACCAAAGAGATATTCTTCTTAATGTGTCCATTGAAAAGCTCTCGAAACTAATGAAGTAATTTGTCAACAATCTCTTATCTCATCACGTTCCCACAAGTATTGAAGAGGAACTAAAGGATGCTAAATGGGTTTAAGCTATGAAGGAAGAGACGGAAGACAAATAAGTTATGGGTACTTGCTTCACTTCTAAATGGAAAAAGGACAGTAAGATGCAAGTGTGTATTTTCAGTTAAGTGCAAAGGTGGATTGATTAAGTGTACAAAGCAAGAGTAGTGACGAAATGCTATACTTAGACATATGAGGTTGATTATCAAAAAACTTTCTCACTAGTGACTAAATTAAATACAATTAGAATTTTATTATCTCTTGTGGCAAATCTTAACTGGACATTACATTAGTTCGATATAAAAATATATATTTCTCTGTAATGATCATAGTTCAAGGTTTTATATATACATCTTCAGTGGGCATCTAAAAAGAAAATATTTTTTTTAGATCTATCACTATTGAAAATGATTGAGAAAAATTAACCTAAGGTAAGACTGTCATGAGAGAATTTGCCAGGCAATTTACGTTATCCCTTTTCAAGGTTTAAGGTTAAAGTTCTATTTATTCACTTTATTAAGATTCTGAATCTGAGAGGTTTTTTAATTGACTCGAGAACTTGACCAAATGGGTTATTGCAATATTCGATAACGAACAAAGTCACCTTTACCTTCATTGTTTCTAATAAAAAAATGTTAATAAAACTTGCAAAAAAAAAAAAAATCCAATTTTAGGTACTAAATTGGACTCTTGTAACTTATCTCACGCATTAAATGAGTCATTCATGCATTAGAATATGTTATCCGGACGAATTGTAGATTTTACTGAAATAATGGTTATGAACATTAAGTCCAAGTTTTTGAACCAAACTACCCCGTACAATTCCACCACCATTCTTGATAGACCTTACCCTACCACCGTCCGTCTCACAAAAATCTTTCGTTCTTCCATTGGGATTCGAGCAAGTCTGCTCAATCTCCTCCGTGGATTCCTCTCATTTAACTCTAAAATTCCCAACTTACGACAAATTGAAATCATATTTCAAGTTTTCAACCGGGAAATAATCAGACACAGCGCGAGAGAGTGAGCGAGTGTTTGACAATATATCTCTATTGTAGGAAATGAAGAGCAACACCAACACAAAGTTCATTGTTCTCCACCCTTCAATCCATAAGACACAAACTTTCAACCGCTGTTGGTTACTCTTTATACTCACTTTTCTCACCTTACTCTTCACTATCACCCTCTTCACCACCACCGCCGTCCCTTCCTCCTCCGCCACCGTCGCCGCCTCCTCTGCCTTATCATCTTCTCTACCTTCTTCCACCGCCGCAGCCCTCATTCACTACGCGGCCACATCAAATGCCACCACCCCTCACATGACCGCCGCCGAGCTCTCCGCCGTCGCCGCTGCTCTCCACCGCTGCTCTCCTTGCAACTTCCTCGTTTTCGGCCTAACCCACGAGACCCTTCTGTGGAAATCACTTAATTTCCACGGCCGTACGATTTTTCTAGACGAGAGCGAATACTACGTGTCAACTTTTGAGAAAAACCACCCAGAGATCGAGGCTTATGACATTCAATACACAACCAAAGTCAGCGAAATGAGTGAGCTTCTGTCGCTCACAAACTCTCAAGTTGAAGACCAGTGTAGGCCTGTGCAGAACTTGCTGTTCTCTGATTGCAAGCTTGCCATAAACGACATGCCGAATCACATATACGAAGTGGCATGGGATGTGATCTTGATTGATGGCCCACGTGGGTATTTTCCAGCGGCTGCCGGAAGGATGTCGCCGATATTCACCGGCGGTGTGTTGGCGAGGAGTAAGAGAGGCGGTGACAAGAAGACGCATGTGTTTGTGCATGAATTTGACAGGGAAGTAGAGAGAGTCTTCAGTGATGAGTTCTTATGCGAAGAGAACTTGGTGGAAACAGTGGACTCATTAGGCCATTTCGTGGTAGAGAGAGAGGAAGCTAGTAGCATTTATCAGTTTTGTAAAACTAGGAAAAGGCCCTCATCATCGCCGCCGTCGTCAAGATCAAAGCTTGCATCTTTACCAATTGAGGAAGGGGGTGATGACGATAGCGACGAATGAAATGCATTTGTGTGATTACTTGTATCATTACATAGTTTTTTTTTTTAAATCTTGTAAATTTAAGTTTGCTGCTGCTGAATAGGTCATCAATTGTAAGTTTATAGGTCTAAAGACTGCGAACCATCAGGTCAATGATGAAGAACTCAAGGTATGACCTTTCTCAAGTTTTGCTTTTGTAGGGAGTCCTGTTTCGTAGGTGGACACAGGTGGGAAATTGTTTAAAAACAAAATTTTGAAACACTTATAGCCTCTGATTGAGGATAATTAAGCAAAGAAAGGCAAATAGCATGTCCTATTCAATGCATATTAAGCTTTACGCTAAACCACAAAGCAATAGCAAAGCGACAACAATCAACAAAGCCGCAAAATTTGAATCAAAACTTGATTCCTTAATCTTCTTGAAATCAAACGTCAGGAGTTTACGACAAAGACACAAGGAGATGTGTCGGTGATGTTAGGGAACCTTAACGACGTACTAGAGACCAGGGTTTTAGGTAAGCTTTAGACTTAAGGCAAAGGCAAAGCTGTAGCTTTAGCGATCCCTCTCCATGTTTTGAAGATTTGTCGAATCTCTGAGACCGTACGCGCGGAATCAGTTGTAGGATTCTCAACGCGTGCTATGATTGGCTGGAAACGAAGTGCCTATAAGAAGAAGGTTCGGCGAAATTCGTGGGATTGGATACACCCGATAACATGCTAGCGAGCTATACGCTTACTTTCTTTTTCTCTTTCGCTGTCTTTAAATAAAACAATGACATGGGTTGCCTTGGCTTTACGACAAACAGGTGAGAAAAGCGTAGGCTGTGAGGAAAGGACAAGGTAGGGGACGGGAAAATTGTCGGTAGAGGGTACATTAGCACTGATAATGGTGAGTCATTGCAGTTGGACGTGGAAGCTTGTACATGGGAATATGGGATAGTGGGGCAAGTTAGGAGTACTGTCTTGTTCACTCCTTGAAGGCCACGGGACAGCCTTTCAAGTTAGGAGTACTGTCTTGTTCACTCCTTGAAGGCCACGGGACAGCCTTTCTCCTTTTTGTTTCAGAGGTTGAGATTGTTTTGCATTTCTAATTGTTTCATCACTTCAAATTCTATTAATATATAGACTTTGGAGGCTTCTGAATTAATTTAGCTATTTTAAAAAACGTTTTATAGTGATACTACAAGCCACAAGGTAGATCGTTTGTATGTAGGTAGAACGTCACGTTATACGAATTAAATTGAGAAGTTGCAATTATTTGACGGTACAGAGATGAGTGAGAACAAGGGCAGACAATTTATCATTGACCAAGGCCCACGTTTCCCTTGCTTGGACTGGTACTGTAGGTAGCTTGAAATTGAATAGCCCCATCTTCGTATGAACATATCAATATGAGAGAATCATGACAAAATCTCCAATTGATATTTGAAAGCCACATTCAAAATGTTCCTAATTCTATATTAGACCGAACATTAATTTCTTACACTTTATATCCCAAAAGAGCACTATTATCATCCAGAGTTCTCTTTGATCCTCACTTACCAATATTTTCGCGTTTCCCAGACTCCTTAAGTCCGTGGCAATGTCAAATCTGGGCAGTTAATATTAAATAAAAATTAATATTTAAAGAATTAAAATTAAAAAGTTATGTATAACCTTTCCTTCAATCTCGACGCTGTCTCGCGCCATTCTATATTTGACTTGAGACGGCAATTCTTCACTCTGAACTCATTGTTTTTTTTTTTAATATCATAAGGAAACGTATACACATATTATGCTATTAACCGGGGAAAAGAAACCCCGGCTATATCCTCTACTAAGATATTAAAGCAACTCACAGGCAGGTATTGATACCAATGAATACCAAGATCTAAAGACCTGGCATGGTTTGCTAGCTAATCTGCGGCTTGATTAGCCTCTCGGTATATATGTCTAGCTTTCACAGTCCAATCGCAATTGAGAAGTTGTTGGATCCCTATAATTAAATTAGAGTGAGGCTGATTTGTTGTAGCTGAGACCGATAAACTGTGAAGAACAGTCAATGAATCCACTTCGAGTTCGATGTTCCGATAACCCTCATTCCTGGCTAGATTGAGGCCCGAAAAAACTCCCCATGGACTTATGGACTTATGTGTGACTTAAAATTTTATAAGCTATTATCAATTCGTAATCGATAAGAGCTTGCTAAATTTCAATGAAATGAGTCTGTAAAAAAAGGAGTTTGTTAACGTTCAAAACGAAAGGAGCTTGTTAACGATCAAAACGAAAGAAATCTCTTACAATATTAAAACAGAAGGAGTCTGTTCAATTCTAAAATTGAAGGATCTTCTTGCAAATTGAAAACACAAACACTATAATGCGAAAATTTAAAAGTTAAGAAGAGAGAAAGAATGACAAAATCGATTGATACTAGCTCGGCTTAAAATGAAACCTACATCCACTCCCCAAGTATCCAACTTGAGTATTTCACTATAAAACTTCAAGTAATAAATTTTGATGAACCTCTTCAAACTCACAAGTACATGTTTTTCAAGGTTCTTCAACCTTCCACACTCGTAGTGTTTAACAAGCCTCTACAAGCTCTCAACAAAAATAAATATAGGGTTTGCTTAATATAAGCTTTAAGGAATAACAATCTCTCTCAATAAAGTATTTTTTTCTTTATAAGGCACAAAGAGTTTAATAAAGAAATAACTTTTCGAGAATATTGATATTGCTAATGTATTTCAAAAATCTGACTTGTTTGTAAATGTAGTGATCCTTCCTTAAGTAGACATTTTCTTCAACTAATTATTGTTTCACTTATATTCTAAGTTGTCTTTGAATCTAAAGACTCTTTGGTATCATCTTTGCTATAATCTTCCAGTATCTATATGTTTTAAAAAATTTGACAATATCTCGGAGAAGATTGTTGTGATTATTAGCAAGATCCTTCTGGATATTTGTGGAATCATTTCTAATAAATTAGGTAAGTTCATTAAGAAGGTTCCTACAAGAAAGGAAACATTTATCAAAACTGGATTTTATATCCTTTTAAGATTTATATCGTTTCTTATTCAAATAAAGAGAAATAAATCAATTTTAAATTTTAAAATATTATATAGTTATCATCAAAATCATTAATAATAAACCTTGAGCTAAAAGTGGGCATCTTCTCTATCGCCATCATCTTCTCCGTCGTCTTGATCTTCTCTGTTGTCTTCTTTATCACCTTCATCTTCTCCTTCATGATTGTTATAAGTTTTTGAATGAAATGCTTTACAAGCTTCTGTTTAAGGCAACAAGGAAATTTGTACAAGATATAATGATGTTTCTATCAGTCATCTCTTCCTTTTGGGTTTTAAGATTTTACGTAATGCTTATAGCTTTTCACTGGAATTCTAATCGTACAAAATAAAACTTGAGAACCTTTTTTCTAGTTCAATTCATAACCTTGAGGTAGACGGATGCAAAATGTCATGTTTATTTTAGAAGTTCCTCTAAATAAACAAGGCCATTTTAACTATTTTAACACCAAATTTAGTAAAGTATAGATTTATCATAATATAACCAAATGGAGGAACAATATTATAATTAATAAGTATGTTAAGGACCTAATATGGGCAAATTAAGATTTAAACTCTATTAGAAGACTAAGAATGTATTTGTTCCTTAACATATCCATATGAAGAAGATACATTTACTCTATTTAGACACGTATAGGGATAAAGAATAGTTCTACTAGAGGACCAAAAATATACTTATATTCAATTGAGACAGGTGATCATTCTTTAAAGGGATCGTTAAAGTCATTAGCACAAGTTATTTAAGTGATTAGTGTAACCAATACAAAGAAAAAAAGAAGACAAATGCTTAACTTTTTTGCTCTATAAACAAGTATTGGAGCTCAACCTTCTAATTGAAGTTTCATTATAATCTAAAGAAATTGCTCATAATGTGAAAATGACAATCACTAGATGGTGGTATGATGTTGGCATTTCAATGCTACCAAATCTTATTATTATTAGTTTATAGTAGATGTTATTGCCTTTTTTGGTCTAGGATTTAGAACTTCTTCAACCAATGACTATAGAGATAATCTTCTAAGCAACGTTATTAGTGAGATAAAAAAGTATTTGAGTAAAAGAAGAATGAATTAAGCAACTTATGGGTATTCAATCACGTGTAATGGTTGGATAAATAGGAGACATAAGCTCATTATGAATTTTTTTAGTTTATTCTATTAAGAGAATGATATTTTTGAAGTCAATTGATACATCAAGCCTTATATAAGATCTTCATACTTTGTTGGAGATATTTGGTGAAATTATAAATAAAATTGGGCTTAAAAAAGATGTATGGTTCATTACTAATAATGATGTTGCTTGTAAAGAAGCTACTATGAGGTTACAAAGCAAGTATACTTGTTTCTATTAGACTCCTTGTATTGCATATTGTATTAATTGTGCAGAAAGTGAGAAAAGTTTCTAAGTTCATATAGAACCGTGCATGTATATTGAATTTGATGAGAAAAGATTTTATAAATGATTTACATTTTTCTCATCCTACTAGATTTGCAAATAATTTTTTATCACTCTAGTGTTTTATTCAAATGAAAAAAGAGCTGAGACAAATATTTACAAGTGATAAATAGGTTGCTTCTTAACATATTAGATCTAATACTGGAATGGAAATTTCTAGAATCATATTTTAAGATCATTAATTTTGGTCTCAATGTTAGTTTATGGGCGAAGATAGTGAGACTTTGGTAAGAGTATTCATTTAAATGATAGTGATAAGAAGTCAATGATAGGTTACTTTTATTATGATAAGAAAAGAGCAAAGGAAACAATCAAGGTTAATATAAAAAATGTCTTCTTTGTACACACCTTATCTTGTAGTCATAAATGAGAAGTAGAAAGAATTACTTTACTCGTTTTTGTTTGTTACTAGTGAATTTTTTACTTTGAGTGTTGTTTTAAACCAAATTTCATAAAGAAAGTTAAAGTTAATACGGAAATGTTCTTAACTATCACAATAATTGTTTCAAATGGCATGTTGCAAGATCTCTTTAGCTAAAAAATGGAGAAATACAAAGATACACGTGGTAATTTTGGGAGATGTTCATTACAATATGTTAAATTGTCAAACTTAATTCAAGTATATATTTCTTCATTAGTGTTTAGGGTTTAAAAATAATCATTACTTTATCTTATTTATAAGATTACTTTTATTATCTTTTAGTTATTTGGTGGAACTAATTTGGAAGGAATGTTCCAAAATTACAAGGATTTACAATTCAAATTCTTAGCCTAGGCGTGATTGCAATTAAGTGTGAAAGGAATTAGAGTATATTTAAGTTCAACCATTAAAAAATGAAATATATTAGGGCATAAGAACTTAAATGATCTGATTTTTTTTAATACAACTTAAAGATTCAAGAAAGTTATTTATTTATTTATTATTATTATTAATTTAAAAATATTTTCTTATACTTCCGTACTAAGTTAATAATCTAATTTTATTTGTTTACTAAGAATCTTAATAAAAGAAATAATTTTATTGATCCAATTTGCCTCAATCATATTGATCTCTTAGCATATTTAGTTTCAGATGAGCCAAATTTTATATATAAGAGTGAACTACAAGATGATCTTTGGTAGGAAAGTATTTATATGTTAATTGGTACATTCAACTTGAAAGATAGTGACGATGAGACCCTTCTTAACGATGAAGACTTTATGCCAAATAAAAGTTAGGGCTAACATGATTTAAGTGGATATGTCCTAGAATGAAATTTCAGATTTTTTATTTTTCTCTTTACTTTTGGTTTTATTTTTATTTGATGCATATGATAAATTAGATATATATGCAATATAAATACGAAACTTATAGCGACGAATTAATTAATTAATTCGCCGTGACGTTCGTCGCAACGTACCAGGTGTCCGCGACGAGCGCGGCATTTGTCGTTGCGACGAGCGAGGATTTCTCGTCGCAACGAGCGGCTTCGTCGCGACGAATGAGGCATTTGTCGTCGCGACGAGGGACCAGTTTCCAGCAAA
>JANZLC010000202.1:32462343-32484024 GCA_026413385.1 Erythroxylum gracilipes
AATAATAATAATAATAATAATAATAATAATAAGAAGAAGAAGAAGAAGAAGAAGAAGAAGAAGAAGAAGAAGAAGAAAAATCACAATAAACAAGGAGAATACCTGCAAGAAGTCAAATCTGCGAGAACCTAAATAGATTACAAAGTTCACCCCTCCTTGTCAAGTAGTAAGTAAAGGGGGACCTCCCTTAAAGATCCTGTCAGAATGGCCCCCTACTGACCCCCCTGCACTCGTCGAACAATCCGCACATGCGACATAGTATCTCCTAGTACTTGTTGTACTGATCTTGGATAACTGGACGGTTATTCCGTAACCCTGATCTGATTGTGCCAAACTTTTCTATTTCTAGCGACTACCTCATGAAGGGTCAACTCTAACATATCCTCCTTGATCACTTCCCACCAGTTCTTGTAAGGCCTCCCTCTCCTCCTCTTATATTCACTAAGTGTTATTCTCTCACAGCTTCGTACCGGAGCATCTGAGGGCCTCCTCCACACATGCCCAAACCACCGAAGCCTAGTCTCTCTCAACTTATCGGCAAAGCTAGCTACCCTTAGGCGATCTCTTACCACCCGATTCCGGACCTTATCTCTCTTGGTAATGCCACATATCCACCTAAGCATACGCATTTTTGTTACCAACAACTGTCTAATATGTTGACGTTTGGTAGGTCAACACTCTGCCCCATATAACATAGTTGGACGAATCACCATTTTATAAAACTTTCCTTTGAGTTTTAAAGGAATCTTTCTATCACATAAAACCCCTGATGCACTTCTCCATTTGGCCCAGCCTGATCTAATACGATGAACAATCATCGATATTCCCATCATTCTGAATGACAGACCCGAGATACTTAAAACTCGTCTTTTGTGGTATGATGTCATTGCCAATTGCTACACATGAAAAATTATTATAATTATTGTTATACTCAAAATTTTGAAGAATTATTAAATAAAATTTTTCATAAATAATATTGAATAGTTATTAAATAAATAAGATTTTAAAATTTTGTTAATTATTAAATTAGCAAATAATTAAATTAATTTTATTCAAAAATTTGAAACAAAATAAAATAAAAATATTTATTATAATTCAAATTTATTAAATTAAATTTATTTTCGAAATAATGAAAAATTTTAAAATAATAATTAAAATTGATTAATTATTAAATTATTTCAATATTTGGATAAATGAAAGCAAAGAAAAAAATTATAATTTATATTGAATCATTATTAAATATAAATTATTTTCGGATAAATGAAAATTTTTATTATAAATTTTGAAAAATTATTAAAATAAATTTATTTTCGGTAAAATTAAAACAATTATATGTCTTACAATCTATGACGTTTAGAAAATAAATGTCGTTATACCTATTCTGAACGTCGCATATTAGGTTGTTTTCGAGATGGTTTTTAAAAACATCGTTAAAATCTAACAATCTGTGACGTTTTCACAAAACATCGCCAAATATCCTATCTTTTCGTGACATTTTCTGAAGCGTCGCCGATTATTAGGGCTTTTTGTAATGTTTTTTATAAAACGCCACGGATATCTTTTATCTACCCCACCTTTTGTGATGTTTTTTGAGACTTTTTTTTAAAACATCACAAAAGGTATTCTGCGAAGTTTATTGCTTCTCTAAAGCAAGATATGGGAAGTTGAATAATGGAGATTAAAACAAGTTTCTATTGACATTTTTCTCAATAACTTTTGGGATTGTATAGTTACAAATATATTCTTAGAATCCTAATTTCTAGCTATAAGAATAATTGTTGGGTTTCTTCCTTTATTGGACATTAGCATTTAAGAGAAAAGATTAATGAACAAAAGTATTTTCTTTCTTACAAAACCTTTGAAAATGAGTGAAAAACAAAGTGAATCATCTCGATCAAAACCTGCTCCTATTGTTGTTCAATTCAAAGGTGTTTTTAATATAGGCATCATTCTTTCTAAATCAAATTATAATGTTTAGTCATAATTGATGGAGATGCATATTGTTAAAAGGACAAAATCTTTTATATCTATGGTAGAACAAAGTAATCTACATAATCTAAAGATGTTTATGAGAAGTGGTATGATGAAAATCAAAAAGTTAAAAGATGGTTGGTGATATGTACGAGAATAGAGATTGTGAAGTGATACTTACAATTACCTTAGCCCGTAAAATATGAAGTGCACTAGTAAAAGCCTTCTATAATGGAAGTGATGAATTGTAGTTTTTTGCCCTAAACTAAAAGGCATTCATTGCAAAACAAAGCGGAAGACCTCTCTCTAAATATTAAGTAGAGTTAACTAAAGTCTTTCAAGAACTGGATCATCGGGAAAAAAATTTCATAAAGGATCCTAAAGATGTTGAAGCACATCGAAAGTCGATTGAATGACTAGGGGTGTATATATTACTAGTAGGTTTAGATAATGTTTTTGAATAGGTCCGTTGAGAGATTTTAATAAAGGAATCAATTCTGACTATGAAAGAATGCTATGAATTGATTTTTTTAGAGGCAATACGCCATGAAACGTTGAAAAGAGAATTTGGAAGCCTTGTAGCTGTTATTATAGTAATTGGGAATAAATCAAAGACAACTGTAGGTCGTGAAAAGTCTAAACGCAAATGCACTCATTGCAACTATGTTGGACATCCTAAAGATCACTGATATGAACTTATTGGATATCCATAGTGGTAGGACCATAATCGAACACCCCAAAAGAAGGATTCGAAGAAGACTCCAACTGTTGTTGCTGTTGCTGAGACTAAAACTAATGATGATGTTATTGAGAAGACTTCGACATTAGTAATAGTTACAGATAATGGTAGTAAGACTTTCAATGTTTCTGCATCTGTTTTTACTAGTATATAGATAATTAATTCTAGTGCTATAAATCATACAACTTTTGATTCTAGATAAGTTATTAAACTCAAACAGTCCTTACAAAAATTTATTTCTACTACCAATAGTGATGAACCCCAAATCTTAGGGAGGGGTCTTTAACTCTCACTAATACTCTAAATTTGGATTCTGTTTTGGTTATTTCAACCTTGGACTATAATCTCATGTCTATTTCTCAAATAATAATAGTCTTACCTTGTATTGTAATTTTTTAGCCTAACTTTTGTCTCTTTAAGCACATTCAAACAAAGTAAACAATTGGTTGTGGTACTATAAGAGGGAAGTTATATTATTTGGACCTAATATCAAGGAGTTTAGACAAGTTGTATCAAGTGTTTTCTGTGGAACACTCAAAGGTGGAGAAAAATAAAGCTAAACTCTGCCTGTGACATTGAAGTTTAGGGTAGGTGTCATTTGGGTATCTCAATAAAATTATTTCCTAGCTTGTTTGAAAATTTTGATGTCTCTAGTTTCCACTTTGATGTTTTTGAACTTACAAAATTTCATCGAAATTTATTTTCATCAGTGTTAAATAAAAATCACTCGCTCTTTATGGTTATTCACTTTGATGTATAGGGTCCATTCAAAATTTCAACTTTCGATAGGTCTCGTTGGTTTGTTACTTTTATTGATGATTGTAAGAGGATGACCTAGTTGTGGTTAATGAAATCTAAGAGTCAAGTGAATTTATTGTTCCAAAAATTCCATAAGATAACTCAAACTCAATACAATGCGCAGGTTCAAGTTCTTCGTAGTGATAATGGTGGAGAATATAAGAGTTTTTATTTGGAAGCATAAGGTATTAGTAATGAAATTACTTGTGTGGATACACCCTAATAGAATGGGTTAGCTGAAAGGAAAAATCAACATTTTTTAGAAGTTATTCGTCCCTCACTAATTCAAGCTCATATGTCATTAACCTATTAGGGAGAAGCTTTTTCTTCCTCTGTATATTTAATTAATTAAACTTCACTTGCTCTATAAAATTTCAAATACCATTTCATGCCCTCACTGATGTAATAGCTACTCCACCAATACCAAATTTGCCTCCTCATATTTTTGGATATGTAGCATATCTTTACAAACCCTGCAGTGTGTTTTTCTTGGGCATGCGACAATCCAAAAGGGATGCTGGTATTATCATCCTCCAACTAAACATATGTTCATCACAATAGATGTAGTCTTCTATGAAGATACATTTCTCTAAGTCTAAACTTCAAGTAGAGTACCATAAGGAAATTCAGACCCATGATTATGAACTTTAAGGGGAGTGTAAAGGTGACTGTCATTTTAGATGGTAATGATGTTAGTGATAGTGCTAATAATCAGTTAAAACATGAAGAGGAGGAAGAAAGGGGCTATTAAACCAAAGGGAATTGAATAAGAAGGGACTACTAAAGAGGAGGATGTTAGTCCATTAAGTGTAGAAGTTAAGGCTCTCGCTAATATACCATACCAATCGTTTACTAAGGATGTTCCTATTCCTGAACCTAAGCCATTAAAAAAAATAACTACCAGAGCGTCTTATTAGAGGTATTCCTAAGACTATATATAAACTTGAAATTTAAAGTAGAGTTAAATATCTCGCAAGCCATTATATGTCAAATAATAATTTGTCAGAATTAAGTATGTCATTTGTAAATCAATTATCTATTGTAGCTATTCATAACAATGTGCAGGAAGCTCTAAATGTTCCAAGGTGGAGAACTACACTGAATGAGTAAATGAACTCTTTACAAAAGAATGAAACTCGAGAGATTGTTGAATGCCCACTATGAAAGAAGCCAGTGTTTATAATATAAAATACAATGCAGATGGCATAGTTGAAAGGTTTAAAGCAAGATTGATGGAAAAAAAGGGTATACCCAAACTTATGAGATTGATTACAAAGAGACATTTGCTCATGTAACTAAAATCAATATTGTTAGAGTATTGTTATCCCTAACTGTAGACTTAGATTGGCCTTTGCAACAATTTGATGTAAAGAATGCTTTTCTGTATGGTAACTTATCTGAAGAAATCTACATGGAGCTTCCACCAGATTGTATGGTAGCAAAAAGGCAGAGTAAAAAGGCTTATAGATTGAATAAATCGTTGTACGAGCTCCAGCAGTCTCCAAGAGCATGGTTTGGAAGGCTCACAAGGTTTATGATAACTTTTGGATATCATCAAAGTAATTATGATGCACTTTATTCTTGAAAAGAAGGCAAGTTAAAATTATTACTCTTATTGTATATGGGGATGATATGGTGGTGATATGACATGATCCAAAAGAGAGGAAGGCACTGCAAGAATACTTTTCTAGATAATTTAAAATAAAAGATCTTAGTTGTTTGAAGTATTTTCTTAGGATTGAAGTTTTTAGAATGAAAAAAGAAATTTTTTTCTTTATTACTTATTACAGGAAACTAATATGTCAGCATATCAACCAGCTGATATACCAGTTAAAGAAAGCTTGAAGTTATGAGTAGAAGCAGAATAAACCAGCTTATAAAGGAAGATATCAAAGGATTGTAGGAACACTAATGTACTTGGCTCACATATTGTGCTTTAAGTATTGTTAGTCAGTTTATGCATAATTGGAGAACAACATACGACTGTAGTTATGAGATTTTTGAAGTTTATAAAATCTACTCCTGGTGAATGAATTTTGTACACCTGCAAATATATTCTTAGAATCCTGATTTCTAGCTATAGGATTAATTGTTGGGCTTTCTTTTCTTATTGTATATTATAACCAATGCATTTTAGAGAAAGGAATAACGAGCAGAAGTATTTTGGTTTCTTATTCTTCTCATCTTTCGAGTGTTTCTTATTATGTAAGATTTACGAGAAGATATGAGTAGAAATAGGTAACTTGTTGATTCTCCTCTTTATCTAAACAACTTAAATTGTTACATAAAGAGCAAACATGAATCGTTCTTCAAAATGATTCAGTTTGATTTTCCAAAGTCCTCTTCACCATACAACAATCCCAATTTCTTATAGCTTTTAAGTTTTATCCTTTTTTTTTCAATTCAATCTTCTAATTATTTTGGAGTACCCTCCTATTACTATAACAAATTAATTTGCATTGCCTTTAATAACTTGAAATGAATTGAAAAGTATCAAGATTAATTCTTAATTATCAATTCTAATACAGTAATATCTCATTTTAAACTATAACCCTACAATTAAGATTGTGATTAAACATCATTTTTGTTTTTTTTATAGAGGCGATATGAATATCAATCTGTAATAATAAAAAAAAGTATTAATAAAAACAGTGGGATTAATCAGATCTTCTTAAGAAATTTAATGACTTGCTGAAAATTTTAATTTAAAGAAAATGTCTTTCCAAGCAGCCGATAACGGAGAGCGTGTCATAGACGAAGGCTCATAAGTTATCAAAACTTAGTGGTGTAGATTTCCACGTGGACCGCTAATGGTCAAGCGTCAAGGTCTTCGCTCAATCATCTGCGAGTTTCGTGGTCTTGTAATAAATTGGTTTAGCCAGAAGACGTAAACCTGCAATTCCTCAGATACAAACTGCCCAGAAAACGACCACAGCGAAATTTTAAGAAGGAAATAAAACCCATTAACGCGTTTAAATTTTTGTAACGATTCCCACTCGGTTTAGCAGAACCACATATAAAAGAAGAGGGTGATTTGTTTATGCAACTAGTGATTTTGTCACCAGGTTTAGAGATCAGCTATCTGTCGATACACATCTCCTCCAATGTCGGTCTCTGGTATTCAGGGCCAGCTTCTAGAAGTTACTGGTAATAATTGAAGCTTAGACCCTTTTGAGTCTTCGTTGTTGTTCATCCGTTTCATTTGTTTGAGTGGGTTCTTGTGTTTGTGATCAGTGGTTGGGTGTACTAAGTTAAAGGACACAGAATGGGTTTCAAGGCAGGATCCTTATGTTTGCGTCGAGTATGGTAGTAACAAGGTTCGTACACGGACTTGCACAGGTACTTAGCTGAAAGTGCCTATCTTGTTGTTTTGGTTGCATCTGGTGTTTTGTTTATGTTGATATGCTTGTGATATTTCTGAAAACTCGTTGTCGCCCCTCGTGTCTCTGTTTTGAAGAGTTTGAGTTTTAAAGTTCTGGGTTGTGGTTTGCTTATCGTCGGTTCCTAAAATCATATTAAAACTGCTTTATTGTGGTTGGTTTGTTTAGATGGTGGCAGGAACCCTACATTTCAAGAGAAGTTTATATTCACTTTGATTGAAGGGCTGAGAGAGCTAAATATTGTAGTTTGGAACAGCAATACTCTGAGTTATGATGATTTCATTGGCAGCGGAAAGTAATTATTCTCTCTTTTAACTTTTTCTTTATGAAGTGATGATTCTTTAGAGTTGGCCCTTTTCGTTTCTGATGGTAGTTGACCTATTCTTATGGAATTACTGCTTTTAGGATTCCACTGCATAAAGTTTTATCTGAGGGCTTTGACGATTGCACTTGGCCACTTCAAACTAAAACTGGCAGGTAATGCAATGCTTGCTGGCTTTGACTTGAGTGGAATTTCCTTGAATGTCGGTTTTTCTCTGTATACATATAAGCATGCAAGCTGGAGCCTAGCATGCAGGCCTATGTGCTTCACTGACCTTATTTACATTTTTCAGTTGAACAGAGGGGGCCATGAGTTATTTTATGAACTTGTAGCTTTATGCTGCTGTGATTGTCATACTGTGCAGTTCACAAAGATAGAATCGAATCCTATCAACAAGAATTGGAAAAAAACAAAAATCAAAACTTAGTGAATACATGGCTTTCGATATGAGACGGATCAGAAAGGAACTTTTAGGTATTGCTAGAGCATTATCTCCTTGGTCATACGAATGAGATATCTTTCCTGACCATAGGACTAACCGTTCTATTATTTGTGTAATATCCATTATGTGGCAAGTCGATGGGATTGAATGTTCGTTTTTCCCGGTAACACGTTTAGATTAACTTGTTTTCTCCTCAAGGGAGGAGAAGTTACTCTCTTCTCTTACCTTGCTTTTGTTCTGTGTCTCCGAGGCAAAGAAATATTGTGAGGGAGGGAAGGATTTGAGTTCTTGAGTCTCAAAAAGGAAGGCATGTATTAGATTAGCATGAGTTCCATGGCCTATGTAGTTTACGAGTGTTTTTCCTTATTGCAGAGCTGCTGGAGAAGCGCGACTCATCATGCATTATGCTAATGCCAAGGCAAGTTATTTGGACAGTTCTGAAATTGTAGATATTGTATTATATTTGTTTTATCCAGGAAGAAATTCTGATTCGTAGATGAGTAATAACTAATAAGTGTGTTTTTTGCAGGAAGCTGCAAGACCTTCAGCACCACTTCACACTGCATCTGGCCCCCATGTCTCAGCATACTCAGCGCCACCTCCTCCTCAAGTCTCAGCATACTCGGCACCACCTCCTCCTCAAGTCTCAGCACACTCAGCACTGCCACCAGCATATGGTGCCTTTTATCCACCACCACCGACAGCTTACTCAACTTCATCTCCTCATCCATCATATCCAGCCAATCAAGCATATACACCACCACCTACAGCTTACACAACTTCATCTCCACATCCAACATACCTAGCTAATCAAGTTCATCCACTATCTGCATATCCCCCTGAATCAGTTGCTTATCCGCCACCACCCTATCCACCACCTTCAGCCTATCCTCCATCACCATATCCACCTCCTCCACAAGGTTCACAGTACTATCCTCCTCGTAAGTTCAAGTTCCCTAGGATACATTTTCTGTTAATTGCTGGTATTCATCTTCTTATTAAGGCTCACTCTTACTTTCTTTCATTTAGGCCATTATCCTGGGCATTATCCTCCACCATACTGAGAAGAAATTTCTGCACATAAAAATCAACTGCTATGTATAGATAGTTAAGAGTGCAGCTTCTTAGTGTTTGTAAGTTTAGTACGTAGTGCCAATTATGGGTATTTCCAACTTTTTCATGAACTTTCAGTTCAATTGTCAACAAGTATATTTGATGTTTAAATTCTTGTATTGTTCTGTCCCCTATATTTTTTTCCTTCTGTTGGCAGAGGTAATATGTTGATTGTGATTGTGGTTATGCTAGAGAATTGATAAGATAGGTAGTAACACCAGGGTATCAGAGACTGGTTTAAGATCGCCTTCTGACTGCACTTCTTCTATCTGCTTAGTTTTCATATCGCCCTTGTCTAAATCTAACTCTTATTTGACTGTGTTTAGAATATTAGATCTTTTCCACTAAATAAAAACTCGTATGAAGATTTTCTAGGCTTTCTGGAACTTGTCATTGGATATTTTTCTCTTATCATTGGCCTTTTATGAAAACAAGGAATACGTTACCAATTTTCCAATTCGGAACACTACTCAGTAGCACTCGGAAATCAGCATCATTAACACCAAAAGCATCTGAAATGGGCAAAGCTCATAGACGCTATGCCTTTTAGATATGAAGGGCCGAAAGTCTTAAATGGGCCATTCCAAAGGAAATGTAACTGCTTATTTTTATAATTTTAAACCATACACTCTGTAGTATCTGCTTGTCTGAGCCTTGAAGTAGAACATGCTGTTGTATACTTTTTGCAGAAATTATTGCCTTTCAACTTTGAATTCAGTTTGTTGAATTACTTTCTCTATGGACTTGCAGCAATCATCTCCGGTATGGATTAATCATTCCTTTTATTCTTTCAACCAGCAGAGAAGTTCTAAATTATTTCGTTAATAAGAAAGATACAAATTGAATCATGGACGAGTGAGCTGAGTAACCATTTTGCAGATTAGATAACAACTCAATGAATGCAGAATTTTCTTTCTGACTAACAACCAGACAAGTTATGCTTATAATGAATTCCCAAGTCGGTAAAGGTCTGTAACTCAAAATAGTACGTACCACAATCCCACTCAGAACATATGATCGTAAATATTCAATCAGCGAGTCACGAGAATAAAATCAAGAGCCGATTTGTTCTTTCACCAGAGCTATACTACTTCAGCTTCTATCATCCAAGTTCAAGGTTCCACCATTAGAGGCCTACAATGGCACTATGATTACACTATATGATTCTCGAATGATGCATAAGATATCAGGCACAATAAAGTGTGAAGTCAAGTTCAACAAAAGACTAGTACCAAGCACTTCAAATACTACCAAAATGACCAAGTTTTGATAGACCTTTGTTTAAAACAAGGCCTATCTTGTCACCCTATCAACTGCTAATGAAATTTCTAATAGAGAGAGGCACGGGGTAAGTGTCAAGTGATCACAAAATGTTAAGACAATGTTTACGTAACTTCTTTTAAAATACATTAATATTAAACAAATGAATCCCAGGTCATGGAGAATAATAGCAAGGATGAGGTAGTCAAAGACATTTAGCCAAATTATTATAAGATGATGTCAGTTAGACTCAAGAATATTGGGGGCAAATATATCATAGACTTGTTAATTCAATTTTTTGTGGGCAGATCAAATGAAATATAAAGGTTTATATGGACGATAGTGATTGTAAATACAAAACAATGAGGGGATCACTACACTAGGCAGATCTATGAAAATGCTTCAACATATTGAAGAAATATTGCATGAAGCTAAACCCTAAGAAGTGTGTATTTGGATCTTCCAGTAAAAAGTTCTTGAGCTGTATATTGAGCTAGAAGGTTATCCCCGTTATTAATCTGAAGACACCATAAACCCTAAAGGAGGCCCAAACCTTTTTAGGTAAACTAACAAATTTGTCTTATTTTCTTTCCAAATTTGTTCAAAGATATCTCTTGTTCTTCAAAAATACTTGAACAGAGTAAAAGAATTGAATAAAGCACTAAGTTTGAACAAGTGTTTGCAGATTTGAAGAGCTATTTGTAAAACTTGCCTCTCATTTTGACCCTCTTCCCATTTGTGAAATTCTATGCGTATACATCTTGGTCTCATCAAAAGCAATCAATTTTCTGCTAGTTTGGAATGAAGAAAATCAGAGGCATGTCTATTATGTAAGCAAAAATCCTCTAAGGACCAAAAATTAGATACATTAGAATGAAGAATTCAATTCTGGCTATTGTCATGTTGGCTAAAAAAGTATGGCCATAATTCCAGGCTCATCCTACCGTTATTGTGACAAATTTTATATAAGCTAGAAACATCAGGAAGGATGGTGAAACAATTTGTAGAACCTAGTGAATTCGAGGCTAAATCCACTCCTTGAACATTGGCCAAATCTTAGCTATTAGCAAACTTTATAGTTGAGTGCATTATCTTTGCTAGTAGATCATATTCAATTGAACATTCTTTTGAAGTTTGACTTGTTTAGTCAATGAATGTTAATAGTGCATCATGTGAAGATGGAAGTAGAGCTGGCATTACTGTTCAAGTTCTATCAGAAGTTAATATTAAATACTACCAAAAACATGAGATTAAAGCCTCCAAGAATAAAGTAAGGTATGAGTCATTCAAGTTATTGCAAAAAAGATATCACCACCAACTTGTGACTGAATATTCCTATATATCATCTATATTACCATTTACACGGTGAAATATGAACATTTTATGCCCATTTTTTTCTATAATCAGACAACATAGACTTTTATTTACTGCAATCAATTACTTCACAGAGTAGGCTGAAGAAGAGTCTTATCCAAATATATCAGGAAAGACAGTCGAGCAATTTTTGATAATCGATACCATATTTATATATGGTGTTCGTATAACTATAGTAATAGACAATGTTCTGCAGTTCGTTTATTTAAACCTTAAAAAGTTTTGTGTTGGCTAAGGCATCAAATTAAAATTTTCATTTTTCATCACTTATAGGCTAAAAATCTCGTGAGAGTTACCAATAGGACCATCTTGCAGGGTAAAAATTAAAGATTAATCAGGCTAAAGGCATATGGGCAAATAAATTACAGAGCATTCTTTGGAGTTATTGAACTACCCTAAAGAGAACAATTGGGGAACCTCTGTTCAACTTGAAATGCGGAGCATAAGAAATAATCTTAATCGAGTTGATGCTATCGCAAAAAATAACAGTCCTAATGTCAGTCAAGCAATGCCACTAGCTGACTTGATTTAATTAAAGAAAGAAGAGAACAAGTAGACTTAAAGAAATTTACATACTGATAACAAATAAAAATTTTCAACAAAGAAGTGTTATTTCTGAAAGGGGGATAAATTGTGCATCTTCACTTTTACTCCTATTTAAACTAATTAATGAATTTATTACTATAATAAATGACTATTTAGAAATTCATATAAAACAATTAGAAAACAAATACATCAATAATAAAAGAGTAAGAAAAGGAAGATTTTTAGTAGTTGAACCCAATAACTCCAGTCCCAGTGCTTCACTTAAGAGTTTATTATCTTCTTCCTTCAATGTGTGAAGAGCAACCCTCCATTCAAAATCTTCATCACCATAAGTGAATACAAATCTTTACAATCTGCTTACTTTGTCATGTTGAAACTTTGAATTGAAATTGTTCGAAATTGTTAGAAATGGAAATTGTTTATATATGTTTTGTGATTGTTGGAAATTAAAATTGTTTATGTATGTTTTATGTAATTATATATGTTGAATACTTGAATTGTTAGTTTTTGACTTATAGTAAATTATAGTCGATGAAATTGAATTTTGTATAATGTAATCATACAAAATGAGTTATATTATGTAAGATGGACATTCATATTGTGTAATGAAATTATGATATATACATTCATTTATTTTTATAGATAAATGGAAAGAAGTTCAAGTACTCATGATCAAACCTCTTTAGAAAGATACAATGATCTAGCTTGGGCTGATATTGCATTCGTTTCCGATGTAAGGAACCATACTATTTGCTTGTTTTGTAACAAACATTTGAAAGGTGGAGGAATCACCTGATTAAAGAAACATTTAATTGGGGTTAAAGGAGATATGCAACCCTGTAAAAAAATAAGTTATGATGTGAAGTGGCAAATGAAAATATTGCTTGAAGAATATTAACATGAGAAAGATAAAATGGAAATGTTGAATTTTGAAATTGGTGGTGGAAGTTTGTTTTCTAGTTTCCGTGGTGATTGTGGAAATGTTGAAGGTGGTAGTGGTAGTAGTACTGGTAGTGTTCCATCGTAGACCTAAGAAGAAGTACCTGGACCTGATGTGAGAAAGGAAAGAAGACAGGTGACTAATTTTTTTGCACCACAAATAACTCCTAGAACTCAACCTTCAATTCGTAGTATAATGCAATCAAGAGATGGGACTCACAATGTCGATATGACAGTAACTAGATAGTGGTATGATACAGGTTCATCATTCAATGCTTCTTTGTCTTATTATTATCAACCTATAATGGATGCAATAGCCTCTTATGATCTGGGATACAAAGGTCCTTCGATTGAAGACTTAAGAAGTAAATTTTTGAGTTGTTCTATTTATGAAATTAGAAGTTATTTGGCAAAAAAAAGAGTGAATTAAGCTACTTATAGATGTTCAATCATGTGTGATGGTTGAACAAATAGAAAACAAGAACCTATTATTAATTTTTTGGTTTATTCTACAAATACTCTATGTTTTTTAAATCTATTTATGTATATGGCCTTATTAGAAATAATGAGACTTTGTTTGAGATATTTGATGAAGTTGTGAATGAAGTAGGGCCAAAAAATATTGTTCAGTTTATTACTAACAATGATTCTACTTATAAAGCGGTAGGAAAAAGGTTGCAGAATAAGTATAATTCTTTTTTAGACTTCTTGTGTTGCACATTGCATTGGCCTAATGCAGGAAAATATAGGGATCCTAGGTATTTTCCTATTATTGATGAGACTACGCAGAAAGTTAAAAAGGTTACCAAGTTCATCTATAATCGTGCATGGGTATTGAATTTAATAAGAAAGGAATTTACTAATGGTAGGAATTTATACCGTCCTGTTGTGACAAGATTTGAAACAAATTTCTTATCACTTCAGTCTTTTGTTATGATGAAGAAAGAATTAAGATAAATGTTTACAAGTGATAACTGGATTGCATCTCAGCATGTTAGGTCTAATGTTAGTGTGAAGGCTTATAAAATTATACTAGAAGATAGAGAATTTTGGTCTCAATGCCAATTTGTTATCTGAGTTTGTGAGCCTTTGGTAAAGGTGTTTCGCTTGGCTGATAGTGAAGAAAAGCCGATAATGGGTTTTTTATGCCATGAAGAGAGCGATGGAAGTAATCAAGACCAATCTGAAACATAGGCATTCTTTGTACACATCATATTTCAATTATTAATGAGAGAAGGGAAAGATAGCTTTTTTCTCTATTGTTTGCAGTTGAAGAATTTTTGAATCCTAGTGTCTTTTTTAAACTGGATTTTACTAAGCAAGCTGAAGTTAATAGAGGAATGCTTTTAACTATTATAATAATTATTGGCATTGACGCGATGCAAGATCTCTTAAGCTCACAAATGGAGCTTTATAAGTTGTCTTATGGAGATTTTGGAATGTCAATTGCTATTCGACAAAGAGGAAAACTTTCTCCAGGTATTAATTGTTTCCTTTTTATTTTTTGAAAATTAATTATCACTTTATTTTGTTTATAACGCTACTTTTGTTATTTTAAGACTTACAGTTTCTTGGTGGGATCAATTCGAAAATAATGTTCCAGAATCGAAAAGGTTTGCAATTCAAATTTTAATTCAATGTGTGAGTGCAACAGGCTATGAACGAAACTGAAACACTTTTGAATTTATCCACTTCATAAAGAGGAATAGATTGTAGCATAAGAGGTTGAATGACTTGGTTTTTGTTCGTTACAATTTAAAGCTTCAACAAAGATATGTAATTATCATTATTAATTTTGATATAATTTCTTACAATTTTCTAATAATTACACTTTATTGTTTACTACTAGGAGTCTTAATAACATAAGTAGTTCAATTGATCCAATTTTCATTAATAATATTGATCTTTTGGAAGAATGGGTTTCTAAAGAACCGAATTTGATAGATGTCAATGACTTAAAAGATAATCTTGGATAGGAAAGCATTGATATATCATTTAGTGCATTAAATTTGAATGATAATGATGATAAAGCTCCACTTAATGATGAGCATTTTGCACCAAATGATAACTGGGGTTAGTACAGTTATAGCCGGTATTCTCCCGTAGACGATTGAATTTCATTCCAAGTTTTTGTTTTTTTTCTCTTCTTTTAATTTTACTTATATTTGATGTATATGTTAAATTATATATATGTAATGTAATTATAATTTTTTTTATTTCAAGTTTAGCTTCTACTTTATTGTTTTCTCATCACAAACTTTTCTTGTAAATTGTAATAGTTTGAGAGTTGAGGATATTTCTTATTCTTTTTATTGTATGTTTTGATGTAATTATTATTTATTATATGATGAAATTGTATTATTGTAATATTTTAAATACTTTGTATTATTCTTAATTTTATTTTTGTATGATGATGATTGTCTTTTTTCATATTAATTGTTGTTATTATTTATATATGAAATATTTAAAATTATTGTTATTTCATATTAATTGTAATTATTATTTATTATTTTGGTTTTTGGAAACAAGGTTGATGTAAAATTATAAAGTATACAGTACAACTGTACAATATACCAATTGATTATTTTGCAAATTTAAAAAAAATTCAAGGACTATTTTATAAATTTAAAAAATTACCCGAAAACGGTATTCGGTATTAACCAGTACTAATATAGTACTTACCAGAACCCAATCTGATACAGTATTTGCAACTTTGATTCTAAGTAACATAATTCATAACATGTGATGCCCTAACCGATCAGTCTAAATACATATGAAGATCACCTTCCAAACTTATCCAAAACCATATATATATATATATAAGAATAAAGAAACAAGATAAGATTTAAGCACACATATATCATTAAATAGTATTAACTTAATAATAAAGAAATAACAATCATTAGAGTATCTCACCTAAGGTAGAACTGAAAATAGAGGTTAGACATATAAATAGGAAGGTGTAAAATTACAAAACAAAGAAAGAAATTATGCACCTATAATAAAGATAAAAGGTAAATAGTCAATTTATATGCTAGATTATGTAAAGTAAAATAAAAGCCTTACAAAATACTTTTTTTTTTACGTTTTCTTCGTTGACCTAACATTATAAAATGAAGCGACATAAAATAGAGAAAAAATGGTAAGCACATTTTTTTTGTATTTCTTATCATAATCTCAATTTTATTAAGAATGTACCCAACAAATCCATTTTTTCACTCCATCTCAATTGATGAATGAATCTAGACGAGTCTATGATTGGATTTGCGTTTCAAAACTGACCAATTAATAAAAAGCCTAATATCAAAAGTTAAAAAAAGATGCAGTTGCCCTAAGTTCATAAATGTCTCTGTTAACAATTCAATATAAAACTATTAACTAACAACTTTAGGCCACACACTATAAGAAATTGTATTTTTAGTGAACGCAAAAGTTGTCACTAAAAACAATAATATTAGTCACTATTATTAATAGTGTCCAATCTTTGAAGTCGTCACCTACCGTCACAAATACCTCCGTTACTGATGAAATAGTGACTAATTTAATATATGGTCACAATTATGAAACATTTTTGTGAAGTAAATACTAACACTAAAACTTGTGAAATGTGTGACAAAACTATATGGTCACAATAACTTTACATATTTGTGACAAGTTTATCGTCACAAATCATATAAAGTAGTGTCGAATTAAGCTGTAACAGTTCTTCGTCTTATTGTGACAAAATTGTCGACACTAAAACCAATCAAATGTGTGACAACATTATATGTCACAACAACTATACTTATTTATGTCAAGTTTGTCGACACATATAATATAAGGTAGTAACAAATAATGTTGTAACAATACTTCATTATATTGTGACAGAAGTGCTGACACTAAAACCTATGGAATGTGTGACAACACTATATGGTCACAACAACTTAACATATTTATGACTAATTTTTTGACACAAATAATATAAAATAGTGACGAATAAAGACATAACAGTACTTCATTTTATTGTTATAACATTATCGCCACTAAAATAATTATAAATAGTGACTAAATATTTGTCACTAATAATTTTTTATCAGTGTCCACTACTTCTTGGTCACTAATATTTAATAAAAAAGTGTCAACATCATTTCGTCACAAAAATGAAAATTGGTTCTTACAAAAAGTATTGTCACTAATGTATTTATTATTATCACAAATAAAATTATCAATTCATCAATGGAATTACATTAGCTGTAAAATAAATTTGCATTAGTTGCTATATTGTGTAACAGATTTCTTCACAAGTATGAAAGTTATATGTTACAAAAATATTGTCACTAAATAAAGAATATATGTTACAATAAATTTATCACTAATATGTTCGTGTTTGTCACAAATAATATTATTAAATTTAACAATTTAATTACTTAATCGATAAAATTTTTTGCATTGATGGCCATAAAATAGAAATTGTCACAAATGATACAAATTTTTAGTGCCAAGATATTATCAGACAAGCAAATAAAAATTATTAGTATATATAAAATATATAACCAAAATGTACAAAATTCTAATTTCCAATATATAAACTTGGAAATGTGAATATCCAAGAAAATTATTTATTACAATTATCTCAAACTACTACATATTAATTTAAGCTAAAACTCTCTAAAGTAAAATTTCCTGGCAATTCTTCAGGATGAAGTTCATTGTTGACTTGTTTCCTACAAAATAAAATTTAAAAAATCAGTTAATTAGTTTACAAAATATTAAGCTATAAATTTAGTAATAACATTCTATAATAATATAATGATAATAATAAGAAGTGATACTAACTATTCTAGATTTTATAAATTTATAAACTTACATGAGTAGCTGGGGTATTTGATATTATGGCACTTAATGGATCTTCAATTAAGCCAGAAGAATTAAGTAACAAACTAAGAATTACTCCATTATTTGCTAAATGTGCAAAAACAGCTAAAATTTGTTTCATTCCCTAGCTTGCTTCTCAATAGCTGCATCCTAAGAAAAAAATTTATGAAGTCAACTAGCAAAAAAATCAAGAGAAAATAAATACCTTCGAGTCACTTTCCACTCTATGTACTCAAATTAACGATAATAATAATAAGGTGAGTATTACTGACACCATTGACTTCCTCATGTCATTCTATTTTGTGCATTACCTTTTCTCATCACAAGAAGATGGGGAAGATAGTTCTATGGGAAATGCAGGTTCAATTGGTTTATATTATTTTGATTGCTTTCATTGAATTCCCTCTGATAGATGATGATCTTGTTTTGTACGAAAAACTTGTATCGGAGAACATCCATTATACCTATTATACTTTTAAAATTAGGAAGACATAAAACTAGGAAGACAGGTAGTGTGATGATCTAGTGCATGGTGGGTGGTGGAGGTCGAAAGAGAAGCAGTGACGAAGGGCTATAAAAATCTATCAAGTTTCTAGGTTTTTAACAAAGTTTTGGGTTTTTAATAAGTAGTGACAAAGCAGTTTTGCCCACAGTAAGGTGAAGGTGATGGAGGTTTCGGATAGGTGAAGGTGATGGACGTTTCCGGCAGGTGAAGGTGATGTGATAAATGATTTATAATCCAGAGGCAACCCAATAAAAGTGAACAGGACGAAGAGAAATAGTCACGGGCAGTAAAAGCATCACAGCATCTCGGAAGATAAAATGACAGCAACGCAGAGTCCATTAGCAGAAAATGACATGGCAAGGACCAGAGAAAATAAACAAAACCACGGCAGCACTCTAGTATACTAAAACTTAAGCACACAGGAGACAAGAGCACAAGTAAAACGTAGGCAGCATAAAGGAGATAAAACACAGAGAGCAATAAAAAACACTAGAGATGAGCAGCAGACCAAAACACCAACAACATAGAAGAAAACAATAGCTAGGAGTTAATATGTACAATAACTGTTGGGAGGAAAAAAAACGTAGCAGTCCATGGCAGAGAACGTTAGCAGCTACAAGAAAAAAAATGACACAGCAGCAAGGTCCAGAAGAAGAATAGCCAGCACAAGAGAAAACACAGACGTGGCATTAACAGCCCACCAAAACGCCAGCAACACTCAACCAATAGAATAATCAACAAGCAAAACGAAAGCAAGGAAAAAAATACGCAAAAGTAGTAACCCAGCGTTAAAGAAGAGTCCAGAAGAAACAAAACTATTGAATCAGTAAAGAAGATATAACGACGACGCAACAGACAAATAATCCAAAACACAAGCAGAGAAGGAAACAAATTCATCATCCAGAAAAAAATTGTCCCAAAACCCAATGGAAAAGAAAAGGGAGGCGTGGAGGGCTGGGCAAAGAAAGAGTAGCTCCATGGATAATTAAACAAACAACAATGGTCATTTACTTGCTAGTATTTGAGCAGAGGAATTGGAAGATGTGGAGAGAAGATTGCAATGCCACAAAGAGGAGAATTACTTGAATAAGTGGCTGTTCGCAGTTTCTTGAGTAAGTGAAATCACGCATAACTAGTTTCATGAATAAGTGACTGTTCACGGTTCCTCTTCTTTCATATATCATCAGCTCCTCTTTTTCTGTTTCGTTGTTTAATTGTATGGTGTTAGTGTATACTGTGTTGTCATTTTATTGTTTGACAATTAATTACTCTCCTAACGAAGTTCTTCAATTTTACTCTATCAATCCAACTTTTTATTTTGGAAAAAATTATTTTATGTAAAAAAATTTAATTTTATGTCATAATTTAATTTTATAATAAAATTTTATATTTTATAAAATTAAAATCAGATTTAATTTTTTTACAATACATAATAAATATGGATGAGATTAATTTATTTTCTATAATAAACTATTATGTTAGTGGGATAGTTACAAAAATTTTGATTTTATTCATCTAATAAAAATAATTGATTTTAAATTAAAAATTATATAGAAAATTTTAAATGAATGTCTATTTCAAAGTTTTGTTTAGAAAATATTTATTGATATGTAAAATATTACTTTTGGATTATCAATATATGTAGTTTGAATATTTCATAAGAAAATATTTAGATTTGTTTGTAAAAAATAATATTAAATTAAAATTGTAACACATAATTTCTATTCCCCAAAATTCGTACAATAATGACAAAATTAAGCTTTATTAGGGAATAAAAATATGCCAACATTTATGAATACAAAGCAAGAAGACAATTTAGATGAGATAGTCTGTAGCACCCTACTCTCGCAAGTACGCTCCAAATTAGCAAGTACCTCATCTAGGTTAACTCATAGTACGCTCCAGATTAGCATTTGCTTCCAAGATCTGGAAACGTCTAGATGCGGACATTTTATCCTGCATATCAACATTATGCAATACCCACATTGCACACACATTATTAATTGCACAATTACGAGTATTCATTTATGCAAAATTGTGTATATGGACTATGTACAATGCATGCTCAATGACAATTCCAGGTATTATCAAATTCTACATTTTATAAACATTATCATTTTTACCATTATTTGCTCTCATAATAACCAATTCTCATTCACTTTTACTTGATACCCATTACTCATTTCCTTTGAATCACAACTACAATCATATGAATATCTTCATTCCCATTATAATCATAACTTTGATACTTTGATATCAACAATTCATTTACTAATGTTATTATAACATTATATGATCAAACAATATTCAAACTCTCATTTCTTCTTATAACATCTCCAAAATTCCAAACCTTCGGGTCAATTTTTTCATGATTGTTCTGATAAGGAAAATGGAAACATTTGACAACACTTCCTTCTAAAAAATTGTTCCCCATTGTCTTAAGTTTCTAATGACACCAAGATTATACAATTTGATTCAGTATACTAAAATTTATACTGTAAATACTTTGGATTGTTCTTAAACTATAACAGTATTATGTACTCAACTTTAAGTCAGATTCTGGAATTCTTAGAGATAGAATTGAGATTCAATTTCTTCACATAATTTGTAGCATTGTGTCTCTAGTTTAATCTAAATTAAGAATCATCCTATTTGAAAATCTATTGATCAAGATATAGCCAAAATACTGAAGCATGTTTAATGAAAATACTCCATTTATCAATATTCCAGAACTCCCCATCATAATCATCCTAAATTTTATCAATCAATCCTTTTTATATGGCTATAATTTTTGGTGGAGATGAATAACAATGTGTTATGAGTCTATTGGTTTAAGAATCAAGTCATTTGGATATCGGGAGAAGAAGTTATAACAAAATGAATAAAAGATGTTCAAAAACAATCTCCCTTCAGAAGGCTTTAGTGTCACGATCGTGCCTCTAGTCTCTCTTGCGATGTCACGATCGCGACCTGCGAGATGACCTTCTACACGATCGTGCTTTCCCAACTTCCTCAGCGATGTCACGATCGTGCAACCCTTCTTCTTCACCGAAACTGCAGTTTTCTTCTCTCCTTCCATTTTTTTTTCTAGATTTTCACTTTTACACTTTAGAACTAACAAATAAAGCATCTTTTCTACTTCCCTTTCATTTCAACATAACACAACAAAACAAAAATCCAAGATTCATAACCAATAACCAAAAACCGATCCTCACTCACACATATTCCTCATTTTCTGCATTTTCCATCTTCTGCATTGATTGAGCCTAAGTTTATCATATAAATTGGCTACACTTTCAAGGCTTTTAATGTACTTTTTGACTCTTAATTCGTGATTTTGTGCTTAAATTAGTCCCTTGATGTGAGCTTATATTTTATGCAATTTGTTAGTAAAATTGTGCAAATTGACATTAATTGCATTATAATTTTCTAAGGACA
>JANZLC010000202.1:32484124-32504718 GCA_026413385.1 Erythroxylum gracilipes
GAGAACAGAGGCAGTAAACATCTTGTTCTATTCTGCATCAGTCATTATGGTATGTTTGTGTTGATCTTGAGAGGCTTCAGCATATGCCTTGTTGTGGTTGAATAGTATGCTGGATTGTGGTTATGCTTTGCTGAGTTGAAATGAGTTTATTGCGGCAAGTGTGGAAGTTCTTTCGTTCCCCACCTTGTAGGTGAGCGCTAGATAAGTCTTGGAGTTACTAGCACTCCATCGATGTACATAACTCTTATTTTTGTATAAAATCTACTGAATTACCTAAAAAATCATCACAGTTACTCAAAACAATAGTGTCAATCAATTGTCTTGTCACAAAAAACCTCATATTTGTAACGAAACAATAGTTAGTCACTAAATGTCTTAACTCTTGTAATGACACTTAAAATTGTCATGATAAACAATTATCCCCCCGTGTATACCAAAACATAATCTCATAAGGTCTTGTGATTTTATAATAATTATTAACACTGGGATGTTATATTCTAATATCATATTGTTTAGGTCCACCTAAAACTAAACTTGTATTTTTCAATATCAAAGTCTTCCATACGGATGAGGGATAGACTTAAGAGTTATCGACCCCACCGTTAGTTTCAAGCTCTTCATAATCTACAACTATAGGCCCGCTTCTTACTAACCTTACTTAATGCTAGATTCACTCCTAGATCTAGTGCTTGTGCTATCTCCATTGGACGAACCACTATATTCAAACATTATCTTAAAAGAAAGAAACTAAGAGATCTTTACCATAAGAAGATGACATTCTTGAACTGAACAGTAACTAATTTGACTAGATTGTTTGAAATCATAAATTTGTATCAAAGAAAAAATAAGGTAAGAAAACAAATAAAAAGGCAGGGGTTATTTATAGAAAATGGACACAACAAATATTCCTTAGTGATATGAGATTAAATACTATAACAACTTAAGATCTTATTTTTATAAAAAGGGCTCTTAATCTAATCAAATATTTCTTTTGTCAAACAAAGTTAAATGATGAATAACATATAAATTAGTGGATCATCCCCAAGTATTTATTCCTTTATTACATATCTTATATGAATATAATCACCTTCCATGGTTCATTTAAAATCCATAATAGTGAATCACATGACAATTGACTACAAACCTGTTATTAAAGCCTCAATTTCAACTCAATAACTTGATCCAGAGATTTAAATTCCCAAAAGAATATTTAGATATTCATTATTCAATCAAATTAGTCATTATAACTAGTCTTTTTTTTGGATAAATCATTATAACTAGTCATTATAATGACTAGTTTTTGAATTCTATTATAAACTACTATCTTCATTCAATAGAAAAATATGGAGTTTTACTTAAGGTGAAGAGACACCTAAAGGGATATTTAGACATTTAAAACAAGGAGAAAATTATTAAAGAGACCACTCTGAACTTTCGCTAAACACTTCAAAAGCATGACAGATTCATCCCAAATAACCTAAGGAAATCATGTCTTTTTCCTTCCTCAATGTACTATAACACATTGCAAAGCCAAATACATCACAGATAATCGAAACAAATGCAAAAACACTCCAAAAATTCGTTAAACACGTGCAATATTTTCTCTTAAAATACCAACACTATGTATACAAAAAATCACAGAGAACAAATGTTGAATGACTTACCTCCACCGAAGGACATAAGGATAGTGACTAGAGAAGACAGAGGCACGCAAACGCCAACGAGGAGAAGAGAAATCGACGACAAATGGTCACGGGAGAGAGGAAAACAATGAAAAATGAAAACACAAGGGAGAGGGAGGAGGTCTTTGGGTAGGTTAAAGGTGAAGGAAAACATCGTTTGGTGTTAAACCAAACGACGTCATTTTCCTTTTATTAAAAAGTTGAAGCCAAAGGCCCAACGACAGCGTTTAGCTTTAAATTTTACCGATAAAATCACAATTCCATTGGTAATTTACCGACAAAAGAAATTTTCATTAGTACTCCTCGATGCTTATTTTGCCACCAATCATTATCGCCAATTTTTACGACGATCTTCACTATTCCATCAGAAAAATTATAAGGATAATTTCCTTCTACCTTTACTGACAAATAATTTGTTCGTCGCAAAATACAACAACTTTACTGATAGAAAATCAATTTCCGTCTCTAATTTACTACGGAACATTTTTTGTCGATAATGTTTCATCGGTAATTTCTACTTTTTTTGTATTGATTTATTTATCTCACTTAAATATTTTATTTTCACTTTTTAATTCTCAATAATTTAACAAGTGACAAATGCTAAAATAATATTCTGATACTTAAATTTATAAGTCGACAAAAAGTGTACACGAAACTGATATCATATCCTCGAGCCTAGGCCTTGGCTTACAAACTTTAGACATCCAAAGAGTCCTATTTATCGGGAAGTACTTTCTAGCACCCAATTACAAGATACATGCATGCATGCTGGTAGTCCATCAACTTCCAACTTATTAATTCCAATATGAACTATTATTTCCACACACTTTCCCTTGAGAGGCAATCACACATTAAAAAAAAAAAAAACAATTGACAAATGGCAAATAATGCAACAGATATTCCACACAGATATGTCTATTCCAGCTTTAGTGGGTTACCATGTCAATTGACTGGCCAGCTTGTGGAAGAGTCAAAGGTGGAAGGCTCATAACTGGTAACTTCTGATAGGTGGGAAGGGAATTAAAGTTTTCCTTGAGGTCAAGGGCATATAAATGTGTCTTGAGTTATCATTTGTGGGTTTGAAAATGTAGGTTAAAGTTGGATGAGAAATTGCTTTTCCTATCCTCGTCACTAGTGCATGTCAATGAGCCACAGGCCACAAGGGCCATCGGTATCCACTGTTGAATATTTACGCATAAGTCTTACATTGCTTGAAGAAGAGAATCCCAACTTGTAAGAGAGACATTGACTAAGAATTAGAAAAAGGTTGGGTTGTTAAAACTTTAACCTTTATTTGTTATAGAGATAATGACATAGACAATAACCGAAACAAAGATTTTGCTAGTTGGGAGGGGAACTGGTCAGCGGTAGACATGTTTTTCCAAAAAGGAGAAATGTAGTGCTCTTTGATGAGATGAACCAAATATGGTATACAAAAAGTAGAAAATGAAGTTAGTCTTGACTATTGATAAATGTGACATTGCAACTACCATAAGATATTTTGAATAGGGGGCAAGGGTTGGACTTCTAACATGCCTTTCGATATTTAATAAAGACGAAACTGCTGAGCTTCTAACGGTGGAAAATCAAGCTTCATATATTATTATATGCATTCAGAAAGCCAATTGAATCAACCCCATGTTCAATTTGGACTCTTAGGTCTAGAGAAAAAGGGATGAGCCCAATCATACAATGATATAATGAAACTGCTGCACAGAACTGAGCCAAACTAAGTTAATTGCAGAAGAAGTAAAATTCCAAGATGCAAGCCAACAAAATTTACTTGCAGATTACTGAATTGATACTAAACAAGACCATCTGTCAGTATTGGGTGAAGAAGAACTTTTGGAAGTTTCTTTGTGTTAACATTCGTCCAAGTCAAGAAACCCTTTTGTCGACTATAGTTTCTGGGATAAATTTGAACAGGTGTTAGGTGAATAATAATAATTGGGTATTTAGTTTCCAAGAAATGGGTACTACTACTAATTGACAAGTCGCAAGTTTTGGACCATCTCGAGAAGAGAGGCGATTAACCGATGGACTTTTGATCAGAAAACTTTCAGAAGTTCTCGTGGATTCAGACTAACTATTAAACTATATCAAGCTTTTTATGTATTAGAGATAGAATGTACTTGCTTAGAGAGATATTGAAGAACAGTGGCGCGTGGAGGCTTCTGTGAAAAACTCGCGTGATCGATGTACATTCCTCGTCTGTACTATGAACGAATCTGTTTTGTCTTTTTGGAATTTTCCTTTTATTCCTTTACCGTCTTAAATTTTCAGGTAAAATGTTGTTCTGAAAGTGAAACAATAAAAGAGATAAAGTAGTGCACAAAACCCGTCGGCATAATTCTCAAGCATTTCATTATGAGCTTGCTTGCTCTTGATGGCATAGAGCATCACACACTTCTTATTAATGGTCTCAATAAAAGGTTGTTTTCATCAGTGGGGTCTAGCTTGATGTGCGTGCAATTACATTTTTTCCTCTAAAAACCACATCTGATCACAATGAAAGCAAAAAGAAAAAGGAAATTGCAAAACCCCTCTTGTTTCTGTAAAGTTGTATAAATATATTTCCAAAAAAGAAAAGAAAAAATCCAACTAAATTATTAACAAAATTCAAAATAAATGCCCAATAAAAGAGACAAGCTTGAAAGCCATTACTCTTTAAGAATAGAGACCTTCTGAAAGATAGATCGCGAAGAAGAGTAAGACATAATGACTTCTACTTATGTACTGTTCTGTTTTGTATAATGAATGCTGAACCTAAAACTCTCTTCTTCTTTGAAGAAGATGGCAATACAACAGCAAGGCCACAATGAGCAAACTGCACATGGAGAACCATGGTTGCCAGATGCTCTCTTCTGTGAAGAGGAGAGATGGGAAGATGAGGACGACGAAGAGGTTCTGGATGTGGACAGTGTAATTTGTAGCCATAACACCTCCAATGAAGCAATAAAAAGCGCATCTTTTTTCCTACTTCCGTTGTTGCTTGAACAAGATTTGTTCTGGGATGATGAGGAACTTCACTCGCTCTTCTCCAAAGAAGAAGAGCAGCGAGTTCATGTCAATGTCAGCGATGTGAAAGCAGATTCTTTTTTAAGTATTGCTCGTCAAGAGGCTGTGGAATGGATGCTTAAAGTCAATATCCACAATGGATTTTCAGCTCTCACAGCATTATTAGCTGTAAACTATCTCGATAGGTTCCTTTTTAGTCCTTTTTATCAGAGAAGTAAACCGTGGATGATTCAGCTAGTTGCTGTGACTTGCTTATCTTTGGCTGCAAAAGTTGAAGAAACACAAGTCCCTCTTCTTTTAGACCTTCAAGTACGTGTTTTGTTTGGCTTCACGTATGTTATCAATCTATTGTTTTGACCTTTTGATCAAGAATCTTGTACGTTCCTCGCTTTGTTTTGATCAGGAGGAGACAGAATATGTTTTTGAAGCCAAAACCATTCAAAGAATGGAACTTTTGGTGTTGTCTTCACTTAAATGGAAGATGCATCCAGTTACCCCATTATCTTTTCTTGATCACATCATTAGGAGGCTTGGTTTAAAGAAGCATCTTCATTGGGAGGTTTTTAGGAGATGTGAACGTCTTCTACTCTCCGTAGTTTCTGGTAACTTCCCTGCATAACAATATCTTTACTCGACCAAAAACTTCATAGACTTTCTCGTTAAGAACAAAGTGGGATAGAAAAGATGCATCTTTGACAGGTTTATCTGATGCTTTTCCGTTTCTTTTTTATTGTGTTTTTGCAGATTCAAAATCATCTGAATACCCTCCTTCTGTGTTAGCGACGGCTATAATGATGCATGTCGTAGACCAAGTTGAACCCTCGAGTTCCATTGACTATGGATACCAGCTGCTGCGTGTTCTAAGAATAAGCGAGGTTTGTGTAATTTAATGGAGTTTTAATTAACTCATGATTGCATTTACAATTGCAGCAGCTTAACAGCTTTGCCACTGCACTTGGTAACAGGAAAAAGTAAACGACTGTTACAGACTGATTCTCGAGTTAAACTTGTCAAAGACTAGGCGCGGTTCTTGTAGCAACAATTCTCAAAAACGCAAGTACGAGGCGGTTCCTAGTAGCCCTAGTGGTGTGATTGATGCTGTTTTTAGCTGTGACAGCTCAAACGATTCTTGGGCACCGGGCTCGTCAGTTTCTTCATCACCGAAGCCTATCACTAAGAAGAGCAGAACCCAAGACCCCTTGGTCATCGTTGGTAGCCCCAGTTGACGATCTCTAGCTAGCCTAGTCTAGTCTCCTCCAAGATGTTTGTCATTTACAACGTTTACGTCTCTTCACATTACCTTTCAATATTGGAAGATTGCCCTTTAGGCCTTTTCTTGGTTCCTTACCTTGTGGATGAAATTTTGGAAGAGGAAAGGATGAGAGGGTCATTTCATCTTCGGCATTTGTGCCCCTTTCTCTTCCCTGTACGAGCCTCTGTCTTTTAAGAACATACTTTTGTTTTGTATGAACAATGTTCCACCTATAATAATAATATTCATGAAATAAATTTAAAGAATTTTTGTAATTCTATGATTTACCTTCTACGCAGTTCCATGATTCTCGCTGATTATAAACGAAATGACAGACATATTAAATGTTGTTGGTACAAAATTTACCTTAGATCATTTAAGCTAGACGCAATATCATGATCACTGTAGTAGATTTGGTAACACATTTAATTTTGGTGCAATGCTATATTTCGGTATAGATTAATATCAAATATTATTTTTGATAATTTTTTAAATTTATAAAATATTTTTTAATTTTTTTAAAAAAATTACAAAATAATTTTTTTAATATTGTATTGTATAATTTAAACCAACTTTATTTCAAAAAATATTAATAATAGAAATTTAAAATAATAATTTATTTATTCTTAGTATTATTCACATATAAATAATAACTACAATTAATAAGAAATTTTTTTATCATCATAGAAATATAAAATTAAGAACAATACAAGGTATTTAAAATATTTCAATTTTATCATATAATAAATAATAATTACATCAAATTATCAAATAAAAAGAATAATAATTATTATTAATAAAATATAAATTCTATCTTAATATTTAATAATAAAAATATATGTAATTGTTAATAATAATAAAAATATATTTATATTTATATTAACAATTTTAAGAAGAAATGCAAAAATTTGAGGCCTCTTAATTTTCATTTTAACATATTTTTAGTACTTTTAAAGAAAAAATATAACTATTGTTTATTGTATGAATTTAAATATATATATATATATATATTATTAATAAAAGAGATGATGGTGAAGGAGAGAGAGAGTGAGATTTAAGAGGAAAAATAAAGAAAGGAAGAAGAAGGTAGCAGCGGGGTGGGGTGGGTTTCTAAAAACTTTTCATTTTTTTGCATAAATGCTCCTGTATTTTTAAAATTTTTTGATATCAGCCAATGTATGATTGGTATTTCAAATACTGATCGATACCATGCAAAACAAGTCAGTACAAGCTAATATTTGAATCTAGCATCAAAACATCCTTTTTTGTACTATTTTTTTGGCCAGTATGGTAAAAGATTTATCATACTAGTTGAACGTAAAATTTTTAATAGAATAAAATAGAATGAAATGATTTATAATATAATGGAATATAAATATATATAATATTAAAAAATTGTTGTTTAGAAAGGATGAAAAAGTTTATAATATAATATAATAAAATGTTGTTTAAAAAAAGATTGTAATATAGTAAAATATTGCTTATCATTATATATTCTATCATTAACATATAACTTAATTTTATTGTTTAGAATATAATGAGATATAATCTTAAACTCTCATCTTTTATTTTATTTTATTTTATTTCATTACATGATAAATTAATAAAATAATATTACATTACATCTACTCCTCAAAAAGTATGCACGGAAAGACAACTAATTGCGGTACATCCACTTTTAGTGTGATGCATTATAAGGTTCCAATAATTATTAATTCCCACGGTTGATTTGATGGGATTAATATCATAATCTTCCTAAGTTAAACGTATCGAAAAAGTTGGAGTGGCCACTACACCAGTAAACTTTACATGATGCTCACTTCTTTTATGTTGAAATTGTAGCTTGGATTTGGTAAACTAAAACGTTTCTCGCTAACACATGCTTTGTGTACATATGTCCCTTTCTTAATATAAATCCCAGGACAAGCAACGACAATCTCCAAGCAAAGTAAACACATTAAAAAAAGGTCAGCCTTGAAAAGGAAAATCATTAGAAATAAAGAGCTCAAACAAGTTAATGGGGGACAAAATTTTCTCATATGATGGGGAAGTTTGTCTTTGATCCTCTCTTTTTCTTCTCTATCTAAAAGGTTGGTAGATTGTAGATGGAATAGTGCAGATGCATGGCTATTGCCTAGCGGTCCTGAGCCATCATGCCAAAGAACAGCTTGCTCCTAAGATATTGAAGTCGACTCTACCCTACACCAATAATTATAGAATAATATGATCATGGTCGAAGTCTCTTTAAAACTCCTGTTATCAAATGAGTCACATGAATCTTAACTTGGACCAAAAACGAAACCTTCTTCCTCTCACTGTACTCCACTTCTTTTGCATACAGCTGTAAAGCTCCAAAGACAACATACATATACATATAAAGAGGGCCATGTAGATGTGTGGCCCTCTCTATCCAAGAGAAGCACTGGTGAAATATGCATTTCTTCTCCTGCAGCCCACAGTAAGGTTTCTGCTAAATATTTTGATACCTTGGTACTTGATCAATTTCTCTGACCTGTTAAAACTTAAAACGATAAACAGAAATAAAAAAGAAGCTCACCCTCCGATGCTAAAGTGTCATGTACCTTAGATATGATTGTAAGTAGTATCAGCGATTTGGATGATATTGCCTTGGACCAAATCCATAAAATTTGAATAGTCAAAGGTAAAATGAACAACTTTGGTTTGTCCCTGAAACATATTAGTCGTCGTTGGAGTCAATAAGACAATAACAACAGTTCATTTTTCCTGCCTGGCTTATTAATTTAATCCGTCTGGTTTGTCTAACTAGTCTCACAAATTCCTAAAGTAGGTTGTAATGTTAGGAATCGCCTACACCAATGCATTCATTATAGTTTGATGAAAGCAGTTCATAGTCAAGTTAGAGGAATTGGTGAGTGGCATTTTCTGAACCATATCTGTTTCAAGTTTCTAATCTATTATACTTTTGAATTCTCAATAAACAATTTTCCTTTTCCTCATACAGGAAAAGAACTAACAAACTTCATCGACTCATAATATATAGAATAATGATTTATCAAAGTACAGCAATGGCCTGCCATGGATATGTATAGTATAGTGATCCGCAACGTGACATGGCCAGTAACGTAACTGGTTATGAAATTAATAAAGTTGAGGGTAGAAGAACCTATTCCTATCTTCATCAAAGTTCATCCCTGTATAGAAATATTTCATGTTTCTCATTGAAGTTGAGAGAACAATTAATGTTACTGTAAAACACTAAAGACCCATGCAAAACAAATGTTTGGAATAGGACATAAGAAGAGGATGAATAAATAGGCTGCCAACAACAGCAGGAGCCTAGAAACCATTAGTATTGGAAAATTCTTTATTTAGTTGCACATTTAATTCAAAAAGTTCTAGAGTATTCATGTTTTGGAAGGTTCTCATGTCTCAGTAAATCTGTAAATGTCTCATCCTATTTAAGTTACACGAGAAAAGGCATATTAATTGTGTTTCAACTTTCAAGCTTTCCACGGATGTCTATGACATATATATATATATATATGGTCCCTGGTACCCTCCTGGATTCTGAAAACTATGGCCCCTCCTAAAGATCTTCAGACATAGGCCCCAAAACCTCCTGTCAACTGCCTTGCATTGCACATCCAATGCGTGAATCGAGTAATTGTTCTAACTTGCTTTCTGATTTGTCCTTCTTTTTGTCAACAAGCTGTACACATTCGGCATCCAATGTGTTTATTCAACTTATTTCAAGCGGTCTCCATCTCATGCAAGGCCAAAAAGCCAATCCCATTTGCTATGAAAATTTTCCAGCTTTTACCAACACATGAATTGACATACCATTTAATCAATGATGCTATCTCACCAATGAAGATGAGGGAAATTTGTGGCCCGAGTTACACAAGCGTGTCCACAAATCGAATCAGATCAGCACTCAGTTAGCCATTAAGAAAGCTAATCTCTATGTCCAACTGTATTAGCTTATTGTTGTATGGATAAAGCCTTATAAACAGAATAAATGAACTGACTACTGAGCTGATCAAGTTGTTCATGGGAATCATGTCCACTTAAGTTGTTTACCATCTTTATAGAGCTATGGTCCCTGCACAGTGCAAAACCATTTAAACCTTGAAATCCAAAATCTGAATGGGACCGTAATGAATATACCATCGATGGACCCAATTTGCGGATCCCCGCCATGCCTGCAGCTTCTTAAACATGGAAGCAAACTGTAAAATGGGAAGCTGACAAGTAGGCATTCAATGTAGAAATAATGATCAGGCCAGTGTTATGGGTCTGGTGGTCCTAGTAAAAGGGTAAATCAAAATGTAAACATGTTCCATTACCAGATTCTTTAGGAGATAAAAAAACATTTAATTCTTCCCCTAAAAAAAAAAAAACATTTAATTCTCCAAGTCATGTGAGTTGGCCATTCGGCCTCACGAGTCGAGAGTGACCATTACTTTGTGTGGTCATAAGAAGAAAAGAAAAATAGGAGTATTTGATGCCTTCAGGGGTCAGCCATGTCCCAATCTGCCAAATTTGGTTGCTGTGCTGCAAGCATGTCTGCTCTCTCAGACAAAGATTTTGGGTATCTTTTGACAGGGTAAGGTCACCCAAACCCTATCACAGTAGGCTAGGATTTTTAGTATTAATAAAAGCCAAAGTGTGTCATCGTAAAAGGTTCATTAACTTGGAAAACTGTCATCACAAATAGTGGATTATTAACATAATAGAGAACAAAGTTGTCTTTTCTCGTAAGTTGCAGATATTGGTCGCTTCCAAGCTTTTTCATCAAACATAGGATAGCAGTGTATCGGATCAGGACGACATCCATTCAAAATGAGCTTTTCCTCTTAAACAATATTAGATAGAAAAAGTTACATGTTAAAAGGCTTGGATCAATAAAAACCACCTCGAGTTCTAAATGTAATGTTTGACCTGCTTCGGAAGAAAACATATTTTGGTCATTAATAATGCACAAGAAGATTTATAGAAATACAACCAGCTGCTGCTCATAGTATCAAAAGAAATGAAACTGGAAAGGATGCTAAAGAACATAATTTTTCTATAATGAAAAGTGAAGTGGGGTGGTGATAATGATTTGCCACAAAGTTGAATACTTGGCAGTTGTTTTTTTCCCAAGTAGAAGATCTTTTTGGGGCATGATATATAATATTATGATGTGCCAAATCAGACAACACTGGAATAGAAGGTTAGACTCATCCCAGGAACTTGAATGGAATCTTCAAAGTCATCTATGCACATGTCTCGTTGTTTTACTGTAATCCTACGAGCTAGAAGATCGAGTCAGAGAGGCGAATAAGAAAAGGCAAGGTCTGGCTTGGGATGCTATCTTGGTCTTTGTGTTGTTAACACTTAAACTAGTTAAGGCATCAGTTTTTCTTCCAAACATTGCTTCTCTGGCTTTCAAAGAAGAGGAGAGAGTGATTTCTAAGTTTTCCTCTATTTGTCGGTAATGCTTTGATAGGCCAATATCAGAAAGAGGTTTCCAGCACATGTATAGTTATTCACTGAAACTAGGGAATTCCTTGAATCAAGTACTGAAAAGTTATCTCAATACAAAACAGAATTACGACAAACAAGAGCTGCAAAAAATTCCGATAGGGCAGTTTTAAAGATGTAGGGAGATAGATAGTAGGCAGGAGCATTAAATGCCGGTCGCAGTTCAAAAGATGTGGTTCATGTGAAACTAAATGATGCAAATAATGCAAAAAGAAAAAGAAAAAAAAAAAGATCACGTTGGTTAGTACTTCTTGCAGGCCAGAAACTTTAACCCGTGACTTGAGTACGCAATTGAATGCTGATTCTAACAGAAACAACAGAAGGCTATAGTACTTGTATTCCCTAATGGGGGACAACGCAGATATTATTGCAAGAATGAAGTTTGATTGTGCTTAGGTCAATCCTTAGAAATTCATGAAGACGTCAGGCGTGATTTTTACCTATTGGGAATTTAGATTTCTTTTAATTTTCACTCACATGTAAAGATACAATCATCGATGAGTTTGGTACGTCTTATCCTTCGTACAACACATCCTGGAAGATTGTTTCCTAGTACTTGCTTATTAAGCGACGCGTGCTTCACCGCATTCATTTTAACTTACAAGCTAGGCTCTGACCGGAGACAGAGCGGGCGGCATGTAATTTAACGTCCAGTCAAGTTTTTGGGCCTAAAGCTTTCTTAATTCAACTACTTGTACCACTTACTTGCTCAATAGCACACTTTCTAATTGCTTGGGAATCCAAGTCATCATTGTATTCATATCAGCTAATGGACGTCATTATCTTCTATGGAAAACTTCATTTTACATGATTTCACGAAGTATAATCCACTATTGCAAACTGCCATTACCATCCTTTAATCCAACACACCAGTCCTTACGAAAAGAATAAGACATGCATCCGCCATGTTAAATTGGTTACCTCCGATTAATACTAATATGGCAGCCCAATGTATTAATGTTACTGTTTCATATAGAGATGTGCAAAAACAACTTTGCCGGATTGCGGGGAAGAATTGAAGTACGCAAGTAAATAAACTGTTTAGTAATAAAAGTTCAACAGGACATGGAAGCAACTGGTAACACGGAGACTGCCAAAAAGGATTAATTGTTTAGTCCATTATCAAAATGTTATCCACCCCGCATATGAGCACCTAGCTCACCAAATTGATCATCTGCTTCAACTGTATCCTCTGACAGGCGAACTGCATCCAGTTTCTGTTTTAGGATATCTATCGCATTGAGTACCAACTGAGAAGCTTTGATTGCACCAGTAGATTCAACTGTGAATATAAAACTATCTTCTTTGGCACGAATCTCTACAAGCCCTGGTTTCCCCATCGCTTCTGCTTTCTTTATCACTTCATCATCGTAAGTGTACAGCTCAGGGTCAACCACTTTAACCTAGCAAAATTTGTGGAAAATAATTTTGTCAAGAGTCATCGTGCAGATAAGCATAAAAAAAATCATAACCATAAGGTCCAAAAGTAGAGGAACTTTTAGTTTCTTATCCAATAATTGCAAGGATTACCCATTTAAAAATGTGTATCATATATCTCCAATGCCACCTAAAAGGATCATCAACTAAATGGAAATCATTTGCACTGCAGTTAACCATCCACGCACTAAAAGAAAATTGACAAATAAAGCTGCAGTTGGGAGGCTGTTCAATAATATAATTTTCTTCCCATTGCTGCTATCGACCTTATGCAATTACCACTACTGTCTCACTTTAACACCCCGCATGCTACGAGTAGAACCATCCACATGAGATCCAGACAATTGACAAGTTGAGAAGGCCATTGATTCTCAACCTGAGCCTATCTTAAAACAGATACATAATAGAGATTGAAGGTTTTAGGAATATTAACAGAACATATTAAAACTAAATTATGAGTGTTAGTAAACAATTATCCGAATTAATTGATAAACAAATCAAAATTGAAAACCAATTAACCAGTATAATTACAACAATTTTACCTTCAATACAACCCCAGAAATTACAACAAACAATTGACAGTTTAAATAGGATAAATACAAAGCTTGACAAAGTAGTAGAAATCTTATTACTTATATATAAACTAGAACAATCAGAAGAAAAAACAGAAAGGATAAAAAAGGAACCAAAAGTGGTATCAGAGCCAACTAAGCAAGTTAAGTTAATCAAACCACGGAAGATGTAGAAAAAGACATAAAAACTCCGTTAGAAGAAATAACTCAACTTGTCAATAAATTAACGTTAGAAAACCATTCATTTATCTGTAAGCTAAATGACTACAAATCAGGTATCAAAAAGAAAATTTTGACTTGGATCTCATAGAATCCAGTCATCTACCAACTATCCAACACGCCAATTCAAGCTGAGGAATGTTATTGATCATTTTTAGCTTGCATATGTTTCACTCAAAACTTGCTCTAAGAAGTGCTTTTGCAAGGATAACTTTTTGTAAACTGGTTGGTACATAAGACAAACAAATCTTCCCACTCTTGATCTCAGCCTTGATACAATTTCTTTCAATCCAGAACATGTTACATTCAACTTGAACTATTGCCATATCCAACTTACTAATACAGCTTCGTAGGACTTGTATCAAAATGTTCAATTCTAATAAGAGCCTGTCAAGCCAAATTAGCTCACATATCCCTTGTCCAATCACCCTGTACTCTGCTTCTACACTACTTCTGCCCACAGCCACCTGTTTCTTGCTCCCCGTGCAACAAAAATTCCCTATAGTTCTGTACAATTACCCTCTAGTGGACTTGGCATCTTTAACTGAACCAACCAAAAAGTGAAGCTTTTATTTTTATTTCTGCCACTCTATTTTGTTGAGTACAATTACATGAACTTTGATGGAATATACCATTTTCAATGAGATAATTCCCATAAAACCCTAAAAAATATTCTCCCCTATTATCAACATGAAGTATGTGAATACAACTACAATGGAAGACATTTTTTATCATTTTATGAAATTGTTGAAACACATACCTCACATTACATTTATCCCTCAAAAGATAGACACAACAAACATATGTATGGTCGTTTATGAAGGAGATGAACATCTCTCTTACCTATTATGTCTATAACACTTGATGCTCCCCATATATCATTGTCAACAAGATGAAAGTGTCTTGAAGACTTGTAAGAATCAATTGGATAGTTTCCTTGGTTGTTCTACATGAATACATGATTCACAATGGAAAGTAGAATCATTTTTATTGATTAATAATTTCAGTTACAAGTACTTCATGTAAAGAAAACTAGGATTGCCTAACGTTTATGCCATAACATCACATCAAAGTTAGACAAAATAGTTAAAAGAAAGGACTCTAGGTGCTTTTAGTGTGGGAGAAGAACCAATAAGATTGTAGAAACGATGTTGTTCCTCAATATAGCCAATCATCATCCTAGAAGAAGGGCCCTACAATATACATTGATCACAAAAATGGGATATTGTATAATTTTGATCCTTAGTCAATTTATTAATATAAAGAAGATTGTACTTAGACTATGAACATGAGTACATCTTTCAAATGAATTTCATAGAAAACATCTCCAAACCCAACCACCATAGATGTACCTCCATCTGTCTGCTACAGGGACTCAAATAATCAACGCATTTTCTATAATTTGAGAATATAGTATCAGACCCCGTCATATGATTTGAGGCACTAGCACCAACAATCCATTCATTAAGGGCATCTTTCCCTGATAATAAAGAGGGAAGGATAATACCTTTTTGTGCCCTTGCTACCATAGAAGTTGATGCTGAAGATTCAAATAGTCATTACTAGCTTAGAAGAGTCCTTAGGATCTACATTTGCTTAGGAGTGAATGTCGTTGAGTTTTCTTCTTTGTCTATGCAGTAGACTTAGCAATAAAGCCATTATAATTTGTTTTTCTCTGACTCTGTGGCTTCAAATCCTACATTTTTGCATGAAATCCCAACAAGTCTCCTTAGCATAACTTTTCTTCTACTCTCCTCTCAGCTGGCTTCTTTAAATACTTCCTACAGAGATAGTAAGGGTTGTGTCATCAAAATGCAACCTTTAAAGGAAATCTAAAGCTCTGTCTTACTATAGAACTTTACTGTTCAACACCCTATTGTTTGGGCATCACCATGGAATCAAGTAGAACAGGTCCATCTTCTACCATAATTCAGTTAGCTTGTTGTAGTACTCAATCACTAACCTCGTTCCTCACTTAGTGTTTTGAAGGGTTGAACAAATCTCAAAACACTAACATGTGTTCTCAAGATTTGAATACATCTCTTGCATAACCTTACATATTTCATGCGTCATTCTGTAGAAGAGATAGATGCAACCAATCTGAGGTTCCATTGAATTGACAAGTCAAGCCATGATGATGATGGAAGTTACTATCTCATCCTGAGAAGTGGAACGTTTCTCGCTATATTATTTAACTTGCAGGACGTTACAAACTATTACGAAACCATTAGCAACCAATACCCCTCCTCCTCACCTCCTTTCTTCTGATAGTAACTTTCACGGAAAGAAAAATAATCCTCTACCATATAGCTTGTCTTCATTTATAAAATATTGCCTACTTTTTTTTCTATATACCTAGAAGAACCGAAGGTAGTAAACATTCTTCAATCTAATTTTAATCCTTTTGTTACAAGAGGAAGAAATAAGACATTTTTTCATATTCAGACACTGCTGCTTACATCATTTAGTCTATCTATCTAATAAGAACAACCACAAGATAGTTAGGTATTCTTCACTCCAACCTATATTGTTGCCTATATGCTCAAAGCAAAAGCTTGTAAATAAGTTTTTTGATTTCACAAGAAAGATCTAGAGTTGAAGTAATTCTACCATTAAAAGCAAAATGAAGATTGAAGATTATTAAGATATGTTCTACAATGGTCAAGTCCTTCAAGGCCATCATAGATCTGTGCAAAGTTCCTTAAGTTGCAGAGTCCAATATGTTAAGAGGTATTTCTACATCCATCATAGATCTGTGCAAAGTTCCTTAAGTTGCATATGTTAAGAGGTACTTCTACATAAACAAAAGTTTACTAAAAGAACTATATATTGAAGTAAAAGACTCAGTAATTCCTGTATTCACAACTCATTTGCTGGAGTTTAAAAAGGAAACCCAATGTAACAAGAAGTTTTTGAAAGATTTCTTTTATGCATAAAGTGCCGAATGTATACATGAAAGTCTCAAGACTCTCTAATGTATAATGGTGAATATATTAAAAAAGTGATGACATATTAACAAAAAATAACTAACCTGCTGAGTGACAGGATCAATGTCAAACACTTTAGTTGGACTACTCTCCACCCATTGTTGCTTTTCTTCAATTGTCAAGCTTTCCATCATGTCCTCATTGATATGAATGTCCGGTTCATACATAAATGTGACTGTTGCTGCAGGAGACCATTTCGCATGATCCTTCCCAATCCCTTTCCGGGCAATTGCTCTCAGTCTTAGCTCTTGACCACGCCGCAACTTCACAATTATAATCCCCCTACAAAAAGATTCAAACTTTGTCACCCAACTTCTCATTTCCCCTAAAAAAAGAAGCTTACCGTAACCGAAGTTCACAACTTAACCATTAAAGAATCAAAACCCAACTATAACTCCAAACCAATGGAACCCAAAGTTCACAAGTTTAGCACTAAAAAAAGCGAACCCAATTACCTGCTCTGCTCAGATGACTCATAATCGGACGGATCAGAGTAATCCACGGGAACAACAGAGTGATCAGAACTGACCAAATCCTTACTGGTAACATCTAGGGTTTGGTCGTCCCTGCACTTGGCTCTGAGGTGAAACTCCACGGAGCAGTACTCGCATTGGCCATCGCCATCGCAGGCATCGCAGTCACGTGAGAAGCGCATGCCCATGGCGCGTTCGCTGGTGAGAGGGATGAGGCCTAGGCGGTGGGCGATGAACTCGTCGTTGAGGACGGAGGAGTTGACCTCTATTTCGACGAGATCGATGGCAATGGTGGGGACTTCGGCGATCATGATGCGGCGGAGAGCGTTGGCTATGGAGGCGTCGGTATCACGTAGCTCGAACTTTGCGCAGTCGTCTCGGAGTTCCCGGATTTTGACCCTTGGGAAGCGTTGGTAGGAGACTCCATCCATTGTCGCAAGGGCTCTCTTCTACTCTAAAACCCCACTCGAAAGGGCTTTTGAATACCTTTTTTGAGAATTTGCTTTTGAATACTTACCTCCAAAATGACAGTGTTTTAAGGGTACTTTCTATGTAAAAGTAAGTTTTTTAATAAAATAAAATTATTTATAATAAATGTAATATTAAAAGCTCATATTATAATGAAATATTGTATGAAAAAATTATAATATAATATTACAAAAAGTTTTTTTATTATTTTAATATTCTATTTTAAATTTTTAAATCGAAAATCTATCATTTTTATTATTTATAATAAAATGAGATATGATATAAAATCATATTCTTCTACTTCATTTCTTTATATTTTATTATAAACCTCGTCTTATATAACAGAATAATATTATATTTAATTCCATCAATAAACCATCAAACAAAAATAACCGAAGTTAATCAATTCATACTTATATGGTTTTTTAATACCTTTTTCCAAGTTTTATTTAGAAATAAATACTAATTAAGTCAATTAGTTAACATTTTTTTTTTCAAGGTACTTGAAAGCCGCCTTAAACCAAGATGGTTAATGCTGATTCATTCATCCATGCCAGATGCTGAGAATTGAAGCTGTAATTGTCACCGTCCTTATTGTCATCATCAACTCCTCTCCTTCGTCCTTATTGTCACCGTTACCTCCTTAGTTCTATCTTCGGCACTAGAGAAATTATTGATTTAATTTTGACATATATCTTTATTTAATTTTATATATAAATAGAAGAAAGGTGAAGTACTCCTAATAATTTAACTCCTTTAACAAGATTCGAAAATTCGACTTAGGCTTGTAAAAGATTAGTTCCTAGTATAAAGAATTATATTATTTGTTTGTATTTTAAATATTTGTCACTAAGTTAAAAAATATTTAGATAAGATAAAAGGAGATGCAGAGCTTTATAAAAAAGTCAGTTATGAAGTGAAATGAAAAATAAAAACTTTGCTTAAAATGTATCAAAACAAGAAACAAAAAATGAAAAGATTAAACTACGAAATTGGTAGCAAAAATTCATTTTACAGTAGTCAGGATGATACTAACTATATTGAAAGTGTATTCTTTTATCAAAAGAAAGGATTGCAGCAACTGATATGAGGAAAAAAAGAAAAAGACATATATCTAATTTTATTTTTCTATGAACAACTCGTAGAGCTTAACCTTCAATTTATAGTGTATTATAATTTAAAGAAGTAGTTCATAATATGGACATGACAATGGCAAGATGGTGATATAATACGGGTGTGTCATTCATTATTTCTCTATCTTATTATTACTAACCTATTGTAGATGTTATTGTCTCTTATAATATAAGATATAAATCTCCTTTAATTAATGACTACAGAAGTAATCTTATGAACAACCCTATTAGTGAAATATAATGTTATTTGAGTGAAAGAAGAATGACTTGAGTAACTTATGGATGTTCAATTATATATAACGGTTAGACAAATACATGACCCATTAGTCTGTTAATGTATCTGGGCTTGTGCGAAATGTTGATACTATTTTAAATATATTTGATGAAGTTGTAAATGAAGTTAGACATATAAATATTTTATATTTCGTCATTAACAATGATGTTGTTTATAAAGAAATTAGGAAGAGGTTATAAAGCATGTATAAATCTTTCTATTAGACTCTTTGTGTTGTATTGCATTGACTTAATGGTAGAAAATATAGGAGATGCTAGATACTTTTCTACCATTTATAAAATTATACAAAAAGTGACTAAGTTCATCTATGATTATGCATAGGTTCTAAATTTGATGAGAAAAGATTTTACCAATGATAGGAATTTATATTATCCTATCATTATAAGATGTGTAATTTCTTTTCAATTTAGTGTTTTATTCAAATGAAGAAGAAGTTAAGAAAGAAAAAAATGTTACAAAATAAGTGGATTGCATCTTAATATGCTAGGTCTAATGCTAGAATGAAGATTTATAAGATTATACTTAAAAATTGTGAATTTTGGTACCAATGTTAATTTATCATCCTAGTTTGTAAACCTTTGGTAAGAGTACTTTGTGTAATTGATGGTGATGAGAAGGCAACAATAGATTACTTTTATGATGTTACAGAGAGGGTGAATGAAGCAATCAAGCTCAATATACAAAATAAGCTTTTTTTTTGTACACACCTTATTTTACAATCATCAATGAAAGATAAGAAAGAGAACTTTACTCTCTGTTATTTGCATTTTTTAATCTGAGCGTGTATTTTAGACCAATTTTTACAAATAAAGTTAAAGTTAATAAGAGAATGCTATTAACTATTACATCAGTTGTTTTCACATGAGATGATGCAATATCTCCTTAGCTTAAAAATGGAGGTATAAAAAGATGCTTCTAGATGCTTATTACAATATGTCAAAAAGATAATCTCTATATTTATTTCTTCATTTTTAATACTTGTTTAAAATTAATCATGACTTTATCTTATTTATAGGATTTTTTTTTTGTCTTATAGTTACTTAGCGGGATCAATTTGAAAGTGGCATTCTAAAATTACAAAGGTTTACAATTTGAATTCTTAGTAAATGTATGAATGCAACTGGGTTTGAAAGCAATTAGAGTACATTAAGATTCATTCCTTACCCAAAAAAAAAAGAAACAATGTAACATAAAAGATTAAATAATAAGAGTCGCTTGTAAGATAATCATAGATAAGAAAGTATTAACATGTATTTGATGCAGTGAGTTTGAATGGTGGTGATAATGAGACTCTCCTTAATAATGAAAACTTTGTACTAAATAAGAATTGGCTGATGTGATTTAAGTAGATATGCTATGAAATGAAATTTCATGTTTTTTACTTTTTTTTAATTGCACTTATATTTGATGTATATGTTAAATTCTATATATATAATATAAATATAAAACTTTTAACTATAAGTATTTTTATTTCATGGTTCACTTCTACTTTACCCTGTTTCCAAACATGAACAAGAAGAGAACAGGACGAGCCAGGAACAAGAAAAAAA
>JANZLC010000202.1:32504818-32517839 GCA_026413385.1 Erythroxylum gracilipes
GCAAGGAACTTGTCAAATACGAGAAAAAGGATGACATAAGAATTTCAAACTTTGGGCCTTGCCACTTCTAAGAAGACCGTCAATGTAGACATTTCGAAAGGAAATGTTGCTATGAGTGAATTGGCCTTTAATTTAGATATAGTTTTTTAATTTTAAAGAGTCCGTTAACATCAAATGCCGTTTAGTGTTTTTAATAATTGATAATTTACATTTTCAACAAGTATTACATAAGTAAGATGTCAATTAAATAAAGGAATACGTACTCATTTTATTTTTTTTGAATAAAGGAATACGTACTCATAACAACTAAAGCTTGTCCGTTGCAGGACTATGATATTGGGACCAGAATTACTGCAGAATTTCAGCCCGTGCCGGCCCCTGAAAGGCCAATCTCTTTTACAAGGATTGTTTAACTTTTGGACAAGTTCCTCCTCCTAGCATTTCTCCTTGGAAAAAACCTTAACAGCTGACCAAAATTTGCGGCTTTGTCGTTAACCTCCGGCCTGCAAACTACTTGTATAAGGTCAGTACAAGATCTAAGATTGCGTACTATTAGACTTCCCTAAATCCCGCTTTATTACAGAATTTTAGACTGGATGATAATGATGATGATGATAATAATGATCAAATTCTAAAGTGCTTAGTTGTTGGTGTTAATTTAAAATTTGTACGTGTTAGAGAGGGAACTAACTTATTATCAATGATATAGGTAGGTCTTGAAAAAAATTAGAAGATGGAGTTCTAAACTACCAAAAAATCTAAAATATGTGAAATGAGGTTTGAAGTCAAGACAAAATTGGATTGTAACAAAAAGGGAATCACGAGCTTACAAAAGGGAATTTGAAGTAACAAAGATGAATTTATAATATAAAGGAAGCTGAAAAATAACAAACCATTTTTGAAGTAGGTTGACTGCTTCTCTCCAAATATTGGTTTTGAAGTTATCTTGTGATTGAACATGCGATGATATTGTATCTAGAATTGTGTGTATTGTTCCTTGTCCTCATGGTATTGGCGAATTTATAGTGCTCTCATCTTGAAGTAGTTTTTTTTTTTTAACTATAACTATCCATTTCCCTACATTTTAGTTAACTACCTGTCACTATTATCTTAACTTTTTACATTTTGGACTTCTGTCTCAAATAGTTCTCTTGAAATTATTTAACTTCCATCCTAGTTCCCACATTCTAGTTAACTGTCTCCCATTATTTTCTCAACTTCCACGATCTTGACTAATTACCTTCACATACTATTGTTTTTTAAAAACACATGTCAATTATGTATTAAATGTCTGGACTTCTTAAATCTTGAAATTCTCAATTGTATCCATATGCATGAATTATTTGGACAAATAACTTCCAAGACTTCTAGTATTTGGATCTCACTACTTGACCTAATAGATATCCAATAGATTCTTCTGTAGTAGAAATATACAACTTTAATGAAATTGCTTTTCGAGGGGGCAACACTACTGCAGATTCAATTAAGTATTCATTGATATTATCAAATGTCTCCTGATGCCTTTCCTTCCATTGTAATTCTTTAGAAATCTTTAACCTTAATAACTAAAAATTATTTTGTTTTTCCTGCTAAATTAGCAATGAACCTTCTTACATCGTTCACCTAGCCTAAAAATTTCTGAAGTTCTGTCATATTATAAGGCAATTTCATTTCAAAAGTCACTTTTGCCTTATTTTTATCTATCTCAATTCATCTATTATGAACTAAAAACCCTAGAAAGTTTCCTGCTTTTACTCTAAAAAACACACTTTAGGGTTTTAACCTCAAACTTATACATTCTTATCCTACGAAATGCTTCTTGTAAATCATATGGATGTTATCCACACTCTATTTTGATTTCACAATAATATCATGTAGATAAACTTCCAAATTATGGCCCATCAATTCATAAAAGATAACATTTATTGCCCTTTAATAATTGGCTCCCACATTCTTGTAGACTAAAAGGTATTACAATCCACTCAAATATCTATTTTAACCATAGACATTTGAAAGCTATTTATAAATATCATTTTTGACTATAAAAATTAAATTATAACTAGAAAAAGAGGCCATAAAAAACAAAGAAAGACTAGTCATTGCATCTATCAAAGAATTCATAATCGATATCATTTATACATCTTAGGAGTGGCTGCATTTAAATCCCTAAATTCGACATTAAATCCTATTTTTCCATTCCTCTTAACTATAGACACAATGTTAACTAACCACTTAGTATATTTGGCTGGTCTAATAAAATGAGCCTTATGCAAAATTTCAACTTCTTCTTTAATTTTTAGCTCAACTTCTTTGGATCACTACCCAGGGAGTTAATGGCGAGGGTGAAATTTTGACTTTATTAAAAGTTTGTGTCCTATCAACCTTTCCCTAAACACTTGCATTTTGATATAGTCCCAAGCAAAATAGTCTTCAAACTCTTTCAAGAGTTCCACTAGTTCCAGTTTTATCTTTAAATCTTCTTTTTTGCAAATAAAGACTCCAAATAATTCTCTTGAAGAAAATTCACTTATCAAGCTCCTCTATAATAAGGGCCTTCATCTGCCTACAAACAGACATGATGTTGGTTGTTTTTACAAATCTTTCTAACTCTGTTTTGATCTTTTCTTTGCCTTTATTACAACAAGATGAATTTTGAATTTGTATTGGCTTTACATGATCTTCATAGAATTTTGCCTCCTCCATCGCGTCAAATTTAGTACGAAATGGCTATGTATTGACCTAACAATTTCTACTTCATCAACTTTTACCGAACAATGGTATGTAATAGATGGAGTGGATCTAATCTCACCCTAACAAGACTTAGTAGTGTCAAAAATGAAAAAAGAAATTAAGGAAGCCTTTCCTCCCACCATAATATTTGCAGGGAGAATTTACTCTGTTTTAGTAGTTTCACCACTAAATACTACAACATATACTTTGTTTGGGATCAAGTTCAAATAATCTTTTCCTATAACTAACATCATTTTAGTTAGCATAATGTTTACTATTGGCCTATTATCAACCAAAACTTTTGAATTTGGTCTTCCATTAATGAGAGACTTAATATATAAAAGTCTTAGATGTTATTTCATAACATCAACGGGCTTTTCTAGCACTACTTTTCTAAAATTTCTAGTCCTGTTACCAATACTGATACTCTATATTCTCCTCTTCTAAGAGGGATCGCACCTTCTTTATATAAGATTTACCAAATAAAGTAAGGAGTCTTTGTAAATGATACGGTATATGGTACATGAACGAGAAGTTTTCCAATCATAATGAATTCATTAGAATCATCATCATGGCTCTCAAACCAGGCCGACTTCTTATGGAAACTAGGGTTCTCTTTTTTCTTGCCTTGTTTTTTAGTAATGACTTCTACTCGTACCTTTTTAGTATCTATATTACTTTTCTCAAAGATGACAAATCTTATAGAGGATGACTTTTTTGAAGTTGGCTCTTCTAATAGTAATGGCTTGGTTGTGGACCTTTGTCACTAAAGCCTTCTCTTTTGAGTTCAAGATAAGGGTATTTGATTCTTAGGGTGTCTTACTCGCTGCCATTGTCAGGATGATAGCACTCATAGTGGAGCTAAAAATCTAGGTTGTTTATGCTAAACGAATTAGAATTTAAGGTTGATATCTTTATCTAAAGACTTAGGTGAATTTTGTTTGGTGATTTTTCCTTAAAATATATATCTTCTACTTAATTATAGGAATAAGTTGACCCTCATTCCTAAAGGTTATATTATAGTTAAGAATGCAAACATATGTTCCCAAATTCAATAAAGATGCTAAACAATCTTTCACAATTTTTCAATTTCTTTTTCATAGATAACAATAGACGTAAGTTGAATTTGGTGGCATTAACAGTTATCACTGCCAGGAATAAGTCTTCATATATTAGAATAGTTTGGTCAACTTCAACAAACAACATAATTCCTTTATTGATTTGGTCATAGACCACATTCTTATATGAATTTGTCGAGTGGCTATAGAAATTGTGATATTTACAGTAGTCTCTAACTCATATTTCTTTTTTTATAGGAATTCTAAATTATGGTGGTAAGGTGATAAATTTTTCTTGCAATAAATAATCAAAGATATCCTTTGTTTTAAAGGTGTCAAAGGTGTACTGAACTTGAGTAGATGGAGCCTGCATTTTTCTTTTGCCTTCCTGGGATTTATGTTCTAAAGAGGGACGTATATAAGTTCTAAGGATTTGACTTTGACTACTATCAAATCGTAATAATTTTGCTTCTATAACATAAGTTCCTACTAAATTCTTCTTTTGGTGTCCTTGTTCTATAAGATTTATTCGTATTCAAAGACTTTTACTACTAGTTTATAGAAATCACAAAATTTGACACCTTGGTATTGCTTCTATAATTCAATGTCTAAACCTTTTCGGGCTAACTTCATATATTCAGTTTCTAAGAGTGTGATCTAAAATTGGCTTATCATTTTCTTAAAATGAGTGATGGATATGTCCATATTCTTACCACTCTTTTGAGTGATTTTTGACAACTCAATTATTACTAACTTAGGCACAGTCCTAGAAAACTAAGTAGGAAACAATCTTCCATTTCAGCCTAAGGAAGAACAAAATTCTTAGTTAGCAGAGAATACTAAGAGAAGGATGTACTTGTTAATGAATTTGGGAAAAGCCTAAGCTTAAAGTTGTTAAAGTTTTGCTAGTGGTTAATTCTCCATGTTGTATGGTGAACCTAACAATGAGCTCGATGGTCGATTGACCATCTTCACCAGAAATAAGTTAAATTTAGAAATTCTATAACAACAAGGATATTAGTTCTTATTATCAATATGTTTTAGATAAGGCTGTGGAATTCTACGTAGCCAAGCTATCTTAAACCTAGCTCGTAAAATTCCTAAATAGCTTCTCTGACAGCTTCCATATTAACTTGTAACCTCATTTGTGCTGAGGAAATAATAGGATTGTGATGAACAACTACGATGTTTCCCCCTAAACTGTATTATGGTTCATTAGCTTCAATCTCGACTCCAAATCCTTGTTTATTGAGAATTTGAGGCATGACCACCTGTTGGCCATTTTTAAGATTAATATATGGAGGCACTATAAGAAAATCCTCTCTTTTATGAGGAAAGGCGTATCATTCATCTATAGAGAATGCAACTGGAAGGAGAATACACTGCCTAACTTCCTTTACATTAGGAGCAGGATGCCACTGAGTTTTTCATAGATCTACTTTACTAAATCAGGAGAATTATGCTCAATCATACAAAAAAATGTGTTCAAATATATAACAACAAACTATCTTTTTCCTAATTTATGACTGAAAGTATAGAGGTCACAGATGTTTGTAGTTTTATGACCAAGAACATAATAAGCTTGATTATCAATACTAGGTCTTATAATTATCTCTTTTTTGGTAGGGCCAAGGGCTAGGGAAAATGAATTGCTGTCATTTTTAAAGGTTTTCTTTAAAAAATTATTAAGAATTAATGGTAGAAGGGGAGTGACTAGAGTTGGTAGAGGAAGGATTTCATTTGGAAGTAGGGCTGATGATTAGTTGATCCTTGAGCTAACTGTAACCTAGGTCGTTCCAATGATCCACAACATCTATTCCTTAAGAAACAATCACAATTTCTAGAGAATTAGCTTACAACCCTTTTCCTCATCCAATGGTAGCTCATAAATACTACTAGTAAATAAAGTACCAAAGCATATCACTAATTAAGAAGCATCATCACAAACCCATCTTACCTAATCTAAGAAAAGATGAAGTAAATCAAGCCTATGATGCTAAGATTCTCAGTTTTTTTTGGCTAAGAATCTACAAGAATCATGTCCGTCCATCATGATGATTTTCCCAAAAAAATAGTTATACGAAATCTAGTCACTATTATCGAAATTCACAAGAGAAAAGGAAAAAAGACAAACCAATTAAAAGCAAACTATCACATATGAAAAAAAGAAAAAAAATTATCACAAGAAAACTGAAAGGAACATCCTCTAGTTGGATTAGAGGTTCCTACTACAAAAATCAAAGGAAAATGACACACTTAATATAAAAATGAACAGCCAACATTAAAGGAAAAATAGACTCAACTTGTGAAGTTTCAGACCCTAATGTTAAACCCCATAATGCCGAGCCTTGAAAGAACAAATATGTAGAGGAGAGGAGATAAAAATAAATGGTGCTTCCTAGATGATGACACAGAGGATGAAGATGATGTGGTTATTTTAAAATAAAATAGGTTATGGGTATGAGTTATGGGTATGGGTTATAGGGTATAAGTTATAGGTTGGCTGTATTAATCCATCTGGATGCTTATTTGGTCATATAAAAATGAATTTATTAGCCAAATACTAATAAAACTAACATTTTGAAAAAAGATGTTAAAGTTATAAAAGGTTGGTCATTTAATTGAAAATTTTAAAAATATTTTGCAAAAATTTAAAAAATTCCAAAAGGTTAGGCACCTTAGAATCTATTATCCCCTTTTCTATGCATTTAAAATCCAAATAAGCAACTAAGAAGTTGTTTTTATCATAAGGAGAGAACTTATCTTACATCTACAAAGCATATAACACTGTTGACATTTTACATTTTATATCCACCATCAATGTTTTTTCATTTTATTCCTTGATATTTTTATTTATATTATTTTGTGTTGCTTTATATTTTATAATCAATCGGTTGGAATATATCTATGACATAATTAATTAAATACATTAGTTTTCTTACATTGTTTAATTAATTACTTATAATATAAGTCTATAAGATAAATATCCTCGTAAATGAAATTATGATGAGATCAAAATTATAAAATTCATATTACATTATGTATTATCCCTAAAATATTCATAGTCATTACTCTATTAAGAATGAATATTGATAGTTATGTATTTGAAATATGACCATTTGTTTGATACTCAAAAACATTAGGAGAAGAAAATGTCACGTAGTCTCTCTAAATATTAGTTATTATGATGTTTCCCCATCCATATCAATAAAATATTAATGAAGACAAACTTTTGAACTAATTTATCCAATTTTTAAAAGGTTAAACACATAATTAAAAACTTTGAAAGGTTAGATAATAAAATAAAACAAAAATCTAAAAATTTTAAAATTTTGTAATTTATTATCCATATTCTTTTTATTGGTTTATAAAGATTTTAAACTATCCTCTTCTTTTTGATACCAAATTGTTATATCCACCTCCTATGTAGAATTTTAGATAAGCAAATCATATCTTGTATAAAAATGTTTGCTAACTTACATAACCCCGTTATCCTCTTCTCTCCTATTTCTAAGGAGTAGGCATTGCAAGCTCTTTCCTATAGTATCCCTTGACTTTTGTCCTCTCCCTTTATTAGGACATCTTTTCACTCACTATTTTTATCAAAAGTTATTTGTCGCTGACTCACATTCCTTTCTCACAATCATTGGTGTTTTAAATATTATTCTGAAACTTTCCACAGTCACAATCTCTATTACTCAACTATATCAAAAACTCTTGTAAAGAAAGTGAGACAAAATTAATTTGTAGTGGTTTGACTAGATAAATCTTGGGATATGTCCACTCTTGCATCTCAACTTAAGAATTTATTATCTTCATCCTTCCTTTAATAAATGAAGAGCAACTCTCCATATAATATCTTCTTTATAATAAGTAAAGAGAAAATTTTATAATTATCTTATTTTGCATGGAGAGTAACCTTTTTAAAATCTTGTTTAAGGTTAAGATGACTCCAATTCCAAAAAGTATATAACTCACAAACTCCTTTTACTTGCACCAAGTAACAAAAGTCCTCATATAATGATTGCATATCTCTATTTAAGTAAATTGAAAGAAGACTTAGCAAGTAGTATAATAGAGAGTTAGAAGACTTAGCAAGTGGTATAATAGAGAGTTAGAGTTATGTTGCAAGAATCCAATTGATTAAATCAATATTGAGTAACTTATGCAACAACTGGATCTTCCACTTATACAAAGACATTGAGAGCTATTGAGAAACTTACTGTGGAATGGGAATGCATGTAAAGTTTTAGAATCCAAAGTGTCTTGGAGTTATATTTACTGTCTAAGGAAGCAAGGTGGTCTAGGAATAAGATTTATCTAAAACTCCAACAAAATTCTCCTAGCTAAGAGGATATGGAAGCTACTAACAGATAAAAATGATATCTAGATCCATAATAAACACTAATAAGGATGAAGCTTTTAAAAAGTGCAACGGAATCCAAAAAACTTACAGACCTGGAATAATATATTATAACTAAGAGGAAAAATGGCTCATGCTTTCAAGTGAATAATTGGGAATGATAAAAGAACTTGGATCTAGTTTGATAACTGGTGTAACAAGGGACCCCTTTACCTATATCATGACCTATTTCATTTAAAATACATGTTAAAACCAAATGTGAAGGTTAATGATCTTATTATTGACCAAAAATGGAGCATTAAACTCAGAGTCTTTGACTGGTTACTCCGAGCTCTACCTAGTTACTTGCTAAGATCAAATGAGGAAGACAAAGTCATATAAACTCTTCACTCCTCAAGGAAGTTCACAAACCTATATGCACATAAGTTTTTTTAAACATCATACTCATGAGGGAAGTTGGCATAAGATAATATAGTTTTCAGGGAACAATCCCTATTGTGTAGTTATCATTTAGTTGTCTCTAAGGAACACGCTAGCTAATATGGACAAGATTAAGACTTTATCAACCATTAACCCTATATGCATCTCATGCTCTAATTCTATTAAGGCAATAGATTACCTATAATTTTAATATTCATACATCAAGGTCCTTTAGAGAAAATCAAGTATGCTTGCAACTTCAATGCTGTTGGAAATCAATAAGAAGAAATAGTCAACCAAGCGAGGAAACATATGATGCTGAGAGGCAATTTGAAGCTCCTAAAACTAGTCTTTACACTAGAATCTATGAGATATGGCAAGAAAGAAACAAAAAGAGATTCAATTAAGAGCAAATGAATGGAAATAGCTTTTACTTTAGCACAATGAGCAAGATAAAAGAGTATCTTATATGGTGAAAGAAGGAAGAGCCATTATCTTGTAATACGTAGGGAATTATATAACATAGATTATGTTTCCTAGAACTCCAGGATGAGGAATATCGTGTAGTTTAAGCTTGAATTGGGTTAACTTCCCTAAATGTATGCTACACTTATACATGTATGAATTTTGTAAACAAATGTGTCACTCCTTGTACATTTTGTAAGGCTTATCCTTCTATTTGGGATACATTTCTGTAATTTCCAAAAAAAAAAAAGATTAATATGTGTTATGTAATATAAACATGTATTCTCTAATCTCCTACGACTCTTAAAAACTTTATAATATTCTACAACCTTACCTTACAACTCTTATATATGGTATATTTATACTCTTATATATGATGTCTAAAAGCTCTGAAATATGGTTTGCTTATGATCAAAATAACCTAAAATATTCATTAAATCACATTGGTTGTTTGCTAAAGTAAAATAATCAACCAATGTACCATAAACATAATATTGATCAACCACTAAACTAAATCAGTCAACTAGTGTACCTGGAAAATAAGTTTTTAAAACTCATTAAGTTCTTTCAAGAATAAAAACACATTTCTTTGACAAAAACATGATTCAAAATCATGTCAAAAGTTCCTAAAAAGATTTTTTAAAGATTAAGCACTTTTTTAATGATCAAAACAAATTCTCTTGATTATGACAGGTTTTTTTTTATATTTTGACTAGTTTAAATGATCTGCAATTTTACAAAGTTAATTGTAGCAAGTTTATAAAACTAGAGTACCTGAAAAATAAGTTTTTAAAACTCATTAAGTTCTTTTAAGAATAAAAACACATTTTTTGACAAAAACATGATTCAAAACCATTTCAAGATTTCCCTAAAAGATTTTTTAAAGATTGAGCGCTTTTCTCTAATGATCAAAATAGTTTCTCTTGATTATGAAAGGATTTTTATATTATGACTAGTCAAACTGATCTGCAATTGTTAATTGTAGCAAGTTTATAAAACTAGAGTAATTCCAAAGTGTTGATTCTATATGAACTCTATCAATATAATTATTAATCCATGGTAAACTATGAAATTAAAAAAAAGATTGAATAAAAGATAACTAAACTACCAAACTAACAAATTTACTTATAGAAAATTATAATTATTATACAAGTTTGATTTTCTAAGTTAAAATAACAACTAACCTAAAGTATTTATGTCCTTTCTTAATACCTATATGTAAATCTAACTAGGTAAGTACCACCTCTCGATACACAATTTAACTTAATCAATTCATTAAGTACAGTTGATCTATTTGGTTATCAATAAAGTATAGGTTTTTTTTTTTCTTTAGTGCTAAAGTGTTTATTCTCCTATTGCACTGATTATATTTTACCTCTCAATCTTTCACAGAATCCTTAAGATTAAATTTATAATGGTTAAGCATAAACTCAATAATTAAGAACAAAAAAAAAATTCAACTAATCAAATAATAAGATTATGCATTGATAATTAAAAGAATCCTTACAAACTACATCCCAACCCTAAATATGGTTTCTATCCACTAAACATATTAAAAAAACACAAATAATTCAATCTCAACATAAAGGAAAGAGTAGAAGGAAAGAATAAGAGTAATTGTCATATGCTCCTCTAATCATGCTCTGAATTCATCTCAAATGCTATAGAGTCTAAAACTATGAAAACAAGATAAGGTGGTTGCCAAACACCTTTTAAAAGTCTCTTAAGTTAAACCTAACACAAGTATTTATAGTTAGGGTTACAAAAATAGAGTCTCAAGCCACTTAAACTTTAGAAATACCATATCCTTATAAATTATGCGTGAGAATCAGCATTTGCAACTAAGGCACTTTTAAATCCTAGTGTCTATTTTAGACCAAGTTTTATAAAGAAAGTTGAAGTAAATAAGAGAGTGTTAGTAATTATTACAACAATTGTTGCCTATGAGATAATGTAAGATCTCTTAAGCTCATAAATGGAAGTTTATAAGGATGCTCCTAGTGATTTTAAGATGCTCGTTGCTATTCATCGAAGAGACAAACTAAATTTGGGTATATATTTTTCACATTTTTTACTTATTAGAAATTAATCATCAGTTTATTTTATTTCTAAGATTACTTTTATTGTCTAATAGTTGCTTGTGATCAATTTGGAAGTAATGTTCTAGAATTGAAAAGGTTTGAAATTAGAATTATGAGTCAATATATAAGTGCAATAGGGTGTGAAAGGAATTAAAGCACATTTAAATTTATCCATTCCAAGAAAAGGAATATATTAGAACACAAAAGATTGAACAACTTAGTCTTTGTTTGATACAATTTAAAGCTTCAAGAAAGGTTTGTTATTATCATTATTAAGATGAATAGAATTTCTTATATTTTATTGATAATTTAATTTTATTTATGTACTAGGACTCTTAATAAAAACAAGTAGTCCTATAGATCCAATTTGCCTTGCTTATATCGATCGTTTAGCGAATTAAGTTTTTGAGAAAAACAGGTTTGATAGATAAGAGTAACGTAAAAGATAATCTTGGATGGTAAAGTATTTACATGTCATTTGGTACAATAAATTTGAATGATGGTTATGATGAGGCTCCTCTTAATGATGATGATTTTATACCAAATAAGAATTGTAGTCAATACGATTTGAGCGGATATTCAATTGAATGAAGTTACAAGTTCTTTCATTTCTTCTCTTCTTTTAATTTCACTTGTATTTAATACATATGTTAAATTATTTATATGTAATAAAAATTTAAAACTTTTAACAGTAAATGTTTTTATTTTAAGTTCCATTCAAACTTGGTTGTGTTTGTCGACATAAACTTTTTGTTGCAATTCTTATGGGGTCATTGATATTTTGATGTAATTATTCTTTATTATATGATGAAATTACAACTTTTTAAGTATTTTGCATTATCCTTAGTTTTATACATGTATGATGATTAAACCATCTTTTTCTTATATTAATTGTAGTTATTGTTTATATGTGAAATATGTTAAAAGTAATATTGATATAAATAAATAGATAGTTGTTATTATGATTTTTTGAGACTAACTTGATGTATTATATAGTATAATACATTGTGAGACTATTTTTCAATTTTAAAAATTTAGGGACTATTTTGTAATTTTTAACAATACCTAAATTGATACCTAATATTGACCAATATCAATTATGTACCGTATCATAACTAAATCAGATACCAATATTGGTACGATATTCATAACATTGATTAAACACCTTCCAAAAGTTCCCCTAGGTTAAACCTAATATAAGTATTAATGGTTAAGGTTACAAAGATAGAGTTATATGCCATTTGAGCTTGAGAAATAATGCATCCTTATAAATTATGGATAAAAATCATCATTGAACTAGCATCAACACCGATACTGACTTTATTTTGGAAATTTTATGCATCATGAATCAATGTGTAACCAACACTTTACACCAAGTTGTAACAGGAGTTGGTTTTATTTTATAGCTTTTTTTATTAAACAGTGACGAGTTTGGCGTCAATTCCATACAACACTCTAATACTAGTCTTCTTATACTTCTCCACTTCTTTGAACTATGATAAAGATAGGTTCCTATTTTGATGTATGTTCATCATCTATTACGCCTTGTTCCACTAACTTCTCCATTTTTTTGATATTTTAAACTAGCATTAACCTTCGATGTCTTCTATAAAATTGTTGTCTATGTTTTTATCTTCCAAATGACTCTAAAATTTTTGAGATTTGAAAACTATAGAGACAATTGTACTCAAATTCGTTTTTCCTTAGAATCATTACCTACATTAAAATGAATAAAACATAGGAAAACTGTAGCGCCCCCTCACCGTAGGGTACACAACGGGAAACCCGAAGGTCGCTCCGACGAGTATCCCACGATAAAGGTGCACCACTAGAACATTTCTACTAATAATCCTCATGGCATTGCAATAATTTAAAACCACAACTTAACACAATATCAGAAACCA
>JANZLC010000202.1:32527848-32540805 GCA_026413385.1 Erythroxylum gracilipes
TCCTTAATAATAATAATAATAATAATAATAATAATAATAATAATATTTCTTTCATATTTTAATTGAATTCATGTCATGATTAATTAAATAAAATAAAACATTTTAAAAATTAACTTTTATTAAATCAAATTTTATTTGCAATTTATATATTTTAAAGATAATTTAATAATATATATTTAGTTAACAGAAATTATATTATAAAACAAAAAAGGAAAATCAGAAGACACAAAACCAAAAGAAACAAAATTTATATTATAAAACACAAAACCAAAAGACACAAAACATGAACATGAAAGGGCTGGCTCTTATGTAGTTGAATTCACGCGCATTAGAACGTGAATTCAATTTACAAAGACAGTGGGGATTGAATCCACACTAGAATTGAATTCGTTGCCTTTTTTTGATTCCAAACCATTGATTTGAATTCAATCGCAAATTACGACTTTCCAAACAGTCGGTAAATCCCAATATTTTCAAAACATTTAAAACAAACTCTAAATAGATAGAAAATTTAACAAAGTTAACTCTTTGCTAATTAAACGCAACAACAATATTCACATGATATTATTTTTATTTTTTAAACTAAAAAATAGGTTCCACTACTACGTGACAAATGAGACTCATTGTTAGAAATCTATAAAAGTAGATCCTTAATGTCACATGACAAGTGAGACTCGCAATCATAAATTTATAAAAAGCAGGTTTCCATTGTCACAATGACATTGGAGTCCACTTTTTTGTTTAATTTGAAAACTTAATTGAGACCTACTTTTTTATTTAAAAATAAAAAAGTAATGTCACGTTAGTATTTATGTGATATTCAGTTGATAGTGAGTTAACATTGTTAATTTTTTTTGTTTGGAATTTTTTTTGAATATTTTTAAAAATTTAGAGTTTAATTTGAATGTTTTAAGATATTAGAGCTTAATTTGTATTTTTTTAAAAAAATTAAAATTGATTAATGATAATAATGAAAGAGAAGAACAAAGTTTAGAGAGCCATAACACTTTCCTAATAGAGAAACAATCACCATAAAAACGACAACGTTTTCAACACCTAAAGAGTCAACACAGTAAAGAAAAAATGACAATGTTCCAATTATGAAATTTACTAGCTGCGTTGTTGAGTAAAAGGGGTAAATAAATCCCAAAATCCAAATAACTCATCTTGTGTTACCCGATTAGGGTTGGAAGAATCTGGCAATCACCGCCACCTTGAGGGACACCTAGGAGTGAGTCTTGAAGGAGAAACGCATATCATTAAATTGGATGAAAAGGTTAGACAAATCCTTCATAAACCAAGTTTCTATTTTTCAAGTTTCACACTGGAAAACTGTCCGATGTAAAGTGATAAGGCCTTTTCACATGTCCCTTTCTTTACCAGTCCATCAATTAAATGTCTCAAGCAGACAGGTTAACAACCAAACCCCTATACCTTACTCACTTCTCCTCTGTCCCCTTGAGGTAAGTCTTCCCTCCGATGCTTTTTATTCCTCTAAAAATGTTTGCTTCGATATCTCCTTGCTACTGTTGGCATGCACATTTCTCTATATTCTCTATAAGCTAGCTAGTTGGGATGAGTTAAAGTTGTATTTTGTTGTAAATATTTGAGTTTCAAAATGTACTTTTGGCGTAAAGGTTTAATGAAGCTACACTTTTCTGAAAAAGAAATATAACTACACTTTTGCTCATGATAACAAATATATGATAATAATGAAAGAGAAGAACAAAAGTGTGGAGAGCCATAACACTCTCCTAGTAGAGAACCTATCACCATAAAAATGATAGCATTTTCAACACCTAAAGAGTCAACACAGTAGAGAAAAAAATGACCGCGTTCCAAGTTATAAACCTATTAGCCCCTTTGTTAAGTAAAAGTGGTAAATAAATTCCAAAATCCAAACAGCTCCTCTTGTGTTACCCGATTAAGGTTGGAAGGATCTAGCGATCACCACCATCTTGAGGGACAACTAAGAGTGAGTCTTGAAGGAGAAACGTAGATCAGGAAATTAGATGAAAAGGTAAAACAAATCCTTCATAAACCAATTTTATATTTTTCATGTTTCACATTGGAAAATTGTTCGATGCAAAGTGATAAGGCCTTTTCACATGTCTCTTTCTTTAGCAGTCCATCAGTTGAGTGCCTCAAGTAGACGGGTTCACAACCAAACCCCAATGTCGTAGTCGATTACCCTCTGTCCCCTTAAGGTTAGTCTCCCCTCTGATGCTTTCCATTCCTCTAAAAATGTTTGCTTCAAAATCTCCTTGCTACTGTTGATATGCATATTTCTCTATATTATCCATAAGCTAGCTAGTTGGGATGAGTTCAATTTTTATTTTGTTTTAAATGTTTGAGTTTCAAAATGTACCTTGGGCATACAGGTTTAATGCAGCTATACTTTTCTGAAAAAGAAATATAACTACACTTTCATGGATGATAAAAAAGATATGATAATAATGAAAGACAAAAACAAAAGTTTGGAGAGCCATAACACTCTCCTAGTAAAAAAAACTATCACCATAAAAATGAAAGCATTTTCAACACCTAAAGAGTCAACATAGTAGAGAAAAAATGAAAGTGTTACAAGTTTAGAAATCTATTAACCTCTTCGTTTAGTAAAAGGGGTAAATAAATCTTAAAATCTAAACAGCTCATCTTGCGCTACCCAATAAGGATTGGAAGAATCTAGTGATCACCACCATCTTGAAGGACACCCAAGAGTGAGTCTTGAAGGAGAAACGTAGATCAAGAAATTAGATGAAAAGGTAAGATAAATCCTTCATAAACCAAGTTTCTATTTTTCATATTTCACACTAGAAAACTATCCGAAGCAAAGTGATAAGGCCTTTCACATGTCTCTTTCTTTACCAGTCCATCAGTTGAGTGTCTCAAGCAGATAGGTTCAGAGCCAAACCTCCATATCATAGTTGCTTCCCCTTTGTCCCTTTGAGGTAAGTCTCCCCTTTGATGCTTTCCACTCCTCTGAAAATGTTTGCTTCAAAACCTCCTTGCTACTGTTGATATGCATATTTCTCTATATTCTCCATAAGCTAGCTAGTCGAGATGAGTTCAACTTGTATTTTGTTGTAAATGTTTGAGTTTCAAAATGTACCTTTGGCGTAAAGGTTTAAAGCAACTACACTTTTGTGAAAAAGAAATATAATAACACTTTTATGGACGATAATAATTATATGATAATAATGAAAGAGCATAACAAAAGTTTGGAGTGCTATAACTCTCTCCTAGTAGAGAAACTATCACCATAAAAATGGCAGTGTTTTGAACACCTAAAGAGTCAACACAGTAGAAAAAAATGACAACGTTTCAAGTTATGAAATCTATTAACCCCATTGTTGAGTAAAAGGGGTAAATAAATCCCAAAATCCAAACAGCTCCTCTTACGTTACCCGATTAGAGTCAGAAGCATCTGGCGATCACCACAATCTTGAGGGGCACCTAAGAGTAAGTCCTGAAGGAGAAATGCAGATCAAGAAATTAGATGAGAAGGTAAGACAAATCCTTCATAAACCAAGTTTCTATTTTTCATGTTTCACACTAGAAAAATGTTTGATGCAAAGTGATAAAGCCTTTTTACATGTCTCATTCTTTACTAGTCCATCAGTTGAGTGTTTCAAGCAGACGGGTTCGCAGTCAAAACCCCATACCATAGTCACTTCACCTCTATCCGCTTGAGGTAAGTCTCCCCTCCGATGATTTCCATTCCTCTGAAAATGTTTGCTTCGAATTCTCCTTGCTATCGTTGATATGCTATCTGTCCATATTCTCCATAAGCTAGCTAGTTGGGATGACTTATTTTTTTTGTAAATGTTTAAGTTTGAAAATGTACCATTCGCGAAAAGATTTAATGCAACTACACTTTTGTGAAAAAGAAATATAACTACACTTTTATGGACAATAATAATTATATGATAATAATGAAAAAGAAGAATAAAAGTTAGAGAGCCATAACTCTATCCTAGTAGAGAAACTATCACCATAAAAATGACAGTGTTTTCAACACATAAAGAGTCAACACAGTAGAGAAAAAACGACAACGTTCCAAGTTATGAAATCTATTAGCGTCGTTGTTGAGTAAAATGGGTAAATAAATCCTAAAATCCAAACAAATCCTCTTGTGTTACCCAATCAAGGTCGGAAGGATCTGGTGATCACCACCATCTTGAGGGACACCTAAGAGTGAGTACTGAAGGAGAAACACAGGAAATTAGATGAGAAGGTAAGACAAATCCTTCATAAACCAAGTTTCTACTTTTCATGTTTCACATTAGAAAACTGTCTGATGCAAAGTGATACGGCCTTTTCACATGTCTCTTTTTTTACCAGTCCATCAGTTGAGTGTTTCAAGCAGACAGGTTCACAGCCAAACCTCGATACCGTAGTCACTTCCCCTCTATCCCCTTGATGTAAGTCTCCCCTCCAATGCTTTCTATTCCTCTAACAATGTTTGCTTCAAAATCTCCTTGCTACTGTTGATATATATATTTCTCCATCTCCTCCATAAGCTAGCTATTCGGGATGACTTTAAGTTACATTTTGTTGTAAATGTTTAAGTTTGAAAATGTACCTTTCATGAAAAGATTTAATGCAACTACACTTTTGTGAAAAAGAAATATAACTACAATTTTATGGACGATAATAATTATATGAAAATAATGAAAGAGAAGAACAAAAGTTTGGAGAGCTATAAAACTCTCCTAGTAAAGAAACAATCACCATAAAAGCGACAACATTTTCAACACCTAAAGAGTCAACACAGTAGAGAAAAAACGACAACTTTCTAAGTTATAAAATTTGTCAGCCCAATTATTGAGTACAATGGGTAAATAAATCCCAAAATCTAAAATGCTCCTCTTGCATTACTTGACTAGGGTCAGAAGGATCTGGCGATCACCACCATCTTAAAGGACACCTAAGTGTGAGTCTTGAAGAAGAAACGTAGATCGGGAAATTAAATGAAAAGGTAAGACAAATCCTCTATAAACCAAGTTTCTATTTTTCGTGTTTCACATTGGAAAAATGTCTGATGCAAAGTGATAAGGCCTTTTCACATGTCTCTTTCATCAGTTGACTGTCTCAAGTTGACGGGGTTCACAGCTAAACCCCCATATTATAGCTACTTCCCCTATATCCCCTCGAGGTAAATCTCCCTTTCCATGCTTTCCATTCCTCTGAAAATGTTTGCTTTGAAATCTCCTTGCTAATGTTGATATGCATATTTCTCTATATTCTCCATAAGCTAGCTAGTCGGGATGAGTTCAAGTTGTATTTTCTTGTAAATGTTTGAGTTTCAAAATGTACCTTTGGTGTAAAGGTTTACCGTAGCTAAACTTTTTAGAAAAAGAAATATAACTACACTTTTATGGATGGTAATTATGAAAGAGAAGAACAAAAGTTTGGAGGGCCATAAGAATCTTGATAGCGTTTTCACCACCTAAAGAGTCAACACCTAAAAGTTCAAGTTGTATTTTGTTGTAAATGTTTAAGTTTGAAAATGTACCTTTTGCAAAAAAGGTTTAATACTGTTACACTTTTGTGAAAAAGAAATATAACTGTGCTTTATTAACGATAAGAACAAAAGTTTGGAGAGCTATAACACTTTTGGAAGTAGAGAAACTATGACAATAAAAGGGACATCATTTTAAACATTTAAAGAGTCAACACAGTAGAGAAAAAATGACAACGTTTGAAGTTATGAAATCTATTAGCCCCGTTGTTAAGTAAAAGTTGTAAATAAATCTCAAAATCTAAACAGCTCCTCTTGCGTTACCTGATTAGGGTTGGAAGGATCTGATGATCACTACCATCTTTGAGGGACACCTAATAGTGAGCCTTGAAGAAGAAACGTAAATAAAGAAATTAGATGAAAAGGTAAGATAAATCCTTCATAAACCAAGTTTTTATTTATGATGTTTCACAATGGAAAACTGTCTGATGCAAAGTGATAAGGCCTTTTCACATGTCTCTTTCTTTACCAGTCCATCAGTTGAGTGTCTTAAGCAGATGGGTTCACAACTAAACCCCCACACCGTAGTCGCTTCCCCTCTGTCCCTTTGAGGTAAGTCTCCCCTCTGATGCTTTCATTCCTTTGAAAATGTTTGCTTCGAAATCTCCTTCCTACTATTGATATGCATATTTCTCTATATTCTCCATAAGCTAGCTAGTTGGGATGAGTTCAAGTTGTATTTTGTTGTGAAAGTTTGAGGTTCAAAATGTACCTTTAGCGTAAAGGTTTAATGCAAATACACTTTTCTGAAAAAGGAATATAACTACACTTTTATCGACGATAATAATGAAAGAGAAGAACAATAGTTTGGAGAGCCATAACAATCTCCTATTAGAGAAACTATTACCATAAAGCTGACAGCGTTTTCAACACCTAAAGAGTCAACACCGTAGAGAAAAAATGATAGTGTTTCCATTCCTTTGAAAATGTTTTCGTTGAAATCTCCTTGCTACTGTTGATATGCATATTCTTTATATTCTCCATAAGCTAGCTAGTCGGGATGATTTCAAGTTGCATTTTGCTGTAAATGTTTAAGTTTCAAAATTTACTTTAGCGTAAAGGTTTAATGCGGCTACACTTTTTGGAAAAAGAAATGTAACAACACTTTTATGGGTGGTAATAATTATATGATAATAATGAAAGAGAAGGAAAAAAGTTTGGAGACCATAACACTCTCCTAGTAGAGAAACTATCACCATAAAAATGAAAGCGTTTTCAACACCTAAAGAGTTAACACCGTAGAGAAAAAACGACAACACTCCAAGTTATGAAATCTATTAGCCCCATTGTTGAATAAAAGGGGTAAATAAATCCCAAAATCCAAACAACTCCTCTTGCGTTGCCCGATTAGGGTTGGAAGGATCTGGCGATCACCACCATCTTAAGGGACACTAGGAATGAGTTTTGAAGGAGCAATGTAGATAGGAAATTAGATGAAAAGGTAAGACAAATCCTTCATAAATCAAGTTTTTATTTTTCATGTTTCATACTGGAAAACTATCCGATGCCAAGTGATAAGGCCTTTTCACATGTCTGTTTTCTTACCAGTCTATCAATTAAGTGTCTCAAGTTGACTGGTTCACAGTCAAACCCCCATATCATAGCTACTTCCCCTATATCCCCTCGAGGTAAATCTCCCTTTCCATACTTTCCATTCCTCTAAAAATGTTTGCTTTGAAATCTCCTTGCTAATGTTGATATGCATATTTCTCTATATTCTCCATAAGCTAGCTAGTCGGGATGAGTTCAAGTTGTATTTTCTTGTAAATGTTTGAGTTTCAAAATGTACCTTTGGTGTAAAGGTTTACCGTAGCTAAACTTTTTAGAAAAAGAAATATAACTACACTTTTTATGGATGGTAATTATGAAAGAGAAGAACAAAAGTTTGGAGGGCCATAAGAATGTTCTAGTAGAGAAACTATTACTATAAAAATGATAGCGTTTTCACCACCTAAAGAGTCAACACCGCATAGAAAACACGACAACGTTCTAAGTTATGAAATCTATTAACCCCGTTGTTAATTAAAAGGGTTAAATAAATCCCAAAATCTAAACAGCTCCTCTTGCATTGCCCAATTAGGGTTGGAAGGATCTAGCGATCACCACCTTCTTAAAGGACACCCAGGAGTGAGTCTTGAAGGAGGAATGCAGATCAGGAAATTAGATGAAAAAGTAAGACAAATCCTTCATATATCAAGTTTCTATTTTTCATGTTTCACACTGGAAAATTGTCTGATGCAAAGTGATAAATCATTTTCGCTTGTCTCTTTCCTTACCAGTCTGTCAGTTGAATGTCTCAAGCTGACAGGTTGACAGCCAAACCCCCATACCGTAGTCGCTTCCCCTCTGTCCCTTTGAGGTAAGCCTCCCCTTCGATGCTTTTCATTTCTCTGAAAATGTTTTCTTCGAAATCTCCTTCCAACTTTTGATAGGCATATTTCTCTATATCCTCCATAAGCTAGCTAGTCAGGATGAGTTCAAGTTGTATTTTGTTGTAAATATTTGAGTTTCAAAATTTACTTTTGGCATAAAGTTTTATTGCGGCTACATGTTTTTGAAAAAGAAATATAACTACACGTTTATGGATGATAATAATGAAAGAGAAGAACAAAAAGTTGGAGAGCCATAAAACACTCCAAGGAGAGACTATCACCATAAAAATGAAAGCATTTCTAAAACCTAAAGAGTCAACACCGTAGAGAAAAAATGACAACTTTCCAAGTTATGGAATCTATTAGCCTCATTGTTTAGTAAAAGGGGTGAACAAATCCCTAAATCCAAACAGCTTCTCTTGCATTTCTTGATTAGGGTTGGAAGGATATGGCGATCACCATAATCTTGAGGGACACCGAGGAATAAGTCTTTAAGGAAAAACGCATATTAGGAAATTAGATGAAAAGGTAAGACAAATCCTTCATAAATCAAGTTTTATTTTTCATGTTTCATACTGCAAAATTGTTCGATGCAAAGTGATAAGGCCTTTTCACATGTCTCTTTCTTTACCAGCCCATCAGTTGAGTGTCTCAAGCTGACTGGTTCACAGCCAAACCCCCGTACCATAGTCACTTCCCCTTAATCCCCTTGAGATAAGTCTCGCCTACAATGCTTTCCATTCCTCTAAAAATGTTTGCTTTGAAATCCCTTTGTTAATGTTGATATGCATATTTTTCTATATTCTCCATAAGTTAGTTAGTCGGGATGAGTTCAAGTTGTATTTTATTTTAAATGTTTGAGTTTCAAAATTTACCTTTGGCATAAAGGCTTTATGCGGCTACACTTTTCTGAAAAAGAAATATATCGACATTTTAATGGATGATAATAATGATAGAGAAGAACAAAATTTTGGAGAGCCATAACACTCTTGTAGTAGAGAAACTATTACCATAAAAATGACAGTGTTTTCCACACCTAAAGAGTCAATGCAGTTGAGAAAAATCGACAGTATTACAACTTATGAAATCTATTAGCCCATTTGTTAAGTAAAAAGGGTAAATAAATCCCAAAATCCAAACAGCTCCTCTTGCATTAGCCGATTAGGGTTAGAAGAATCTGGTGATCACCACCATCTTGAAGGATCCCTAGGAGTGAGTCTTGAAGGAGGAACATAGATCAGGAAATTAGATGAAAAGGTAAGACAAATCCTTCATAAACCAAGTTTTTATTCTTCATGTTTCACACTGGAAAATGTCCGATGCAAAGTGATCATGCCTTTTCACATGTCTCTTTCCTTACCAGCCCATCAATTGAGTTCTTAAGCTGATTGGTTCACAGCAAACCTCTATACAATAGTCGCTTCCCCTGTATCCCTTTGAGGTAAGTCTCCCCTCTAATGCTTTCCATTGCTCTAAAAATGTTTGCTTCGAATTGTCCTTGCTACTGTTGATATGTATACTACTCTATATTCTCCATAAGTTAGCTAGTTGGGATGAGTTCAAGTTGTATTTTATTGCAAATGTTTGAGTTTCAAAATGTACCTTGATATAAAGTTTTAATGCAGCTACACTTTTCTAAAAAAGAAATATAACTACACTTTTATGTAAGATAATAATGAAAGAGAAGAATAAAAGTTTGGAGAGTCATAACACTCTCCTAGTAGAGAAACTATCACCATAAAAAGGACAACATTTTCAACACCTAAAGAGTCAACAGAGTAGAGAAAAACGACAACGTTCCAATTTATGAAATATATTAGCCCCGTTGTTGAGCAAAACGGGTAAATAAATCCCAAAATCCAAATAGCTCCTTTTGCGTTATCCAATTAGGGTTGGAAGAATCTGACGATCACCACCATCTTAAGGAACACCCAGAAGTGAGTCTTGAAACACAGATTAGGAAATTAGATGAAAAGGTAAGACAAATCCTTCATAAACCAAGTTTCTATTTTTCATGTTTCACACTAGAAAATTGTCCGATGTAAAGTGATAAAGCTTTTTCACATATCTCTTTCTTTACCAGTCCATCAGTTGAGTGTCTTAAGGAGACAGGTTCACAGCTAAACCCCCATATTGTAGTCACTTCCCCTGTGTCCCCTCGAGGTAAGTCTCCCCTCCAATGCTTTCCATTCTTCTGAAAATGTTTGCTTCGAATCCCTTTACTACTGTTGATATGTATATTTTTCTATATTCTCCTTAAGCTAGCTAGTCGGGATAAGTTTAAGTTGTATTTTGTTATAAACATTTAAGTTTGAAAATGTACCTTTCACAAAAATGTTTAATGCAGCTACACTTTTGTGAAAAACAAATATAATACTCTTTTATGGACGATAATAATGAAAGATAAGAACAAAAGTTTGGAGGGTCATAACACTTTCCTAGTATAGAAATTATCATAATAAAAGGGACAACATTTTCAACACCTAAAAAGTCAACACAGTAGAGAAAAAATGACAACGTTCGAAGTTATGAAATCTATTAGCCCCGTTGTTAAGTAAAAGGGGTTAATAAATCTCAAAATCTAAACAGCTCCTCTTGGGTTACCCGATTAGGGTTGGAATGATCTAGCGATCACCACCATCTTGAGGAACACCCAGTAGTGAGTCTTGAAAGAGGAACGCAGATAAGGAAATTAGATGAAAATGTAAGATAAATCGTTCATAAATCAAGTTTCTATTTTTGATTTTTCACAATGAAAAACTATTCTATGCAAAGTGATAAGGCCTTTCCACATGTCTCTTTCTTTACCAGTCCATCAGTTGAGTGTCCCAAGCAAACAGGTTTATACTAGTTCCTCCTCTTATCTACCAAAGCCTTTGTTACTAAAAGTGATTTTAGTCAGTGACTGGTTCACATTCTTGTCCTTCAGATTAATTGTTAAGCATAAGACGAGACTTTGCCACCTTAAGTTAGGGGTCGCTGGGTTGCAAAGAACGTGAATTCTTTGCCAGATGAATATGGAGAAATAACGTTCGGTCTTTCTCTAATTGCTAGCCAGAGAATGACTGAGGATCAAGGACAACCATGCTTAAACCAGACAAGATTATACCATGGTACCTTAGAGGTATGACGTCTTAGCCATCATCTATATGAAACATTTGAAAATATCCAAGATGGACGCTTAGCTCATTTGATTATGTCCTTTTAATCAAGGTTGAGCTGACTTTGTGCAACCAAATTCTCCCTGCTCCATAACAGAGCACCAAAAATGAACAAACAAATGGTATACCCAACTGTTAAAAAGTACACCCTGTAATAAAATGGAGTTATTGTAACTTACATTTGTTAGCACTCTATAGGAAATACTCCGTGTCAAGTTGCATGAAGGAGCAAGGATCAGGAATGTCAAAATTGTTCAACACCTGAAAATCACATTAAAGACCAAAAAACACGAGACAATAATAATAATAATACTAAAACCAGTAAACCAAATGGAGAGGGACATAGGAAATCCATGAGTCAAGTAATAGCTTTCTACTACAAAATATTGCCGGAAAATAAATAAATGTGAAGCACAATAAAGAAAAGCCTAAAGTGCAAAACCGCAATGCCTGGATCAATTAGTACCTGAGAGTGCACAATACCAAAATTGTTAATGTGCTTCCCTTTGCAAATGATACTGGCTTGTCTACCCAGAAGAAACTCAGGCCCCTATAGTAATTGTGAAGTAGCTCAGGGCAACACAACTAATGTCTCACAGAAACTTGAAGAAGCTGTTAAGTCAAAATGACTTTACGATTAATAATTTTGATGAGAATTAAATAATAATGAACGAAGAAAAGCAGACGGAAGAGCGAGATACAAAAGACAGACGGAAGAGCAAAAATAAAAGACATACGGAAGCGTGAGATAGAAAAGCAGAGGGAAGTGTGAGATAGAAAAGCAGAGGGAAGCGCGAAATATAAAAGACAGACGGAAGCGCGAGACAGAAAAGCAAACAGAAGCGCGAAATATAAAAGACAGACGGAAGCGCGGAAATATAAAAGACAGACGAAAGCGCACACCAAAAATGAGACGTAAGGCACAAACAAAGAAGTAGAAGTCAGACGCAAGGACATCAGACGAAAGACGTCAGACGCAACAGATTCTAATCAGTTTGAGTTAGTTACAGAACTCAACTGAATAACTGATTCTTGAAAGATTAAGAAGCAAGAAGAAAGAAGCAGTTATCAAGAAGCAGTTGAAGACGAAGACTATAAATAAGAGTCGGAGTTGAAGGCTGTAGAAAGTTTTTAGCGATTTTACAAAAGTTAGAGATTTGATTTCTGAGAAAACTTTGTGCGAAAAATCTAGAGCTATCTTATCTGTAACAAAGCTCGAAACATCTTTCAGTAGAAAGAAGAACAGATAGCCTGAAGAGGCTAAGTGTGAAAGAATACTTGTTGTAGAGACCTAAAGAGGCTCGGGTTAAAAGAATACTTGTAACTTGTTGAGAGATAGTGAAATCTCAAAAAGTTTTCTTAGGACTGGACGTAACCCACGGTTTGGGGTGAACTAGGATAAAATCACTGTGTCAACTTTCCCTCTCTCTGAACTCTCTCTGAACTTTGAATTTTCGATATTATTGTTTTCATACGTGAAACTCGAAAATATTTTACAACGTTATTTCTCAGTAGTTTGTGAAAAGAACAAATTTTTGTTAACGAAATTTTGATAAGGGGATTATCGAAAAAGAGTACACAATTCAACCTCCCCTTTTTGTACACTTGTATATCGTTTATTAAACTTTGCATTAACGTGTGATTCACTTCAGAAACAACATATATAAAAGATATTCTTACATATGACTACTCTATGTAGTGCCCTGTGCTGTCACCAACGGGTACAAAAGGAGCTCCCATCACTTCCATAACTCTGTCTAATAAGGAATGGATAAGCTGCAACCAAAACGTTCAAACATATCATGTCAGCTCAGTACCTTTAATATCAACTCCCCACTTGACAACATAATGGAACAACAATGATCTCCATAATAGAGAACAAGTGAACTATGAATATCAT